>JAPQRQ010000005.1:15934388-15955946 GCA_037367365.1 Apogon talboti | reverse complement strand
AATAAACGATTCCTCGAGGCGGAGAAAATTCCTCGATCATTTTTTGTAATCGAGGTATTCGAATTACTCGAGGAATCATTTCATCCCTAAACTAAACACACACTGCAGAGGAATGTATTACAATCTGTGTTGAAATGAAATGTGATCACAGGAACAGATGTACCATTGTTTCACACATTAGAGGATTTTTTTCCCTTTTTTGTTAAGGTGTGATGTGGTATGAGATAAAAATACACTTTAATACCACAAGCCAAATAAATTTGTGTTTGGTTGTTCATAGTGGGTTGAATACGTTCCACTCAGTCCTTGTTCCACATGCATGTCTCTGCAGATTTGGATGATTTCAACCTTATCATTTAATGGTTACTTAATTTCCATCATATTTTATCAGGCCCACGTCTAGGAGGAAACCTGAAGCCCTACCCGTGTCAGATACAGGAGAAGCTCAGAAAAAGTTTGGAGGTGACGTCAAAGCCATTTCTTCTGACATGTACTTTGGAAAACAAGACAACTCTGAAGTATGTAATCACAACATTGGCCTGAACATTTCTGCATATTTTATCAGTTGTGTTCAGTATATTGTGTGTTTGTTACTGCACAAAACCATTTCCCAAAAATTGGAAGATTCACTAAAATACAGTCAAAATTTAAAATATTGAAATATTGATTTTTTTAAAATGCGGATGGAGACATGTTTACCACTGTGTTACTTCACCTTGCCTATTTATTACATTTGTACCTATTATTATGTCATTGTTTGGGAGTTGAGGACACTAACTATTGCAAGTAGTTTTTTTTTTTTTTTCCCCAATTCTCAAGACTTTAGCTGCTCATCAGGCTGTTGTGGCCTTTATCATCACATATTTAAATTTGTTAAAAAATGTCCTGACTTTTCTGGAAATGTTTGTTGTAGATTTCATTTCCATATCAGTTTTTTAAATATGGTTAATCATTCATATCTATATATTTACAGAGTCACAGTGATATAGATTTGACTACTGTTAGACCTTGATAGTGAAATATACATATGTGCTCAAACATAAATATTTGTTTGTTTTTTTCCAGTATGAAGCTAAAACTCGACTGGAGAGGCTTGCAGGGAGCTCTTCTATCAGTTCAGCAGACCTGTTTGATGATCCAAAGAAACAAACCGGTGAGGGAAAAACAATTAAGCGTATAATGTTATTCAATACAAAGGATTTATCTCTGCATTTTACACTTTTTTGTGATTTGTGTTCACAGTAAGTTCATACCGTCTGACCAATGTTCTGCCCAACGCTCCCGACATGACACAGCTCAGACTCGGAGTTCGCTCAGTCGCAGGAAAACTGTCTGTCATGGCGAGTGGTGTAGTTAATACTATACAGGTCAGTAATAGTACATTCTAAAATACAAACTAGATCCTTTTCTTGGCAATTGTACAAGTAACTGGTGTTATTCTTTATTTTAGGATCACTACAGTTCCTGAGTCGTGGTGTGTCTCCTGTTGGATTCTGCCTGTTCTGTCATCGTCCTCAGTTCAGAGTCAGACAGCTTTGTCAGTGAGCAGTAGTTCCTCATGTGGGGGGAAGACAGATCATCCAACGCTGTGAGCTGAGCTGCTCTAGGAGATATAATATGAGATACTACCCCTACATAGCCTTGTATACACAGCAAATTTTTATTGGATAATGTATGTATACAGCAGTTCTTACAGTCAAGATGACTGAAGCACAATATTTTCAATGGAAATACTTTCACCTTATAGGCATCCTGAAGGGAAGTGTATGTGTATAGTACAATGTTGAAGAATATTTAGTCTATTTCTTATTTTTGCTTTGAGGTCTTTGGGTTTAAATATTTAGAAATGTTCCACGTAGCAGTTTGGGAAGATTTTTGGTGTTATGAAGGAGGGACTTGCTGTTTGATTCCTTAAGGTGATTAGGTCAAAACCCAAGCAGTGAAACAGTCCTGCTATAAGTAACAAATGGGGTTTCTGAGTCTTAATTCAACACATGCGCTCTGTATGAAACTGTCCTGAGTTTTTTCTTCTCGTATATATTTTGCATACTCTTATAAGTTTAAGACAATATTCCTCTCCCAAGTGCACTTACATTTGTTCTTCCACAGAAAGGACCAAACCTGATGAGGCCTTGGGAGTCGCATTTATTTCAGTGATGTAAAGCTATGTTGGCCTCTTTAACAGATAAGCTTCATTATTTCGAGGGGGAAAAAACATATAAAGTAGCTGCCAAATTTGTGTACGAAGGAATAAATCAGTAAAACAACAGTTAAACAATTAACCCATATCAGTACATATCGCACTACATAACCCTGCATAATGTAGGTCAGTTGCACTATGCTTTGCTCAGTTCTCTTTGAATAAGACACCTTTAGATGGTGTACTCACCATGGCTTTGGTCTTTTATACATTAACTGGGTAGAATTTGAGCTGGTGTCTTTGGTTTTACTCTTGTAGCTGAGTTTTGAAGTAATTTGTCTGATCTCTGCTGTGAATTCCTAAGTTGTTTCCTTTGTTTTATTCTTTGTTGCATGTCTTAGAGTCTTGAAAGATGTGGTGTAATCACACACACTCTTTAAATGTAAAGCATAACAGCTTTAAAACCTTCAGAGGTCAGTTTTTGTTGCTGTAATATACTGCCAATTATAGTTAATTCCCTAAAATGGAACAAATGCCTTAATGGGAGATAAACAGCACCAGATTTGGCACTATATTGTTATTTGGATTTAATTTCAAAGCAATAGGAAAATTACTTGATACCTGCCATGGCTTTGGTGTGGAATAACTTTGGCTTCTGCTTGAGCATTGGGTAAAAGTTTGCCATGATGCTACAAATGCTACTTCAGATATACATTTGTGTAGAATAAAGAGACAAATATTTTTAATGCTCAGATGGGGTCATTAACATTACATTTATATACTGTTTATGCTTCTCAGGTTTTTGATTTATGTAATATTAATACTAAAACTGAGAGGTGTACATCCATCAATGACCAAATATTTGTTTACTCCATCACTATATGCCTTAGTCCAAAGATCTGTTAATCACGTGCCCTAATGTTACAAAATTGTGAAGTCACCTTGTTACCTTTGCATTTGCACATTATTTGAAAAAAAAAATGCACATGGCAGCTTTTGCTTGAATGTACTGTACTGAACCATTATGTTGACAGTACGTCCCTGTAGACAGGACTGTCATTGATTTTTGTAGGATTGTTTGTGTCTTCTGCTGGCCTGTGTAGCTGTTATTTGCTTAAACATATGGCTGCCACTTCCATCATTTAAAAAAATGGAATACTAAAATTACTCTATTAATAACTCTACAATCTGCTCCATACATATACATACCATTTATAGGATGCTACTGATAATCACATTTTGACAATTTTGACACTCAAAATGTAAAGTTTTTTTGAAACATGCCAAATAAATGGCGTATGTAAACACTCTTGTCGAGGTTTTATTGAGTCTTTTTTTCACAGTCTAAAACCTAGGTTCTGTTTAGTCAAAATATACACTTTGATACAATATAAAATAATCCCAAAAATACTAGACTGTCAGAATTATTGTGAATTAATTTTCGACTAATCGACGAACGTCTGGCCTTCCTTGACCCAGTATGGTCAAACCCTCCAAATACTGGCAACCGCTTACGTGGCTGCGTGATGCGTTTGGGCGCTGTCGGAACTGTTAAGACTATTTGAATTCATTTACTTGTATTGCATGTGATAAATGAAAGATGTTTTTTCTACCTCATTTACCTAGCATGCTAAAATTGTATAACGACTAAACGACAATTGTATTTATGGGGTTTATCACTATAGCGAAAATCTGCTATAACTTTATTGGCGTTATTTACGAGCGTTTAAGCCTCACTCGAAGGCACCATTTTCCTAAGGAACAGGGTGAGGAGAGGGGCTGCGTATACGGTATGTTATAGCAGTAGCATAATTGACCTCAGACGGACACATTTTATACTATTTTACTGCATTATGAACTTATTTGTGCACGAAGTGACTTGTTTTACTCTGAGGCGGAATAACGAGTAAGTTGTCAGACCTTTCCTAGTCGGCCTGCTGAATTTTCTCATACAGAAAAGTTGGTGCCAAAGATCTAAAATGCCTAATGAAGTTAAACAGAGAAAAAAGACTCCGAAACAAAGTGATGAAGCGTCCGAAACCTCGGCCGCAAATGGTAAAGACGAAACCCAAAAAGTGAAGGCGAACGGAAACCAAAAAACATCCTCGAGTCTGGACTTGAAGAGTATATTGTGTTTTTTGTCGCTTGTTGCATGTGGAGCTCTGGGTTGGTGAGTCCATAAACTGTATATTCACCTCAAATACGTGAAAGCTGTTGAGTTAATGTGGAATGAATAGAGTCTTTCTGGATTTCAGGGTGGTCCTGCAACAGAATGAGAGGTTTTCTGAAATAGAAGAAAAGTACAGATTATTACATGGGAAGACTTCCAGCCTGTTCGACATGGAGGATGAAGTCCTCCAGGTTTCCAAAAAGGTAAGTGGAGCACAGCAGTATTAGAATAGGAGGACTTTAAAGGGCCAGTCCACCCCATTGACATTAATACACAACCAGAACTCATCTTATGTTGACCTATTCTGTGATTCTACTTACAAAAGTGAAATCTGAGAACGCATTTTGTTGCATCCTGTCATCTGTGACTTATTGTTACACTTCTCATTGCATGCCTTTTGCATCATGCTATACATACTGTATATGAATGGATGTTGAAGGTTCATAGAGCTCCCACAGAAACAGCACTCCTGTTTTGTGTTGCGGCTGCAGCTTGCCGCTTCGGAGGATGATCTGAAGGAGGCGCTCTCCACTGTCTCCTTGGCAACAACACTACAACAGGACATCTCCACCCTTCATGCTGCTGTCATGGCGATGCAGGCTGATGAGAACTCTGCTTCCCGTGACCTACAAACCGTCAACGCACACTTCCTCAACGTGACAGAAACATGGCAAGAGCGTCTAGCTGCCATCAACTCTGACCTGGCCACCCTAAAGACCGAGTCCAGGGAGGCTCACGTTGCAGCTACAGAAAAGGTGAACGATGCTGAGCGAAGGGCCCGGATGTTGGCAGAGAGGTTAGAGGAACTGGAGCACAGCACAAAGAGGAACGCCCGTGCTTTTGAGCGCACAGAGGAAGATGATGCAAAGCGAGCTCAGGAGCATCTGGACTGGAACACCAAGCAGATCCACAAGCTTGAGGAGCAGATCAGCAGCCTGACCCGAAGGGAGGCAGAACTCAGCTCACAGCTCCAGGAGCATATTCCCAGAGTGCAGGAGTGTGAAGAGCACCTCCCACAGGTGGAGGAAGCGGTGCGCTCCATCCTGAGGTTGGGTGGAGATCTGAGTGGGGCAGAAAAAAGGCTGGAAGAAGTGACCTTACAGGTTTTTGGGACTGAGGACAGCATGCTGAAAGCACTCAATGAAATCCTGGAGATCAGGCAGGAGCTGGACACGCTGCAGGCTCAAAACAGCATTCTCAAGATGAAGAATGAATTGTCAGTGGTGAAAGAAGCGGTCCGTGAACTCACCATGGTGTTGAGGGAAAATCGAGTTGACAGCCAAAGTGACTCAGATGCTCTGGAGGATGAGGAATGGAGAAATGAAGAAGATGGTGAGGAGGAGTGGGGAAAGGATGAGGAGGATGAGTCTTCTCATCTTCCTGCTGATGACCTCACACAGTGATGTGACTGTTTCTTCAAAAAAGGAAGAGCTTTGTCTTAGTATTTGTTCTGTGCTTTGCTATTTTTGTCTCATATTCATGTCAGAAAATTCTCACCCTTTATTTTTACTGCTCTAATACTGTAATTTGCTGTATTTTTTCCACACACTCAGGCTCATGTGCACTGGTACAATCAAAAATATATTTAAATTGCTTTCTTAGGGTTGAGTGACATTTAAACTTGATTGTATTATTTTTGTAGAACATGCTTTGTCATTCCCTTAGGAGCTGAGCAAATCATTTGCACTGAAACAGTATTTTAATCCAGTTGTCACTTATAGATATCACCATATGTCTGTACATGTTGTTTTCAGTCCAGTTCAGGAGAGTGTTCTGTTTAATGTTTTTAAAGCATGCAGGTCATTTAATAAAAGGACTATTTTTGTCAAAGGGTCAGATTTGTATGGATTATTTTGTTCTCTTGTCCTAATAGTCTTGTGCATTAAGGTACTTGTTTCTTCCCTAGTTAAATTCCCTTTTACAAACAGCTTAAAAGTGTACTAACCTACAGTGATGTCCTATAAAGTATGACTGAAAAACTTCCAACGTGCTGATTTTCCACCTAAAAACTGTATGTCCTGTTTCAGTGTGAGAGTGTCCAGCTGATGCTGGAAGGTCTTGGTGGTCAGAAAGGAGCTCTGCAGCCTCAGCTGGAGGCCTTGGAGCAGGATGTGACCCAGCTGAAGGACTGGGCGTCTGGGCTGACTGAGAAGAGAACTCAGCTCCACACCAGCCTGACAGCACTGAGAGATGCTGTCGGACAGATTGAAGAACGCACTTCTGCAATCTCAAAGGACTTTACCAACAAGGTATAGCAAATGTTCTGTTAAATACTGTGTTTAACTTTAGCGATTGAGCAGACAAGAGGGTCTCTGCAGGTATTGTGTTCTTTGCTTTTGAATCCAAGTGTAGAAATAAAATGTAACAACCACAAGTTTGTTGCTTTTTTCTGCTTTCACAAACACCAGAATTTCTCTGTTCTTTTTGCGCTTACCCATTAGGTGGCGTCAGTGAGGACAGATGTGCGCAGGATGGATGGTCTGAAGTCTGAGCTGGAGTCTCTACTAACTCAGGTTGAGGAGCTTGAAGACAAGACAGGTCAGGTTGAGCGCAGTATGGTCAAACGCATCGCGGACCTGCTGGCCAGCAGCATAGACCGAGTCTCCAACCTCCGTGCTTCTTCTGAACGCAACACACAAGCCATAGATCAGCTCCGCCGCCGCATCCCTGAGCTGGCCACTGCTGACAAGCAGATCTCTGACCGTTTGAGGGAGCTAGAGAGCGGCCGGGCCCGGCTGATAAGAACAGTGACCTTTGCCGGTGACCTTAAACCAAAGGTTGCTGCCATTAAGAGGGACTTTGGGGCTTTTGAGCCTCAGTTGTCAGACCTGACTCTGAGGATCGGGCGACTAGCAGAGGATCTCACCAAAAGAGAGCAAGAGATCGCTGAGCTTAGACAGACACTGGCCAACCTCACTGCAGTACAAGGAGATTTAGGTGTTGCATCTAAACAAGTTAGTGAAATAGCAGATATGTCTGATCTTGGAGAGGTAAATAAGCCTTCATAAGCAACAAACCTCAGATAAGAGGAGACTGATCACTGTCCAATGCTTTTTTTTAATCTGTTTTTTAGGATTTTGGCTGGGTTTGGTTGAACTGCTGTTGAAAGGTTAAGTGAAATTAAAAAACAGGTTTACCTTGGCTTTCTAAACAGGCTTCATAGCCTGTCTATCTGCATTTCTGGTTGTAACATGAATATGAAGTTTACTTCTTGTTAAGCCAGTTCATGGTTATGGCTCCCACGGGTACATATGAAGATGCAACTGGTTTTTTGTTTTGTATTTTCAACTTTCAACAAGCACATTTTCATCTGAACAACAGAAAAAATACTTTTGTTCTCTTGAATTCTGTTTGATTGTGTCAGTACCCTTTTGTCTAGAAAAATAAATTAATTCTAAGAAATTGTACTTTTCTAGTGTAAAGGTGATGGAAGGTTTTAGGTACTGACATGTAATTGGCTCACGATTATTCCTACCACAAATGCTTAGGTATCACTAATGTGATAGCAAAATGCCTTCAGAACAACACTTAAAACCATATCCATTATCTTCTGAATAATTACATAGACTACTTAATCCAGTTTTGTAACCTTTCCTCCACTTTATCATGTGTTTGGTGACCACAGCTCCTGTCATAGTAGTTTTTCCATTGACATTACAAGACTTGAATTTACAAAACAATGCATCATAATTGTTCTACTGTAAAATGCACAAATTAAACTACCATCTGGAAATAGATACCCACAGGTGAAACTTAACATTGAAGTGTTCTGTTGAAATGGCCCTGCAGCCACATTCTTGTGTGTTCAACATGGAAACACATTTCAGAAGAACATCTGGAAGAGTAACATTCAAAGAGGAAAATGACCTGTTGGACATGAAAGAGCAGAGCATCCTCAGTCATTTTAAAACAGGTTGCACAAGAATATCATTTTACATGTGCAATTACTTTTTAATATTAATTGGAAATATGTTGATAGTTTTAAACTTAAAGTTTCTACGATACATTCAGACTACATTTGTTTCATCTAAACATGCAGAAAAATCTGGAATCTACAACTGATGTGGAATTCTTTCACACTTATAACATGTCTAGTTAGTAACAGCAAAAGGTGCTAAGATAAAGCAATAAATCAGATTTATCAATACTGTAAGGTTCATACACTTAAGTTGTGTATGCGCATTGGAAAATAAGTTCACAACTTTGGGTCGACAGAGTTTTTATTGTAAAAAAAGGCAAAAGAGTAAACAATGGAGTGCTCAAAAGGAGCTTATTGCATCAAAAGACAGCCATGACACAGAAGAGTAAAAAAAAGTGGAATAAAACTACAGTGCAGAATGAGTGTGGATTTGAATTCACAGATCAGCAGTCCAGCTCTGCCCCCCTCTCTCAAGACCCAACCCTCACATTCGCTCCTTATCTACTTAAAATGTGCAACATCCTGGCGTTAACCGTGACGTACTGAGGAATGCCTCTAGTAGGTCCTGGTTACCCATGTGGACTCATTACTATCCATGGTGGATGTTTTGGTATCGTCATATTACATTGTTAGCTACTTTCCCTGCATCTTTGGGGCTGTGGATAAGCCTTCTAGTGTCTGTGTTGTCTTCTGCAGGGCTTTCTGAAGCGCAGAAATAGCTTGTTCGTGGCCTTCTAGCTTAGCTGCTTTGCCTTCCAAGCCAGCTACCATGCTTTGTAAGCTCTCCAGCTGCTCTGACTTCACGCTGCTTGTGCTGCTGTCCTCCAGAGAGGTCAGCCTTTTCACCACGTCCTCCACCTGATGGCCCAGGCTGGAGTCCTTTGCAACTAATTTAGCTTGGGCATTGGTAAGAGCAGCCAGGTTGGTCTGGAGCTCCTCCAGGTTACTCTTAAATGCCTCCAGCCCCTGCTCCATGCTGTTTTTGGTTTTATCTGCAGACTGTCCTTGTGCAGAAAGAATACTTTCATGGGTGTCATACTTGGCCAGCAGTGATTCTATTTTAGCAGTGATGTCTGCTAGTGATGTGGACAGTGAATCCCCACTCTCCTCTGATGCTCTAACTCTGGCTTCCAGGTCTTCTGACCTTTTCTGGGCTTGAATGGTTGCTTCATCTAGCTGTTTCTCCACATTCTGAACAGAGTCAGTAGCCTGTGCCACGCTGCCCTCCAGTGTTGCAGTTTTATCCTTTAAAGCCAGGACATCAGACTCTGCTGCAGAGACAGACTGCTTCAGGCTCCCAATAGTCTCTTGCACCACTGCCCTGACTGACTCAACTTCTTGTGACAGTGAGACCACTTCCTGGTTGCGGGTCTGGAGCTCTTCTCTCACTGCACCTATATGGTCCCTGAGTGAATCCACTGAAGCATCAGCTGCCTGCTTAGATGTTCTGATTTCAGCTACCGTGTCAACAATGGCAGCGATTTCCTGTTTGATCAGTGTGGGGTCTTCCAGGTCACCTAGACGGGCTTTGAGTTCTGCCAGCTGACTCTGCGCCTCTCCCTGAGCTTCGGTGAACTCGGTGACGCTGGCTGTGATGGACTGACTCACCTCAGCCAAGCGCTCTTCCACAGTCTGCTCTAAGGAGGAGAAGTCCTTCTCGCGAGCCTCCTTCACCTCAGTAATGCCCTGAGAGAGGTCCCTGAGTAGATCATTCTGGAGCTTATGAAGGGCCTCCTCAACCTTCCTGGTCTCCACCTCTCCCTTCTTCATCCGGCTGATGGCCCCCTCCATTTCCACCCGTGTGATGCCCAGTGACGACTCCAGCCCATCCACAACACTCCTCAGAGACTCCACCTGTATGACAAGACAGTGGCATCCTTTAACCCTTTTCTCTCAGTTTGACATCACAGCCATGATTGTAAATCATATCTTTAGGTTTAACACATTAACATGTCAAATTCAATAACTATAAGGACCCACTTTTTAAGAATATAATGTAAACATCTGCTGACACACATGCTACCCACATTTTATGAATGAACCTAAGGTGACATGAAAACATCTCTGTCACCTGAGATAAACCGGTTAGTTGATCTTACGCATCAGTGTCTCAAAGCTACAGAGGACAGCTTGTAAAAACTGGAAACCCTGCCACTATGCCTGAGGTCAAGAATGAACCTCAACGCGTGTGCTTGCAGTTTGCACACACACTCATACAGCAAAAGGCATGACTAAATATATATTGTACAGTATGTTTACATTGTGATATTTCTATTGCAAACAATGTGAGTGAACTCTCATAGAAGGACAAATGTAGAATAAGGACCCACCCAGAGCATTTAATGTCACCACAAAAATGTCACCTAAAGGAACTGTTGGGATCTGGCCATGAGAAGAGTTGAGTCATCACATTACTAATGCCAAGGGTTCACATATATGAAGCATTCCACACTATATTATCATTTAGATTCCCTCATTCCTTTAGTAAACATATTCACTTTATTAAGCAAGAGGAGGAAGTTTCCTCCTCTGGTGATAATGTTAGGTCATGTTATCTCTCCAGTTCCTCAACAACTAGCAACAACTCCTATGAATTTCAGTAGAAGTCTCAACAAAAAGTGAAACTTTTTTGCATTTGACTATAAGTGAGGTGGAAGGACACACTAATGTTGGTTGACTTTACTACTGAGTGGAACATAAGTATCCTACATGCACCCAACCCCCCAACAGTACACAAAGTACAAAAACTATATATGGACACTTATGTAACCGCACAAAAGTCAGTTTGAATAACACATCGTACACATCTATTCATTTAATTTAAGAATTCTGAAAATATCTCTGATTGCTGTTGTTAATCAGTCTATATTTGGCAGTTGTTATCCTCACTGATGCACATCCTTGCCTACCTGTTGAACGACGCTCTCCAGTTTAACGTGAACTTCTGCGCTTTGCCGTGCGCTCGCTTCATTTTTTGCGCTGATCAGGCGGATTTCCTCCATCATTTGCTGTAAATGAAAAGCAGCAAAACCCGCAGCCCCTATTAAAGCAATATAAAACACAGCGGATACAAAGAGCCCGAGACAGCTCCCTGACCGTGGCCCCTGGGGTCCGGAGCCACTGACCCCGTTGCTGGTGCTCTTTGCGCTCTTCTTGGAGGCATCATCTTGGCTGGATGTTTGGCTTTTCTCGCTGGATGTGCTCTTATGTCTGTTTTTCGCAGTCATGGTTGGAGGGAGCTCGGTAGGATGTGAGTGAGTGTGTGTCGGTGCAGCCGCTGGTTTTGCAGTCGTGGATGGAGAGCCGTTTCCAGTCCAGGCCCACTGGACCAGCAGCGTATCAGTGAGCGCGTCGTGTCTTTCTCGAGGCTTTTTTGCGCTGAGGTATGCGGATGGGGGCAGTCCCAGGAACACACCAAACTCATGAAACCACAGGGAAACAATGAATGACTTCTAATCCATCTTGCACCAGGGAGAGTACCTATGTTTTCCCATAAGTGTGTTTTATAATAGGATCAGCCATCATCACATACTCTGTACACATCAGTTTAATCATTTGTTGTTACAGCCAACTTAAGAACACTTTCATCCTATTTTACGTGATCTAAAAACTTAGAGAACTGTTTTGACTTTTTAATATTCCTTTTCACATATGCTGTTAAAACACTCCCTGCAGGCTGATGTAAACTTTCGACAAATGCTTCCTGGTGACACATAATGTAGGGAGGGTCTGTTTTCTCCAATGCAATGGTTTGCTCCTCCTTTCATACGTGGCAGCTGTAGTCGTTTCACTCCTTACATTTTAGGATCACAGTTTCTCTGCTTAAGACACATCAGCCAAAGCCACAGGGTTTATGTCCAAAGGAAAAGAACTCTGTGCAAAGACGAAAACTCGAGTCAAAGCGTTTTGGTCTGCATTTAGTATAAGTATAAATACATATGTGCCTTTCGACGTATAGATGTACAACTTCAGCTAATAAAAAGTCCTACAACTTCAGATAATTATAGTGTGGTGTGTTACGCATTGCTTTCACATTATATTATTGTTTTTTTTATATTAGTAAGCCTCTCATATCAATTACAAGATATTGACTATTTCTGTATTTGCCATAATTGTGTGTTCCTTAGTTTGTTGTGCAGTCTGACACAGCATAATAAATGGTACAAACAAGTCAGGCAGTTTGTTCAAAAACTAAGAAATTGAAGTTAATTATACTTTAAACACTAGATGGCGCTTTATGTTCGACAGTTAGTCGCAGGAATAACCACGAACACAGGCAATGTAACTACTGACAAATCATAAAATATTATTCCATTTCCTACATTTGTTTACAAAAGGACATCCACACGACTTTACTTGTAGGCTACAAAATGTAGGCTACAAACCTAATAATAAACCACTCGAAAACACAAAAGGAAGAAAGTGATTAAATAAATGTGTTTCTGTAAACGTTGTATATAACATTACACTAGTCTACAATTTATTTATTTATTTATTTTTTAGAAATTATTTGCTTCAGAGATTAAATGTGCCAAATCTTACGTACTTTAATGAGATGAATTGGAAGACAAATGACAAAAGTACAGGTTAGCTCATGTTTTCATCCTTTATGATAAAGTGTTATTACACATACAGTATATAGGTTTATCTAGCTACATTATACAATAAAATTGTAAATCTTTAATTAGAAATAACCTGAAAGTGAATGTATTGTAATGTGCAGACAGTGTTTTGAAGTAGATCTGGTAACTCTGAGACAAACATTCTTTTTGAGTAAAACCCATTCTATAATTAATTCTCAGTTTTTGTATCTTGGAAACCACAGGCAACCAGCATTTTTGACATAACTTTTCTTTCGCAGCTTTTTTTCTGGAGTCATTTTACTTGTAGACCAATGTTACGGGCTCAAAATAGGCAGATTAGTTTCAAATGTTAATGAAAAAGGAAAAAAAACAAACGTAGCAACATTTAGGTTATAAAAGATAAGAAGAATAGAACTGTGAATTCTCTGGGGCTTATTTACGAGGGATATGAACCTTCTTTGTAGCTTGGTTTATTTCCCAGCGGCCCTGAACGCATCACGTGTCCCCGCCCAGACGCCGTGACAACAGACGCTCTTCCTCCGACGCCGTGTCCAGGTGTTCGGTCGGTGTATGATATTGCAGAGATCTGGACCGTTTTGGAGCTTTATTAGTGTATCTGCATGAAGTGGCCTAACGGGATACTCTTTGACTCCGAGCCCGGCTGTCACTGGGACGTCTGAAATGCCGTCTTTCCCCCTCGCTGCCTCATCTCCCGCATAGTGAAGCGGGAACACCGTTAAAATGAAGACTGACACGGGGATGAGAATTTGAACTGTGTTTATACCTCGACTGGTAATAGCTAGCGGTTAAGGCTAGTCCGTTAGCTTGACAGCTCAGTCACCCGGCGGCAGCTCGGATATCCAAACAACAGGGCCATGGCTGGGCTCATCAAGAAGCAGATCCTGAAGCATCTGTCCAGGTCAGTCTGGAGCCGCACTTGGTAAACATTAGTCGGCGGAGAGAGAACAGAAAAAGACGGAGACACTCAGCTGTCAAACACACCTTAGCTAGCCATCAGTGAATACACTTACATTTCAGGGACATTCCTAGAATAACAGTATCTGGGTGTCTACAGAACTGTTTGTTTTTGTGGTTTAGTTTAGTGAACGTACATCCATGGCGTCTGTCAGACAGCCAGGTTTCAGCTGAGATGGACCGCACTGACCTGACGTGGCTGCTCGGCTAACCCGTTAGCATCGTGTTAGCCGCTGAAGGGCTTAACCCTCCTTCCTCCACTCCAGCCACGGCAGGTTGAACCAGTTCAGTGGTTGAATCAGACTGATTAAAATAACAATCTCAGCCATTGTATGAAACCAAAATTATTTCAGACATCATAGCTACCGTTGACTAATAGACAGCCAGGGTGCGATATAGTTATTATAGATGATAACGTTAATAACAGGGTAATAAAGTGCAGGGATGGCACAGGCTTGCGCAATGGCAATTCAGCTTGGCTTGTTTACTTAAACCCTGGTCAGGTCTTCTTAATGTTATATTGACATTATGTGTGAACACCCACAGTAAAAACGCTAAATTATTGTGTGGTGTGCTGTGACCTCACTCAGACACCTACAGTAGCTGGTAAACTCCCTCTCAGCTCATTTCTACCTTGGTAGAACCACATTTGCGATCTGTTTATGGCACTTGCTTGCTGTGCTGCCTCGTCCATTTTTTAATGTCTATTATAGGCGGCGGGTAGCTCTACCCGCTTTATATGCATTATTTATCGTTTTCCACTGTCCCCCGTGGGACTTTCAATACTTCCTTGTTTTGTTCCAGGGGGAGGACATCAAACATACAGCAACTTTTTCATTTCCATGTATTAAACCTCCGTTGACCATTAAGTGAGCACATTTGCACCTTAAACTATTTCAGTTTCAGTCTATTCACTGTCCTCAGAGCAAAAATGATGCTGAAGCAGTGAACTAATGTAGAAGGGGACGAAAAGGACGTATAGTATTAAAAATAACAGCTGTCACCTTTACAGAAAAGGTTGCAGATGATTTAGTGTGAGTACAGTTCATCAGTATGCAGATCAACCAGTTTCTGTTTCTGAAAAGAATATTCATGCACAAGGTGAATGTGCCGAGTCAGAAGTCCTTTATGATGACAGGTCTTGAATGGGAGTTGGTTAATAGCGTAATGGGGTTTGGGAATGCTTTGTCCTTCATACTTCTACACAATGCCACAATCAGGATTTGTGTTGTCTGCAGCACACCGCCTATGAGTGGCATGTCTTTCATTGTACTCTGAGTTGTGTATTTGTGTGTGTGAAGGAATATTAGTGTTTCTGTACATGATTGTGCATGCCCTAAGCAGCATTAGGATCAGCCCAGACAGGAAATGACTGGAAGACGAGTGATGTCATCTGTCTATGGGCTCGTCATCTGATCTTCTTTATCCTGCCTCGATTGGTCCTGAGTGGAAGCTGACCCGTCTGAATGGTGGCCAATCCCGCCTTGCAAAGAGTTGTGATGTTGCTGTAAAATTGCTGACGTCAGAATGCCAAAGAAGCTTCACTGTATACAGTGCACTTAACTGTATGAACACACACACACTACAGTATTCTCCACTGTGAGGACAGATACAGCAGGCAGTGAATATGCATGCTCTGTTTGCTCAGTCACAGCCTTGTACTACTTCATCAGCATCAACCAGGAATAGCTCCATTATTCATACAGGCTGTAGATGTGCTTACAGCTACAGGTTATGTTGTGGGTGTCAACATAACAGCTCCGCCTCTTAGAGACATTGTTGCAGAGGACAAACGTCTGTCCAGGCTGTTCAGAGAGAAACTGTGCGGCACATTTTCACACTTAACTTACTCACAAATCTGCAGTGACTGTTCCTCCTCTAGTCGTGACAAGTGCATTGAGGCATACATGGCACATTACAATAGTTGAAAGGGCGTTTTTGAAGAATAGACCTTTTAGATGAAATCCTCTTTGTCTTAAGATATTTGTCAAAAGTGAACATAGAGATTTGGAGCCACATGGCTGAGCCACTGGTGTGCACATGTTCTGTGTTTGTTACAAAAGAGCATATCGATAAAGTCTTTTGCAGAACCACACACTCAGGTAGCCCCAGGGGTGTGTTTATGCCAAAGTGTGTTTGTGTACATAACATACATGGTTTAGATATCGACAGGACCCCCCTGGACTGAAGCCAGAAAGATCATATTACACTCACAACACAAATGTAGAAGGACAGAGATGAATACAGGCAGACACCTTCTCCCAGATGATGAGGAGAGTTCTAGTTTTTGTGAATGTCTGATGTAGTGATAGAATCAGTGCATCACCAGATGGACTTAGACTTTGTAGACTTGGTATGTTATGTCCCTCTTCCTCCTACCTTGCAGTCCTCATTCTTACTTCTTTCTTCCCTGAAAGAGGAAACCTTAAATAGCATCCTCCCATCTATGCTTCCCTGTTGGAAGAAGTATGACACCCACTTTATCTTAACTTTATCTTTATCTTGACGCCAAATAATTGCATCGTAAAATCTATTTCAGAGTTTCTATTTGCATCACTGTGGGCTTCATGGAAAACTATTATGTTTTTCTTTTATTTTTAGCTTGAAATGTCCTCCTTTTACCATTCCATCACATTAAGATTACATACTAAATGTCCTACACAGAGGCTGTGTGTTTAGTAGAACTATCGATAGACGAACTTGCACATGGATGGGCCTCTAAGTATGAAAAGATTATCACTACTACTAATGCGGTGGGTTCGTGGCCTTGGGGATTAGGCTTATAGCCAGACTGGTACGTGAGGTTGATTTTGGACTCCAGTCAGGAGGGTATAGAAGAATTAAAACCCTATGTTGGCATTTATACATTGTTCCTCTGAGCCTAAGGGTTTGTAACTCAGTCTTGTGAATGTGCTATCTATCCAGTGTACATTGAGACTTTTCCTTCAGTTGCAGTTCAGTGTGAGGGATGGGTCCGTTTGTGTTGTTATGTTTGTCGCCATGAACCAGACTCTCTCCATCATGCAGTGGCTGCTGCTGCTGATGCACCACAGTGATGAACTCCACAGTTCCCAACGATATCGCTCAGTGCTGGTGGGAAGGCTATTACAGTATGAGTCATGACTGAGTGCTTACTGTGTGTGTCTCATTGCTGTGCAGTTGTGAGGTATGTGTATGAACCGAATGGCTAGTGTGTGTGTGTGTGTGTGTGTGTTTTCTTTTTTCATATGTGCGGGAGAGGGTGACATTTGGCATTTTATGTTATATAACTGGGATCTGGCTTTGTTTTCTCCTTCACACCAACTTTCTTATCTCCCTGTGTTGTGAATATTCCACTACTCTGGGGCTGTCACTGCCATGATAAACTAACTTAAACACTGACAGGTTTTCTTCATGTTGTTGGATTGTTGAGATGCTTGGAGGTGTTATGTTCTGCAGGAATGTGTGTATTTGTTTTGTCATGTATGTGTTCTTCTTTGCACTTGCGCTGCTGGATGTCTTCTGGAAAGTAATTCATGTTTTCCCTTCTGTAATCACGAAGATGTTAGTTTTTGAAAATGGCTTTTCTTGTAGGACTGCATAATGTATTTTAGTACCCCTTTGCTGCCTCAAGTCTGCTGCTTTGTCTATTTGCAAAGGAAAAGCACTCTTTCATCAACCTACCAATATTATATTACAATTGCAGATATTTCTTTGCATAATCTCTTGGTACCATTGGCACTATAGTATTATTTTCCCCATAGAAATATCTTACACTGTACTGGTCCTGTAACCCATTAAATCAGTGAGTTTTATTTTTTAGGTAAATTGCTGAATGGCATGGTATGTGTCACATTTTCTAGAACCTTCAATTGATCTCAGTTGAAAGAAGGTCTGGGTTATTACAACTGAATTAATCAGTCCCCAACAATTTTATAATTCGTTGCTCAAATAATTTTTTGAGCAAATACAGATGTCATTGTAAACACATCCCTAGCTGCTGCATGTCATTGATTGCCATATGTTGTGTCCATGTTTCCACTTCTGTCAAGTTTGGTTTCAGATCAGAGCCATAGCAGAAGTTAGATTCCACAAGATACTATATAACAAAAAAAAACCAACCTTGTAGAATTTACACACCACCACAAAGTAATTAAGAAAAACATTCGACATGCAGGTACCTGCTGACTCTAGGTATGGTTCATTTATAGTTTTTGTTTGTTTCACCAACACACTCACACTGCAGGCAGTCCTCCTGAGGCTACGTTTAGATAGTAATGATCTGAACCGAAAACACAGTGACATTGTGTTCTCACTTTTAATTCCGCGTTTAGACGTGCGTTTTGGGGAAATGTCTGCATGCAGATGGACACGCAGAAGTGTGTGAAATGTCCTATTTATCAATGTAGTTTGCACACCAGGTGTCTAGGTGGCACCACTAAGACCAAGCACCTGCATTGAACCTCTCTACTTCTCTTCCTGTTCTCTCCTCCTGTTCTCTGCCATCTCTTCTCTCTACTACTTTCTATGAAGATTCGTGACAATTGCTGAAACGACTATGGGATGTCACTTAGAGCGGCTAGGGCAGCTTGAAGGTCCGTCACAGGGAAATAATCTGACATGTTGTTTTCCTGTACTGGTGCGTGCTTGTGATGTAAACTCATGTACAATACTATATAGTATAGACAAAATATATAGAGTACACATTGTTATTTATACAATGACAGAAAGAAGTGAAGTAGAAAAAAGGAGAGGATGAAAATGCAGTTTTGCGTTTTCAACCCCCTCTGATGCAACAGTGGAGCGTTTTAAAGATTTCCATTTTAGAGGGTGGTTTCACTTTTTTGTGTTTTCAACCCCCAAAAACGCTGTTGCTGTCTAAACGAAAGGCACATCTGATAAAATATTTTGTCGTTTTCACCCGAGAGCGTTGTGGTGTGAACTGGCCCTCAGAACACTGCAGTTCTGTTGTCTTCTAACACGAGTGCCATAAAAGAATACACCCAGGGACAGGAGATTGTACAATGAATGAAACTGGATTCCATTTGAGGTCTCAAAATGTAGTCATTTAACTTGGATCATGTTAAACACATCAGTGGACATTTAGTGTTTCTGAGTATCTGGCTTGGGCACAGACCCGTAGGCATCTTGTAGATTGTAGTGAGTGTTTATGGTTTAAATTTCCAAACAGATTACCAAATGGATGAAATTCTGTTGTATGTTTTTGGTATACCTGGGTTGCTGAAAAGATTTGCCTCGTTCTTTGTACATACGACTCATTACACTATCCTTTTTACCCTGAATGGCCAAATGAAGGATTGAGAGACCTACTTCAGTGTTTTGTTGTTGAGCCAAGCTGTTGCTTGGTCAAATGAGCACTGTCAGGAAGGAATGTGGTGAGATCTCCTCTGGAAAACCACATTCCTAAGCCCTAGAAGATTTCCCCGAGGATACTTCCTCTCTTTTTTTGGGTTTTCCTCCTCTCATATCACTCTATTTCTTCATTTTTAAACACAGTGTGAGTCACTCTGTCCATCTTTTTCCTTCAGTCTGTTTTTTTTGGGTGCTGATGTCATCAGGCTGCGCCACAAACACACCATTAGAGAGTAGGCACAAGCTGGGAATCTCCCTGTTTCCATTCACAGGATACACAGACATCAGCATAATGTGTGGCGGACCAAAGTCTGCTCTCATTGTGTTGTGGTTGTAGGTTCAACCAACTACTGTGCATATCTTTCAGTTAGTTTGACCCAAAACTAAAACAGAAAATGCTACATGATCATCAGTTTTTACTTCATGAAAGAGATGGGTCAAAATTGTATTTTACAAGAAGTATGCTGGCAGGAACTTTACTGTTGAGCAGGTCATTTTCTGTCTGATGGGCATACAGGCTCCTCTTTCTCGTTATGGGACTGGATTTGGTCCAGTGAGCTGTGCTTCGCCGACTGGAATAATGGCTGAAACAAAAGGTGAAAGATGACGGCATGTTTCCTTAATACCGTCTGCCTCTTGCTGGCCTTGTCCGAAGTGCTAATAACTACAAAATGCCTGTGTAATTTCGGTTTGTTGTGAGAAACTTTGACATTAGATCAACAGCATAATATTTGAGTAGAAGTCTGATTTATTGATGAAGAGGGAGAGGAAGCAAGACGTGGCCCAGGGGACACCAAGATGCCAGATAAGAGGGGGGAGAGCGCAGGTGAAGCTGCCTGGCTGATACTTGATCAGCAGCATGAATGAATATTTCACTGGTCACATGGCTGAGACACTGCCGCAGCCACATCCGTCTGCGTTTGTTTTTAGAAAAGGACTGTCTGTGTCTCTGTCTCTGACTATGCCCATGTACATAACATCATTTGTGACCTTTTTGTGTGTGTGTGTGTGTATAATGTCATTGTCTTGTTTTTGATGAGTCTCTAGTTGTATTGAACACTACTGCTAAATAATTTACACATGTTGAATGAGAGAAAATGTAAAGGTGTTGAGTAGAAACATCCAGAAATTGGACTGAGTGAATCATTTTAGGCACAGAGCTTAATCACAAAGCTTTGCTCATTTCGTTCACACTGCAGATACAGACCCGGTGTGCACCTTGCTGGTCCTCCTTATTGCATTCAGATGATCAGAACAAAAGCCTCAGTGTCCCTGGGACTATCCAGTTACTCTCTAATCATACATCACTGCTTTTTGATGGCTGACAAGGCACGCCGTGTTCTTGGTGCACCTGCGACATTGTGTTAATGCTTTCCTTTATTATATCCGTAAGCCTTTAAGTAGTCTGCTCTGAAATCATTTTAGATATTTTCACTGTGTCACCTCTTTAATCGTGGGTTTTAGCTGCATCACATTTTGAATTTAGTTACGTTTTGTAGAACTGAGCATCACTGATATTTTCCTGTGTAGCTAGTTATCAAACCAGCACATTTCTGAGCACTAACCTGTCCACTGAAATGTTTTGAGGTACATAAAGTTGATTGTTTTTTGGTCATGTACTTCCTGTTTCAAATGATGAGTTTGCATTTTCTTATTTGGCTGCTTATGGACGTGTCTGAGAAATTTGGTTCATTAAATAAATGTTAAAGGTATATTTTTGTCACTTTGTTTTACAGAAAATTACAAGTTAGGAAAATTACAAGTTATATGAAATTTGGTGAAAAAACAAACAAACGAACAACCCCCCCATTTATACATACACAATCGCAAATATCAATTATACTATCAGTCTAGAAAATCCAGATTAGCTATCAGTGTGAACAATGATACACAGCCTTATTGTTCTCTCATAGCCACAGTTACATGCATTTTGCAGCTTCAGTCTGTCACACCATAGATAATCAGGTCAGCCTATCAGCAACCTGTGCTGGTTGTAAATTCTGAGCTTTGATCTGTTGACACACAAACTTACTGTAGGAGTGTAAGAGATCTGTGAAGTAACAAGATTAAGCCTTACTGTATGTGTGTATCTGCATGTTTTCAATGCTGATGGTATCGATGAGTAACTCAATGTCTTGTGCACACAGTCCTGTCTGTTGACAGCAAGAGGATGTAAAATTAGTGTTACTCATGTTTGAGCAGATTGACTTTGACTGAACTGCAGAGATCAATTAAAGGGCTGATAATCAACCTGCCAGTGTGTGCAAATGATAGGTGGGTCATGGACACAGACTTTGTGTGTTTAAGTATGTTTACTTTAGCTAAAGTGAAAACCAGCTCAATACACAGTGTGTGTGTGTGTGTGTGTGTGTGTGTGTGTGTGTGTGTGTGTGTGTGTGTGTGTGTGTGTGTGTGTGTG
>JAPQRQ010000005.1:15906965-15927285 GCA_037367365.1 Apogon talboti | reverse complement strand
CCACCCAAATGCACACCCATGCACATTCCAGCAAGCACAAGATGGATTAGTTCTCTGTAGTTTGGTGTGGCATGCCATCTGCTGGAAGGATTTAGAACTGCATTATTCAGCTCTACTCACTTTTACTGAACATCAGAGACTTCTTGACAGGCTGTCATATGCCTGAAGGATAACAAAATAGAAGCAAAAACTAAATTCCTTGACAAAAACATCACTGAACAGCATAACATACTGTCAGCACTAGCATGAACACTGAACATATTATTTACATGATTTCATGGCTCTACTTGCACATGTATTCCCTAGGTGTCATCGACGCCTCCATCAGCCCAGCAGGTGCGAACTCAGCAGGCGTCCACAGCAGCCGACCAGAGTGCAACCATGGCAAAGCTGTTCAGCGCCTATGACGTATGCGAGACATCCCACCACCTCCAAATCACACACCTCGACCTGCACATATGTGACGACATCCACGCAAAGGACAAAGGTACAGGTTTACATGTGTTGCACAGGGTAAAGGCTGAGTGATGAAGTAATGATGAGGTCCAGGGCTTCTTATCAATACAGTGGCTATCCCTTTGGTGTTTTTTCATCTATTGTAGCTTGGAAACCATTCACTAAAACCTTGAATTGGACTCTTGTGTGTTTTTGTTTCACTCTCCAGTGATCAATAAGAGGATAACAGGTGGAGCCATGCAGCTGTCCTTCAGCTCCATCACTCTGGACTACTACCCATTCCACAGAGCAGGTACCCTAACCAATGGTCACGTGTTTTTCTTACAACATACAATATAGCCTATTACAGCTTTTCACAATTACTGACACATTTCTTTTGGAATTTAGCTCATTGTGTCCAACCTGTACACACTGTATTTTTTTTTCCATGGTTTAATTAATGTTTTGGAGTACTTGGCAGTGCCTTTCTTCTCTAGAGTGTTTCCTGTTTTTAGACTGCCTTATAATATCTGGCCAGGGACAACAGATGAAAATTATAGCTCATTTGAAGTCTCTTATGTTTATGTTGATTAATGAGCACTGGCCCTGTCAAACAAAGCAATAAATACAAATACAGTGCAAGCCAAATAAGACCCAGCACTTGGAATAAAAATGGACACATGTTAATACAGCTGTTTTGGTACTTGGCATTTTAATCTGAACCTCTTTTTGTCCTTTTTCCTTTTCCCTGTCCACTCCAGGTGACAGCTGTGCTCATTGGATGCATTATAGCGAGGCCACAAAAACCAGAGAGGGCTGGGCGCGGAGCCTACTTGATGAGTTCAAGTCCAACGTGGAAATGTTGAAGAGTGCAGTTCGAGACCATCAAGGCCCAAGTGCTGCACACAGTTCCCCTCAGCATGGTAAACACACACACAAAACACTCAAATCTACAAATAGACACTAATTGAAGCTGAGTATATTTCTACTTGTTCTGGCAGTACAGTTTTTTTCATATTTCTTGGTACAGATCCACATTCGGTTTCTCATACAAGTCATATAAAAACACCCCTGTCTCTGCACCAACATTTACCTTGTCACGGGTTTTCTGTCCTCCAGTGTCCCTTAGGGACGATGAGTATGGGCCTCTAGGAAGTCAGGAGAGTGAAGGAGAAGGAGTAGGGCTTAGGGAGTCAGATGGAGGACTCCTAGAGTGGAGCCCACAAACACAGCCTCCGGCCCAGTGCTGCTGGTGCTTAGAGCCAGGTACCACGGTGTGTGTGCGCACAGCTTGGTGCGGTGATACACACCTTTTGCAAGGCACAGAGGTTTCCCTTTGGAGAATTGAGTGGTGACTCTGTCTCCCTCTGTGTTGCTCTGCTTTCAATTTTATTCCTCTTTGTCTCTGCTCTTCTCTCTCTCTTTCTCTCTAGGTAAGATAAACACCTGTTCCAGCTCTTCCTTTAGTCCTCCTCCTCCTCAGACTCCCAAGACCCAGCTCATGTCAAGCTCCGTCGTTCTCAGGATGGCTGACTTCAGCATCTACCAGGTCACAACAACATACTTTGATTTATAAATGATGCGGCGCCAAAAAAAAAGGTAAGACTACACCTCTTGACTGAGTTTTTTTTTTTTTTTTTCCTTAGGTATCAACAGCAGACCAGCGACGCTCCAGCCCCAAGACCATGATCTCCTGCAATAAAAAATCTCTGTACCTTCCCCCGGAGATGCCAGCCATCCATGTTGAATTCACAGAGTACTACTTCCCTGATGGAAAAGACTACCCCAGTAAGACTTTTATGTTAACACTTAAGCTGTATGTTCAAGAAGGCATCAACTCGTTTGTGACATATTAATCATTGTCTTTAGGTTATTTGCTGTGTGAATAATCATTTTTACACACAGAACCACTGTTTTGGCAGTCATACACCACCTTTCAGCTTTTGGATCTATGTAGCTCATTCATTCAGTGTAGGGGAACTCACTGACTGCTGTTCGGCTGAAAGGACATTGATTTTTCTGAAATGCTCACAATGAGTAATTACCCAATTAATTCACTTTATAGATTTCTCACACTTTTCCTCCATTATAAAACATACAAACAGTTAGAAGGTTGAGGGGGAGTTGACAGGAATACCATCTCTTATTTATCTAAAGTATCACTCCTACTCCTTTTCTATGCGTAAAGATTCTACGTCTCCGTATTTGTTCCTTCTGTCTGCCTCTCTAGTCCCGTGTCCCAATCTGTACGCCCAGCTGAATGCCCTGCAGCTGGTTCTGGATCCTCGTAGTCTGGTGTGGATCAACCTTTTTGCCCTTGACCTCAGGCAGAGTCTGGAGCAGTTCATGGAGATCTACAAGCTCAACGACTCACAGAAACCAGACGAACACCTTGACATCAAGGTGGACGGCCTCATGCTTAAGGTAAGGCATGCAAACCACACACTCTGTCCTCAGGCTTTACAGAATGAAAATAACTTATAGTTTTACAAATAATTATAGTGTTGACATTTCCATATATTTTATTTATATTTAGTATTTATATTTAGCTTGACTAGGTGTTGACTAGTTTTAGTTTGGTTGTTTATTTTTGATGTAGTTCTAGTTCCAGTTTTTTCAGGTATTTTGAGGAAAGCTGTGATTTTTTTTTTTATTAAATTTTTTATTTTTTTTTGCTTTCATCCTGAACTATGAAAACCCTGTAACCCTGTGTCTCCTCCTCTATAGCTGGTGATTCCTACAGATAAGGACCCCGCCTGTCCCGCGGACCTTCCCCGCTCCGTCTCGGTGCAGACTTCAGAAATGGTGGCCACAAACACCCGGCATCCAGCCAATTGCACCCGCTCCCATCTCGAGGCGCTGCTGCAGGCCTTCCAGGAGGAGAACTTCTTCTCATCAGCTTTTTCCTCATTCCCTCGCTCTTCCTCCTCTTTACCTCTCCTACATCCCGTCTTCCAGCGCCATGCTCATGAACAAGACACAAGGCTGCATGACATCTACCGGGGCCTTGTGGCGCCCACTATGGGTACAGAGGCCCTTAAGATGCCGGCAGCCACCGACTTTTGGGCTTTGCACTTTGCTCAGTTCTGGGTAGACTATGAAGGCACTCGTGGAGGCAAAGGACGACCGCAGCCCTTTGTGGATTCTTTCCCTCTCACTATGTGGGCCTGTCAGCCAGCGAAGCTAATCCAACACCAGGAGAAGCTGAGAGGCACAGCTGGGTCAGGTCTGTCCAGGAGCACCTCTGCAGAGGGAGTGGGACGCTTGCAGAGGAAGCGTCTACTAAAGGAGTATTACAGTACTGACGGTGTACCTACGCCTTCTCAAAGCAATGACGCAAAACTGCCCCCCACTAATGGACTCCATAAACCCCCCTCATTGGAAAATCTGCCTTCCTCCTCTTCATCCTCAAATAAAGATGCAGATGTGCATGTGTTGGTGCATGTGCAGAAACATTTAAGTGCTCAGGTATGTTTTTCGATGCTTGTATTTCTCAAAACCACCCAGCAGGTTGTGATAAACGGTGAATTTTATAGACATACATTTATTAATAACCATTAATCACCCATTGGAAATCAGCCATAATATCTTCACAGATTAGAGTGGATAGTCCAGCTTCCTCTCATCATTCAAAGACATACATCACAATCAGTTAATTGGTTACTTTTAAGAGGGTGAATTTACAGTGCATTTTATAAATTACAATTATAGACAAACATATGGACAGATTATGAACAACCAATGCATTTTGATATTTACAATATTAAAACATCATGTTACATTCAAGATACTGCTACTTAGTTATTTTTGTAGTTTGTAAAAAAAATGATTAATATCTTTTTACTTAAAGATAGTTAAAGAGTCATAACTGTTAGTGAATAATAACTTAACTGGGATAAAATTTTAAGTATTCTTCTGGAAAGGGCGTTTTAAAATGATCTGCCAGTGCAGGATGTTTTTTAACACTTGACATAATAGTGGGGAATGTCTGTATTGGGAATATCTACACTATAGTATGCCATATTACTTAGCATGGTTCACATTAGCATTTTAAAACCCACATTCTCCACAGTTCTGTGTTCCAGTGTCTGGCTGAATCAGACAGAACCTCTTCAGTAGACACTCTTCTGCATTTGTTGGCGTGTTTTTATGGAGTGAATTATCAGTTTGGCTAATTAATCAAGATAGAAATAAACTGCACAACAGGACATTTTACTAACTAATTTATAGTTGTTGGCAGAGGTTCATATAGATAGTGACTATTACTGATAATAGCTCAAAATATGAAAATACCTCTCATCTAAATTTCTATAGCTAGTTTGATGGTCAGCAGTGAATTTATTACGCAATAACTTTGAGTCTGATGCCCAGTTTAACAATTAAAGCCAGTCAATATCCATATAACGCTGTTAGCCCTGTTCCTACTTAAGCTGCACTGTTGACATGTATTTCATATTTGGGAAAGAAAAACACATAATTAAGCTTTCCAATTTGGAGGCAGGAGTAGGACAACATAACATGACAAGAGCTTTATGATTGACCTCAGTGAGAAATTGTAAACATCTGAAGGACCTTATAAGATGTCGGATCACCCACCTGATCGTCATATTAATTGCCTCTGCTCTAATTGTTTGTGTCCAGGTGAGCCACCGGCAGTATGTGTTTCTCATGCACCTACAGCGCAGCATCAAAGCTTTGCAGCAGACCTTACAGCAGGACCTGGAGGAAATTGGCTCCAAAAAAGACCGCAAGGATCCTAGTCAGCGTCCTGCAGACCACCAGCCCTTCACTGTCTGCTTGGGCCTTCTGCTGAAAAGTGCAGAGGTGTCCCTCCTTTTGCAGCCTGTCCCGCAGTCTGAGGGCGGAGCTTCTCCTCTGGGGTCAGAGCTGTCGCCCTCAGAGAGCAGAGGAACACTGGAGCCTGGAAATGACACTGCTGAGGCTGGCGAAAAGCCTGAGAAGGGCAACGAAGGAGCAGGGTGTGGGTCTGAGGCCGGAGAGACCAAAGGGTCATGTACTGTAGACCAGCTGTTATGTGGAGAGGGCTCAGACGGTCCGGCTCCTCTTGTCCCCACGTCCTCCTCAGCTACATGTCCAGACTCAAATCACAAATCCTCCCTGGAGGAGAGGACTTCAGCTAAGAACTCTGGGAGGAGGAGTTCGGAGGAAGGGAGTGAGATGGTGGATGGCCTGAGTGGCGGTGATGATATTGGACCTGGACTAGATTCCAAAACCCAGACAGGTGACCCCCTGTCCGACCCACTCTGCAACAAAGACTGGAGTGATAAAGACAAGACTGGAGCTGGAAAAATGCCTCAGTCAATATCCAGGTATTAACACAAATAAATTGGACTCATCCAGTGTATTATATGTGATTGTTGAGCAGAATGAAGCTTTTAGGTTGTTAGATTTGAACTTCATAGTAATTATTATTTCAAGTACTTCAGGATTAATCAATTATATTTCAATAGGCACAGTTTTTTTCCAGACGGCTTCAACAATGAAATCATCATTGCAGGTTGTTACAGAGTTTCAGGGTTTAAAAAAAACATCTGAAACCCAATAAACTGAATTTTAGGGCTTACGAGCGTATAATGATTTTGATACAGTTTATTTTTTTGAAGCTTGTTGAAAATTAATATGAAGCCCACTGCACCTTTTTGCCAGAACATGAGCATGTAGAAATATTTAAAGAACGTTGCGTATGAAGGTGTCAGAGTATTAAGACATAAAAATGTGAAGCTACTGTAAAAAGGCACCAGCAAACTTATTCCCTCACCCAGTTTTGTTGTTTTCACATCGAGAGATTCAGAAGTCTACTCTCAATGCACCAGATCATGAAATATGTCTTAGACTGTGTTTAAAAGGTTTTAAAAAGTAAGAACAGGTTGAAACCTGTAGAAACCCTGTACCTTCAAGGTGAGGCATGCTTTGAATACATCACTTTGTGCCTTTCATATTTTTTTGACAGATTTTTTACAGCCATTTTCTGAAATATTTATGTAACAAAAATACAAAAACTCTATCTAAAACATCTCTAAAAAGAACACATCAGCTCAAGTCAAGGATCACATGATAGTTTAAGTTTCTTAAGTGAACAAGACAACATGTGTTTGACTGATGAACCTACCTGATAAATCTAATGAATGAGTCTCTTTAACTTAATCTGTCTGTCTGAACACCAGAGCTGTGTTCTGAACTCCCATGAGTCTTTGTCTGTATGGATGTTCGTTTTTTTTTTTTTACTTCACCCTTGTCTCAGACATTATTAATGTCAGCTGCTGCTGCAGGCTACCAGGTGTTTTTGTGTGTTTTCTCACATTCTTGTCTTTCAGCACCATACATTCTTAACTCATTCTACTTCCTTTCTGCCTCTTAAGCTTTGCTTTGATACATGCGAGGTGTGTGTGTTTTCTCTCTATCAAGGAAAGGAAGTTTGTCTGTGGTTTCTGATCTCCTCAGCTCCTCAAACTCCAGCAGATCCACCTCCCTTTATTCCATGTCCAACATGTAAGGCACTGGATCTGTGACTAGCTGTACTAATGGCTGTGTACAGGTCTAAACCTTTATGTGTCTTTGTGATCCTTGGATGAATACAAAACAGTGAACATGTGGGTGTATGTGAATCCCCTGTGGGCATGCATTTGCATGGGTGCATGACACACTGGTTGTTGTATGTGTGTTTTGTCTTTTTGTGTTAAATGAGTAGGTATTTTCTTTGTTTGATATCTACCTGTTGACTAATTGTACAGATAAAAAGGAGCTTCTTGTTGGTGACAGTTTCTTCCCCTACTCTGTGTTCTCGTTATTTTGGGAGTTACTTTGATTTAGTCTGTTCTGATTTCCTTTGGATCCTTTCTGGGAGGAAAGCACCCTTGGATCTTACATGACCTTAAACAACACGACACAAAGGAATGAATAACAATATTCCTGATTTATGAAGTAAGCTCTGTCAGCTCTCTTCATGTGCAGTTCTCTTCACTCATTGTTAACATTAAAACTACATTCCTATCAGAAGCAATGAAATGAAAACACTGAACCTGCTCTTTTCTGTTTAATCTTCAGTGATTGTCGCTGTGAATCGGTGTATGCATGGACAGTGTTGACTAAGCAGATATGTACTAACAAATATTTAACTAATTGTTTTAAATGCCAGTTCTAATGCACTTTCTTGTGTGACCCCCCCCTCCAACCCCATCCCATCCTGTGCATGTTGTAGTGGTCGTCTGATGCGAGATCGCTCCCAGTCCAGTTTCTCAGTCTCCTATAAGAACATGAAGAAGAGTCCATCTCTGCAGTCTCTGGACAACATCTCAATAGACAGCTACCTGATGGAGGACGGAGATACATACAGCCTGTTAGAGAGAGGTGCAGCAAACACATTACACTAGAACATTGTTATGGTCATACAGCAGCTTCCATTTATCCAAATAAGATTATTATTTGTTTTATTTTTGTTTATCTGCCAGAGCCACTACTCTGAGCTCTGACTGTAGGGGGTGGAATGAATGAAATTCCCCCTATAGGCAAAAGGAATCATTCAGCATTCAGTATTATTATTATTGGAGATGCATGTACAGAGCAGCAGGTGGCAGCATTGTACTTCTGTTAGTAACTTACAGTTAAAGTGGAATGTGTCTTTTTATGTTTGGTTTACAGATGACGTGTCCATCTCAGGCTTCAAGGATGTCATCAGTGAACAAAGCGCCACAGAGAATGCCACCGAGGCGGTGACTGGTCAGGAGCAGGAAGAAGGCGTGTCCCCCGACAGTGTCAGCGCCACCTCACAGAGCATCGACGAACCCACCAAAGATATAGTAAGAAACAACACGTGGGACCTTTGAGAAGCTTTGAAAAGGATTCTTCTGGTTTTGCCAATAACATGGAATATAGAGGAAAACTATTCTAGTGTAATCTGTGCCATCCAGGACTGAGATTCAAGTTTAATAGAGAAAATTAATAAAAAGTCTACATTCGAGCTCTATGTGGTAGAGCAGTTCCACAGAACTTGCATTCAGTGCCAGCAGCTGATGATGTGGACTATAATTTTTGGATTGATTTTGTGTGTGCTTGCCCTCAGGTGTCCGTGCTGGTGTTGAAGGTGAAGTCAGTGTGTGTGGGCATGGACGTGGTGGGTGAAAGCACCGCCGTGGCTCTGGAGGTGGGCCAGGTTACACCCAGCCAGCTGGGCAACGTCAGCCTCAGACAGTACCTCAGCAACCGCAGCCTGGGTAAGAACAAGTCCACCATGGTGTAGCCCTTCATGTATATGGTGTGAATAAATGTATGGCCAGAAGGGTTGAAAATGCTGCAGATTGAGTTTGTAAACGCTGTACAACACAGTCTTTAAATTGCTTTACTTCCAGATTGCAGTCGGAAATACTCAGTGACCCTTTTACTGACCCACTAACGTCTGAACATGTGGACATTAATAGTTTTGTATCAGGGTCTGCTTATTACCTGTACCCCACTCTTTCAACAGTTCATTTTCAGCTGTCGATTATATTTAACTATTTTGTTATTGATGTTACTTTACACTTTGAGCTGTGTTGTATTAGTTGAACCATTTTAACATTAACATTCTTGCTAGATGTTATGTATTTTCAACTGCAATGTGCGATAAATGACTCATGTCAGCTTACCAGTTATTTTACATTTACTAAAGATCAGCATCCCATCAGTCTGTTATCATTTTGGTTGTTTTTCCTTACCAACAAATGCATGTGGATTCATTTTAGTGACTTTTTCAGCAACTGCAGATGTAGCTCTGGGGTTCATGTACCCTGTTGGCGAATCATTGGTTTAGTAGTGTTGGTATACACTAAAGGAATATATTCATTATGTCAATATAAAAAAGCAACACACTGGAGTTAAGTCAGACCTGGCTCTATTTAACTTCTGAACTTGTTGATTACGTGAAACAGTTTTTAAGCTTCAAGTAGGAACCAACTGAAACAGGCTTCTGTGGAGGAAGGCTTCAACCTGTTTCTGTAAGTTTCAGACTAAAGATTTGAATCTGGGAGCTGAATCTGAATCTCTGAAAAAACAGCTGTTGTCAGGTGGTTTGGTGTGTCTGAGGTCCAGAGTCTGACCAATACTAGATTTTTGGTGCTGATTGCAATGTTAGGGACTAACATATTTCAATATATCTGCTTATATAAATGTATATTTCCAGTGATATGCAATGGAAACAGTTGTACAGTAATCTGTTATTTAACTTCTAAATAAAACAGTTACACCCTGTGATGAGCTGGAACACGTTCAGAGTGTTCGTGCCTTTGCCCATTGGTAACCAAGATAGGCTCCAGCATCCCTGTGACCTTTCCAAGGATTATGCAGTTCAGAAAATGAATAGATTAATGAAAAATCAATTACTTGGAATTAATATAGGAAAATAGGTTCACTGACACTGATATACTGCCCAAGCCATGCATTGGCTGGACTCTCCAAATATCCTCAAGCATAGGCTAACCATTTACATGTACTAGAGCCCGACTGATATGGGATTTTTGGGGCCGATACCGATATTGGGGGCAAAAAAACCCCGATATCCGATATTCACTTTCACTTTACTCATACCCATTGTGAGGTACACGCGGCACGGACCGCGCAGCCCCGTTTGAGTGTGAGGGGGAGGGGCCAGGCACTTGGGGAGAGTGCAGGGCAGAGCACAGCAACACAATCTCTGCGTAGCAAAAAAGTTAATATATCAGCTACATATTGACCAATGTTGATTAATCGGTAATACACTATAATCGGCCAATTATATCGGCAGGCCGATTAATCGGTCGGGCTCTAACAAGTACACACTAACAGCCACCACCTCCTCTTATTTACACTGCCATAACTCCCCACAGGTATGGTGAGCTCAGTACCAATACCTGCTCAAAGCAGCCAAGGTAACTGCTGTGTGTTAATTCACCATCTGTAACTTAACATGCATGCTTGCCTCTGCCTCTCTGTCCACACTTGTATGTAAGCAAGTGTGTATGTGTGTGTTTTTTTTTCCAGTTTGTCTCATGTCAGATCTCATTTGCAGAATCAGGACTTTGCTCAGCGGCATGCACTGCAGATGCACATACATACAGTGTGTTGGATTGCAAGTGACGGCATGAATCCTTGACATTTTCTAGCAGCAGAAATGTTTGTGTCACAATGAGCTCTTTTCCTCCTGTTTGTGTGTGTGTGTGTACAGCACTTAAGGGAGGGTAAATTTGACAGTAATGGAGTGAGTGGTCCCATTACTTGCAACATTAGGCCCAGAACCTTGAAGGTCTACGTGTGCAGCCCACCAGTCAGTCAGATTCTAATTAACCGCTACTATGTACCCAGACAATGTTAACCCCTTATCTCCCCATCCTCCCCCCTTTGATTTGCCCTGAAAGCTCTCTCCTTCTCACCCTCCTACCTCATTCCTCCCTCTTGTCCACCACACCTTCCTCATCTCTCCACTGCAGCAGACTTTGCAGTTTCAGTCCAGCGATTCAGGCAATGAGAGAAGCGCCAGCTTTTCCCCTCACTACCTCTTCTCCCCCTATCTCATAAGAGCAAACCCTCCTTCTCTTCCCCCACCTTTCCTCCCCTCTCTTCTTTCGCCCTCCTACTCCATCTTCTTAGTAATCCTCTTTCATTTAACTCCCCCCCTCTCCATCTTTCCTTCTCTTCATCTGTCTCCTTCTCTAGGCCATCTTTTCTATCCTTCCTGTCTTATCAGAGTCTCTCAGTCCTTGGCTGCTGGCCTCCCCTCCCTCTTTCTCTTTCTTTCTCTCTCTCTTCTCCCACTCTCTCCTCTTTTTCTTTCAGCATTTGCCTCGAACTAGCCGAGAGAATATGTCATTTTACTTGTGAAAAGCTGACAGTAGTGTGTGTGCATGTGTGTATAGGTTCGCCTCTGAATGGTTTCTGTAGGACTTGAAATTACTTTGATATTAACAACCCTTTACCAACTTCCCTTCAGAGAGCCCATTAAAGGATGTAACACACTTCTCACTGTCATAAAGATTTATTTTTTTCTTGAAGTAGCCATCGTCATGCATTGCTGAATGTTGTTATTCCAACTGTGACCTGTGGTGTCTCGTGTCTGTCAAGAACCTTCGCTTGCAACTTTGTGCTTGCCACCCGAATTAATTAGTCTGTGTGTGTGTAAACGGGTTAAGATGGTGTGAACAGAGGGTTTCAGTTACCCTCCTTCTGGGTTCAACACTTTTCAACCTCTGCTTTCATCAGCCGTTTATTTTCCTCTTACACTCTTTGCTCACATCTTTAACCTACTCTTCATCTTTCCTCAATAAACAAACCTCGTACCGTTCCTCTTTGGGATGCTGAGTGACATTCTGGGGTGAAATGCTCATCTGTATCAGCCCTTTCCTGTCACTTCTGATCTTAGTTTTCTGCTTCTCTCCCGCAGTGTCTAATTTATGAAAAGAAATTCATTTTAGTTGTGATATTATGGGTGGGTGTTTCCTCAGAATCCTCTAATCCCTAATTCTTAGAAATAATTTAACATCTCCATCATACAGAGCCTGTGGGATTGAAGCGCCTTGACTTTTCAGTCTCTTTCAGCCCACCTTTTCCTTAAATCCCTTCCCCTGCTTGTTTCCAACTTCTTCTCTCCCACTCCTCTTTCTGATATTCTGCTTCCTTTTGCATTTCCTTTAACGTGCCTCTGATTTCAGTCTTGTTCACATTTGGCACTAACATGAACTCTGACTAATTTGTTTTTAGACAGAGCAAAGTTCCACAAGTCTAGCTGTAAAGACACCTTCTGCACCGTAGCGTATACTGATGATTCCTCAAAATAATAGTAATACATTTATGTTTCCTGAGTAATTGTAATCTCTTCGTTAAAATCAAATGGCTGTGTTAAAATCACTCAGCAGTAACTGTGCTTCAGCTGACTCACCGCAGAAGGTAATGTTAACTGCAGCCTCTGTGTGCTCTGTCACAGCCGGTGGTGAGATCAGCTGTGGCTCTGTCAGGGGTCTCCACAGTCCGGAGGTGCGTGCTCGTCTGGAGTCTGGTCCCTGTGCCGCTGCTCGCTCCCCGCTGGCTGAGCGCAATGGCTTCCTGCAACTGCGTCTACACGGATACCAAGCCAGCTTCCTGATGTCTACACTGCGCAACCTAGCCCTCTTCTTGGAAGATTACTCGGCGCCACAGGTGCTGCCCATGGAGATCAGCGTTGGAGATACACATATCAACTTAAAGGTCAGAAAGCCTGATGCTATGGAGCAGTAGTGTGACCTGGAAGGGATTTTTAGTCGACCTTCAAATGATGCCTGTGGTGGAGGCGTTATTTCTCATTCTTTGTTGTTTTACACTGAGTTTATTGTTGCAGATATGTACCTGCAATATTTTAGTAGAATATTTGTCCTGTTTTAGCTGGTGCTGTTTCAGTAATAGACGCCATAATTCACTGCCACACAGAACAGCAGCTTCTATAACCAAGTGAAACATTTTGAACCGTGGCCTAATTGGAATTTGGATTTGAACTGAATGTTTAATGACATAGAAAGGCCGTTTTGCCTTCTCTCTAGGGTTTCTTCACGGGTGAGTACTTTTGCTGTAGAGCTGACGTGGAAACCTGGATGTGGATAATTTCCCTCTGCCTCTGCTCCTTCCTCATACACATACTTGAATAATGCCAACACGATATGTGCTGTATCTCCGGCAGGATGACGGCCCCCGTGACAATCCGTCCGGCTCGGAGCCTTCGCCGATCACCCTGCATGTGGACAGTCTGATCATACACAGAAGAGACGACGGGTCCTTCTCTATAGGAGGTAGCAAACACAAACTAAAAGTACACACGCCTATGCCAGATATTTCCACCCCCACTTCAGCTCTGATTCACTCTTATATAACGTCCTATAAATGATAAAAGTCCACGATCACTGCATTCACGCCCCCAATACACCTTCTGTTGACTTTCCCTCCTCTCGCCCTGTAGTGGACACAGCAGCTGAGCCGAAACCCGGCAAAGAGGCACAGATAAGCAACAGCTCTCTGAGTCCCGTCCCTGAGGCTGTGGGAGTGGGAGTGGTCTTCGGCATTCCAAAGGCGACACAGACCCAGGCCCTGCCCACCAGCCCCCAACCATCTTCCAGAGAAAAGGTAAGATATGCAAAACACTGCAGAGAACAACTATTTTACAGCTGTAGTTCAACTATGATGAACTTCTGAAAAGTAAAGAACCCTTTCTTTTTTCAATCAACATTCTAATACATCACACAAAGATTTAATGTCAAATGTCATTCCATTTCATTATCTGGCTTCCTTTATATTTTACAGTGGGAAGATATTAACCAATTTATGCAAAATACAAAAATCACATTTTTAGATTGAGAACACTGAACTGAACAGTGATATCAATCTGAACACTTCTTCACCAATGTGAATGACATAACAGAGGGAAAGTATTATAGAGGTTGTGTTCTCTGTGGCTAAAATGAGTTTGTCTCTCTATATTGACATGGAACCCATTGTGTTAACAGACGATGTGAACATGAGAAGATCCACAACAGACAAAAATGACTATATCAGCATAAAATGAAGATTGTTTTTAATTATATTTTCCTCTTCTTTAATTAGACCAGCCTACATCCTCCTAAATCTGGAGCTTTAAATTGCAGCCTTTCACATTTATGTAATGGACAGGTTGATATTGCGATTGTGTTTGGCCATGGCTCAGGAGGTAGAGCGTCCAATAACCATCCAGTAACCGCAGGGTTGGCGGTTCGAATCCCATTCTGTCCTAGTCATGTGCCATTGTGTCCTTGGGCAAGACACTTCACCCACCTTCCCTCCAGTGTCACTCACACTGATGTATAAATGTGTGTGAATGTGTGGTGGGAGGGGCCGTTTGGCCTTAAATTGGCAGCCACGCCTCCGTCAGCCTGCCCCAGGGCAGCTGTGGATACAGATGTAGTTTATCACCACCAGAGTGTGAATGTGTGAGCCAATGAATAATGGGTCAATAATGTTAAGTGCTTTGGGTGCCTTGAAAAGCGCTATATAAATCTAATCCATTATTATTATTATTATTTGTGAATAAATTTACTGTGTCGCCCTATTTTGTATTGAAACTCAAATTTATGAAACAGTTTAACACGCTTCTTTTTCATTATTTGTTTGCAGTTATTAATAGAGGAGAATGAATGTTTAAAAGTGGAGCTGTCCCGAGCCAAGATGGCGCTGGCTGAGGCTCAGATGGAGAAGGACTCGCTCCTGCACTGCATTAAGAATCTCAAAGTCAACACCAGCTAGACATAGCTGTCCCTCCTCGGCCTGCCAGCCAGTCATTCATTCATTCAGCCCCTCTGGTCCACAGTAACGAGGACTGCTGCTGACGGACGAGAGTAAAGGTCAGAGAAATAATTCAAGTCAACATCGAGGAAAGGCTAAGAGGGATTTCTGGACTGAAATGGCCCCCGTCGCGCGCTTACTCGTCAATTGAGCCACCATGTGACTTCAGACTTTAGAATAATTTCTTCATGAAGCAATGCAGAGTCTGGGACAGACTCAAAAATGTTTTTACACGCTTTGTCGTCACTTTTATATTCTCCATCTGGTCTCCTTGTTTGGCAACGGAGGCCGGTTATATCTGAGTAGAAGTAAAAGAAGAGAACTTAGTAAGACTAAATGTGTGTGAAAGAAGATGAGGATCTATATCCATGGTTGTGCCTACAGAATCCCCTCCCACACTCTTCCTTTAGTGTGAGTAAAACAATCACAGCTGATCTTAAATAGGAACACTGAATGTTGTATCCTCAGAAGAATGTCTACAAAAACAACTGATTTTGCACTGCAGTGGAATTGAACTTTTAATTTAGCGCTTTCTTTTTTGGATGGGACGAGGCCAATCAGTCACTTGTCCTCAGAGGGTGTAAAGTGTATATTGTATAAGAATGTGAAATATTTTCTACAGAACTCTAATAGTGATGCAGTGTTTCAGCTGAATGTGGATGTGTGTTTGTGTTTCATTCAGAACAAGCATTTCATTACAAGCAGAGTATGAATTTCTATCCTCTGTCAGTTCCACAGCTTTATCTGCAAAACACCCCACCATAGGTCTGTACCCCTACATATTTTTCTAAGTGTTAATAGCTACTTAACTTGTGCAGCACTTTTAAAACTGTATACAACTACCAGAACTGTGAGAGTACAAGAGTTAAGTCAGCGAGTGGTGAGAGAGCGTCACCGTTTTGAGAAGTAAATTCATGTGTCCTTACAAAATGGAGTGTGAAAATGAGGGCACTTAAAAGCTGCCTGTCTGCATATACTGGATGTGTGTGTGTGTGTGTGTGTTTATGTAAATTTTTAGATCTTTCATGTGCAAGTTTTCATGAACAAGCAATGCCCACATCTGCTGCTGTTCCATGGGTCACGCCCGAGAAATAACTTGAGGGGGAACTCTTGGAGTAGGTGTTAAAAAAAACAAACAACAACAAATACATTTGACTTTTCTAACAGCACACGCTTTGCCACAGCACAAACAACTATATATGGACTTTATGAACTACGCTGTCACTCTTACAGTTAACAGTAGATCCTGTACATGCATCAGTCTACGTATGTACCAGACATAACCTGTACTTCAGCTCGGCCCCTTTCATTTCACTTGGGATGAAACTGTTCTACGCACAAATGTCAAGACTTGAAATTTAACATGATTGTATACAATGTTTTCCAGCTTCCCTGCCTCATATCACAGCCCTCCTCTTCTGTCCCTCTCCAGGAAGTTGCACCCTCAGCAAAACCTGTGGAGGTTAAAAAAAAATACACAAGTGACAAGTTGTATTTTGTTTGTTAAAGCTGCTGAAATACTAATGAAAATAAAAGGTTATCCAATTTAAATGGTTTCCTCTGAAAAGTTTGGTGTGAATTATTTTCTATATGGTTTGAAGGCCATTATTATTATTATTATTATTATTATTATTATTATATTGCAACTAAGTCAGTGGTCAGCTTTTGGTTTGCATATATGGTGGGTCGATGATCTGTTTTCTGAGGCTCCTGAATATAGTGCTTTTAGGACTGGACTTAATATATGATAATAAGGACAAAAACTGTGGTCTGCAGGTGAAATATGTCCACAATAAAAGCAAACCAAACCACATTTGGGTCACTAATAATGAAATATTAAAGTATTAGGTTGATACATCATGCATTGGTATTCATACACAGTGGCAAGTCAGTGTGCTTAACATAAATTAAAGGAACAAAAGGAAAGTAATACTACAACAACAAAAGAATATCAACACAGTAAGATAATTTAATGAAATCAATTTTGAAATATTTTTTTAAAAAACAGTCCTCCAGACTTACATGAATTAAGTTATACAGTGTGATAAGAGGAGTGTGTAAGTTATTGAGTTCATTCTTATACAGATAAAAGCAGAAATGTTTTTTTCCTGGATATAAAAATCTCTCCATGTTAGTAAATCTAAGCTCAAGTGGCCGTTTGGCAGTGCATCCTCTCTGTGTCTGGTCTGGTCTCTGGGTTCAACTAGCTGACCTGAGTCCTACTTGGTTGATATTCCTTAAACATATCAATAATATACTCTGCCAAAATCAGTCAGTGATTTAAAGACTAGTTGAAGCACTTCAAAACCTGTTCTGTAAGTGACTGGAGACCAGTGTAAAGGTTTTAGAACTGGTGTAATGTGTTCTGTTCTCCTAGTCCTGGTTAAAAATAGGAGAAATATAAAGACTATACACAGCTGAAGGAAAGAATAGTACTTATTTGATGACTCTTTATAAATATTAAGTTAAAACGGATACAATATTAAGTCAAAATTTCTATAAATTAACAAGAGACTTAGTTGTATTTAACAATTAGCATTAGTGTCTGGGCTACCACTTCTACACTGTCTATACTTTAAAATACACTGACTGTTCACATTCCTTCTAATGTCACATTTATACATCTAATATAATCCTATGTATAAATGTGTCATGACTCTTTATCATGTATCTTGAAAACAGTAGCAAACCAGCACTTTGGTCACAGTACACTGTTGTCCATAAAGTTGGATTCAAATAATTTTACCTCTTTTTATGAAATGATTGTGATAATGTGATTTATTCTTGATCAAGTGTAACTGGGACTCAGTATGTAACCATTGTACCTGGTCAAAGGAGATAACTGATGTGTATAAACAGAAATAAAAATAAGAATGTGTCTGAAACCAAAATTATTCCAACTTTATGGGTAACAGTGTTTACAAGATTTAGCACATTTTATCTATGAAGCAGATCATTAAAAATAATACAAAAAATGACAGACAGCTGAAATCCGTCTAATTGTTAAATCTCAATTTCTTTTCAGATTAAAGGGTAATTGTTGGCCTTAAGTGAAAGCTGAATAACCAGTTTTTTATGCTTTAAAATTCTTCTTTATATATTGAATTTCAGAATTCTTCATTTCAGAAATGCACAGGTAGAACATTTCAAACAATTTGACATAATGGTTTGATCAACATCAAAATATGCAAGAGTACAATTAGGTAACATAATACACCACTGATGCATTTGTTTTAGCTCTAACTATTTTATCTGACCGTGTAAACAAAGTAAACCTAAAAGACCAAAGAATAATGTAGATCTAAAATATACAGCTATAATTATTATTAACATTTAGTCACCAGTGCTCAGTTGGTGCCTTATACCCTTGAATTCACACATTTAAATCCACTGAAAATGGATTGTAAAAGATGTACTACAAGCATCTTTATGGATTTCCTGGGCATTTAAGTTAGTATTTTCCACTTCAAAACTGGAAAAAAAAAGTGCAGCAAAAGCTCCTGTGGGAACATTTGGTCTCCAACCCAGTGAATACATCAACACCTACAAAAAATAGGGTTTAGGATGTTTAGAGCTTATGGGATAGAGGATCAATACAGTAATCTGTTCGTTTAAGGCTGAAACGAGGTTGAAGTTACTTGTGTGAGAAGTGGAGACTCTCCTTTAGATATAAGCAGTCTTTGTGCTCAAATGAGCTGCACTGAACCACTGCAGGAGAGAGCTTGGACTTTGTGCTCATAAATGGTCATGACATTTTATGGCTGAAGTAATGCAGTGAGTCATAGAAGGGCATTAAATGTTCAAGTGTCTGAGGGAGGGAGGGAAAAGTTCTGCTGTTGACATGAAACTGTGTTTACATACTGAGGCTTAATGTTTCTGTGATGATGGCGACGGCGCAGCACGGGTCCATTTATGTAAGCAAAGCATGTACACTTTCATTTATATAGTGTGTGTGTGTCCTGGATATTAAAAACAGGAGAGAATGCCAATCCAATGTACAGCTGGACTGTGTGAAACATGATGAAACACAAAGGCGTCAGGTTTGTCTTGTTCATGCATTTATTAGTATTGAATTTGTTTGTATTTTGTTCAAAGATTTAAAAAAAACAAAACATTGTAAATTCAATATATCTTGAGTTTCATCATTTAAAGACGTCAGAAAGTCCCTACCTGTCCGAACGTGACATTTTCGGAATAGAGAATAGATGGAAGGTTTAGTCAAGATGTTATTTTTCAGCTCTTACACAGTCGTAATACTGATAGAAACATCATACCGACAGTGATCTTGCATTGTAGCTGCATTGACAATAGGTCTTTATCACAGCTGACATTTTAACTTGTAATATCAGGAAAAGCAGAGGTGGTTATTAGGATGTTAGGACAGCTCGGCACAAATGTGGAGCCATGATGTAACCCATGAAGCTGTCATGTGGGTTGGAGAACATGTAGAATGTGCCAGCACCTACTGTAAGAACCATCTTATTATTCAGTGTTAGGACTTCATATTTTATAATGATTTGGTATTTAAATGAGAATTTTGTGAAAACATAATGACAGAAATGACTGGTTTAACACTTTGAGAACCTACATTGATTATTTTACTGACTTGAAATGAGTACAAATCAAACAGAAGGTACAGAACATCCAGAGAAGGCTTTTATAATTATAATTTTTATGCACTGGTTCTACTCTGAAGCCTCATGTCACTGGATAAAAGGTCAAGTTTGACAGCACCTACAGTAAGAGCATATTATTGACTGAGAGAATTTGGTATTTTAAAAATATCTAACATTTAAGATATCAGTTTAGTGCAAAAATAATGAATGCTTGGCATAGCCGAAGGCTGTTTCAGCCCCTACACTGATGACAGCATTGAGAGAAAATCAGGATAAAACTAGCAGAAACTGCACATACAGCCAGAGAATATGGAAGACAAGACAGACTTAGGTTGAAACTGTAGACTTCCATATTGTATTTTTATTCAATGTTCTTACAGCCTCGATGATCATGTGGCTAATAACAAGTCGAGTCTATGTACATCTTCAATAAAAAGAATGTTACATTTTGTGCAAACAATAATGACTAGCAGACATTGTAGGTGCTGCACATACAGACAGGAGGGTTTTTATTAATACTTCACAATACTTTAAATGATTTCACCCCAGTTTAGGTTGAAATATGATGATCCTTGTGTTAGAATTATGAATGAATGAATGATTTTTTTTTTAAATGAACATGTCTAAAATTGAAAAAAAAAAATAAAAACAAAAAAATTATAAGCATCGTCAAATCATAATATGAACAAGTTTAAAAATGGAGTGGGCAGAAGTATGCACTTTTCAAAGTTCCCACCCCTTTCTACTCACCGTGGTTTATATATCTATCTATTTACTACATAAATATCCATATACTACATAATTATCCATATCGATATATATACTACATAAATATCCATATTAATAAACATATATACTACATGCATACAAATATATAAAACATACAAATACTACATAAATATCCATAAACATATGTACTACATCCATAAAAATATATAAAACATACATATACTACATAAAACATA
>JAPQRQ010000005.1:15894060-15906865 GCA_037367365.1 Apogon talboti | reverse complement strand
TACTACATAAATATCCATAAACATATGTACTACATCCATAAAAATATATAAAACATACATATACTACATAAAACATACATATACTACATAAAACATAGATATACTACATAAATATCCATATCAACTTATTATATCCCACATACATAAACTACATAAATATCCATATCCATAAACATATATACTACATCCATCCAAATATATAAAACATAGATATTCTACATAAATATCCATATCAACTTATTATATCCCATATGTTTTATGGGCATAATATTATGCACATATTTTTCACATAAAGCCGCAGCTGCTGTCATGTGCTTGGATAACAAGTCTAGTGTTACAGTCACATCTACAGTAAAAACATGTTATGACTTGTCATTTTGTAATGATTTGGGTGTTAAAATAATCAATTTTCTGAAAGTGTAATGACATATGACTAGTTTAAATACTCTGAATGCCTACATTCATTATTTTATTAAAATTAGAACAAATCAAGCAGAAGATGCTGCACATGCATATTTATAGTTCTGATTTCTATGGAGTGGTTTGAAGCTTTATGTCACTAGATAAAAGGTGAGGTTTGCCAGCATCTGCAGGAAAATGTATGACAGAACTTGGTATTGTAAAAATAATTCAAATTTAAGGTAGAATTGTGTTAAAAAATAATGAATGCTTGGTATAACCTAAGGCTGTTTCAGCACCTACACTGATGACTGTACTGACAGAAAATCAGGACACATCAAGTAGAAATTATAGACATTGAAGGTTGTGCATAAACAGGCAGGTGTTTTCAGTGAATATAAGATGACTAGACTCAGGATGAAACTAGACGGTGCTTGTCTTGAACTTTTCATTCCTAAACAATGTCTTTATTCAGAGCTGTTGAAGCCTTGACTGCTGTTGTGTGGCTGAATAACACATCAAGTCTACCTGCATCTACAATAACAGAACATAGTATAACGTGGTATTTTATAATGATCTATCACTTAAATGATCAGTTGTCTGCAAACAACATGCACATAAATGTTACTACTGATTACTTTATTGACAGAAAATCAGTAGAAAACAAGCAGTCATTGCAGGTGATGGACATGCAGACAGGAGTTTTCAGCTAATACTGATGATTATATCCTAGTTTAGGTTGAACGTTGATGATGCTTGTCTTTGAATTATGCACATAAAGTGTTGACTAATGTTGTGGTCTTGGATAACAATTTGAGCATCTCATATATACAGTAAAAACATGTTATGACTTGGAATGTGATCATGATCTGTCATTAAAATGATCAGTTTTGTGCAAACAATAATAATGTAAATGACTGCAGTAACTGCTGATCACATTATTGAGTGAAAATCAGTAGAAAACAAGGAGAAATTGCAGACATTGCAGCTGCTGCACATACAGATGAGAGTTTTCAGCTAACATTGATAATGACATCATAGTTTAGGATGATTCTAGACAATCCTTCCCTTACAAGTGTGCACATAAACCTGTGGCTGTTGTCATGTGCTTGGATAACAATTCGAGTGTCTCAGTATCTACAGTAAAAACGTGTTATGACTTGGTATTTTGTAATGATTTGTAATTTAATGGCATTTAAATGATGAATCTTGTGCACATAATGATGACACAAATGGTTGGCATAACTGCTTTTCTTTATTGACGGAAAATCAATGAAAACAAGCACAAACTGCAGACAGTGAAGGTGCAGCACATCCACATAGGTGTTTTCCGTGGAGCTCATGAAGTGAACACCTATCTGCAAATTCCAATTAAGCAGCCAGTCCTCCAGCCATCAGACAAGTCCCAGCATGCACCGGCAGCTGCGTGGGGGCGCAGGGACATAGAGGAGGGGGGTGTGGCTGTTTCCCGGGCCGTCAGTGGACAGATCACATCAGAGCTCATTAAAAATCCATCTGCACACTCAGTCTACTCTGCTCCTCTTCTCTCCCATTCATACAAACCCAGCTCTAATATGACAGGAGGATATTTTGGTGCCTCACCTGCCTCCAAATCCGCTCATGAACAGTGGGAAAGCCAAGAATGAGTGCGCATGTGAGTGTTACAGACAAAAAAGTTAAAGGGTGTGAAAGTGGAAATAACTGGCACAGCTGGTGGATACTACTGTGACTTTTTCAAGAGCCTAACAAAGGCTTCGCTTTCTGTTGGTGCTGTAGCATCGTCATCCACGCCCATACTGTACATAACAGGGCTGCTCCGTGGAAGTCCACAAAAACGCACGGCGGATGAACGGAGAGTGAGCCTTCAAAATAAATGTTTACTTAAGTCTAATGGTCCGAATGAGACTAAGAATACTTTTATTAAAAACGTAGATAGGAATTACAACCATAAATGAACATTATATGCTGCCACTTGCATTATTATATTGAACTAAATGTAAAATACAAGGATCAGATGGGGACCTACATATTACAAAGTGGGATTTTTTTCCACGTCTTCTATATTTTCTACAGAACTAAGTTGGTTCATTTTCATGATTTGCATTTAATGCATGTATGCTTTCTTATGCAACTTAAAAAATGATCACTGCTGTGATAGGATGAGAAGTTAACATTGTTCAGAAATATGACTTCATCAGTGTCTTCTTGTGAGGCATAATCTGCATAAAATGTTTGCTGTAACTTAAGTTATTTGAGGAATAAGATGTATTTAAAATATTGACAATAAATCCGATTTCTCAATAACAATGTAATAATCTACACATATACATATACATATACATATACATAAAATAAACATTTCCATGAGCAGAACATTATGCTGAAGAGTTGTTAAACTGAATTTCAACAGAAAATCCCAAATGGTATAGTAAATTATATTCTAATCTGTGAATCCAAATTAAGTGCATTTTGGGTAAAAATAAAAATAATAATAAATAATAGCAATAAAGTGTGTTATGTGTTTAACTTTCAATGTATTTGCAATGACACAAAACACATTAAATGTTTAAACATGGATACATCTTGGTGAAACACACTGACATAAGCCAGACTTCTTATATATGTTCCCGTTTTTCATTTTCCATGTCTAAGGTTAATTTCATTTTAAGACTTAACGGATATTTTATTTTGAAAGGGGTCACCGGAAACCCGCATTTTACTCCACGGCCACTTGATTTGTGTCTCAGGCTCCACGGAGAAGCACCGGGCAGTGCGGTAGGTTCGGCCGGGAGAGGTGTTGGACAGAGCAGGGTTGCAAAGCAGTTTGTGTACACGGAAGGGCTTTGACGTCCTGCGTGTTTTCAGCCGGAGCTCCACTCCCACTCGAGTGTGAGTAACCTGACACAGAAGGAGTTTAGTGTTTTGTCAAAGGGTTACTCTTCACTCCACACGCACCGTGGAGGGATTCGATCGGAGCCTCCGGTTCCTCAGTTGTTTGCACTGAGGTGACACCGGGGAGCCGCGCGCATCGGCAGAACCGGAGACCAGGGAGCCGCGCGCGTGAATGGACTGAGGTTAACGGCACGAGGGGAGCCCGTGCACGTCCAATCTGCTCTGCAGCATCAGTCTCACCTAGAAGCGCGCGCAGAGCCGCAGCAGCATGCAGTGAGAGGAGTCCCTGCTGATGCTGCCCTCTGCTACCTGAAGGGATACGGGGCACGAGGCGAGGGGATTTATGGGAGATCTGTTGGACCGTCATCAGCCCGCCGTTGTAAACTCTTGTCCGGGATGGGGAAGGAGCAGGAGCTGCTGGAGGCTGCCCGGACCGGGAACGTCGCTCTGGTGGAGAAATTGTTAAGTGGGAAGAAGGGGATTCTGGGGTCAAGCTCCGGCTCCATCCCCCTGCCCAACCTGCTCAGGTAACGAGACCCAGCCGGAGCACCAGGGGAGCCCCGGGGGTCCGGTGGGGATTCCTGGGGAGTTCCCACGAGGCGGTATTAGCCATGATTTAATCTCATTATATGTCAGTGCATCATGAATAAGTCTATTACGCTTCTTCACGCATCAGTCCAATCTGCGGATGTGTCCATATGGTGTCCCTGAGGTAAAACCTTGTCAAATGAGGTGAGACTGTCCCATTTTTAGAGCTGTGGTTCACAGGGGTGCAACATGCTGCATGACCCAGGAGAGGAAGTCTGTTCTGCTCTGTCATCAGAGTTGAATGAAAGTGTTCTTCATACCTAAGCAGATAAACTTGCTGCAGGCTACAGGCAGATATGCAGAAAGCACACAGTCAGTATGTGACAACGTAAAGGTTAGTCACCCTCCCCTTCTTCCTCCTCTTCCTCCTCCTCGGTACTGGGTTTGGTTTGAGTGTTCGGGGAGCCACTGCATGCTGAGGACAAAAGAACAGGCAGTACCTTCAACATGGAGACTCTGACAGCTGTCAAAATGTTGATTTCTTGAACATAAGGACAAATGAATGTAATGCTCAGATGATGGAGGCATTTGCAGTGGCTCTAGTTTGTCCCTTAGTGTCTTTGTGTGTCTATTTTTACACTCCCCTCCATGCAAAGAGTCAGATGTATTGCTTTCTGTATTTTAAGCTCCTTCCTGGTGTTTGCGGTGTTCTTATCTGCAGCAGTGTCCCTATGTGAATCCTGTGGGGACACTGCTGTGGTGTTTGTGTAGCAATCTGTGTTCACATGATGATGGGACACCTGATATACAGTATGTACAATGTTTCAACACAGCGCTGCTCTCATGTGTCAGACAATTAGCAAACATGAATTTCCTCAAAAGAGTGCAGTGGTTTTTTTACTCGATCACTCATATCATTACTCTTTGTTTTTATTTGAGAAGTAGGAAGTAAGCAGAGTGAGGAAATAGAGTTTAAGCAATAAATTAGTGTGTGAAGGCTGTTTGTGTCAGGTTAACAGGTGGAAAACTGATGTGTCTTTAGATTTGTCTATCATAAAGTTAGAGTAGTGGAAATACTCTTTAAGTTACATTCAGGGATCTTCCATTTTTTGCTCTTTGTCCTTCATTGAGATTCATTAAATATCTTTATGCTGAAGTTCAACCTTTTCCTGAACTGGAGCCTTAAAGGAAACACAAAGCCTCTCGTCTGACTGTGAGAACAAGTGCTGAGGTTATTCTGGTCCCCTCCCGGCCCTGCAGCCTCTCCCGCACCTCTGCTGAGGCTCAGGCTGAGTCAGGTGATTAGGAGATCAAAGACGGAGGCGTCCGGGAGAAGTACCGCCCTGGGCTCTTGAGCAGAGCGTCTCTCGACCAGGCTGAGGTCACACGCTGGCAGGGCCAATGCCAACCACATAAAGCCCCCCCCGTTCCCGTTCCCAAACTGGGGTCCTGGGACTCCTGTTGAATCCACATACTAATTCATAGAAGGTATCTTGAGGCCTAGATGTATTAAAATGGAGATTCTGATCAGAGGCTTTAATTTATGACTCTCCTCGTGGCGGTGTTTGGAGAGATTCTGCACACCTGTATGAACACTGTGCCAGAAAAAGACCCAGCAGCAAAGACAGATGCAGCCTGTTTTCTGGCATCACTGTTTGTGATGATTATTTGCAGCTTTTTTGCTTTTGTGTCCATGTGTTTCTGTTCCTGTTTTTCTTGTAAATTTCCACTTGAGACTAAATGTGAATTAAATTGAGCTGGACTGAAGTCAAAGCTTAACTGGGTATGAGAAAAACCACTTCAATGCTGTTGTTCTTTTGTGGGTCTCCACATGATCTCACATGGAAAGGGCCACATTGAAGCAACGTTCCACTTTCATATTTGTAATTTCATACTGTATGTTCTACGGTATATGCAGTTTGTCATAATGGTGCAGTTTTTGCAGTAAAATGAAAACACTTTACTGTTCTTGAAAAGCAAGAAATGATAGAACACTTTTTATTTACAGACAGACATATTTTTTTAGATGTCCTTGTATTAAGTTGAGGATTTCCTTTTCCTCTGTGCATTTTCCTGTGGTAGAAAACAACACATAAACAGCACTTGCATAGACAGTCTGCACAGACTGTTGTGAGCATATTGTAACTTGTCTCTTTTATGTAAACATACTTAACGTTAAAAAGCTGCTCAGCATCACTGTTAAGTTCGGGAGGAGACTCCCTGAAGCAACGTTTGTCCTTCATGGCATGAATTTGTGTTGATAAAAGGGACTGACCTACGGTATGCTCCTCCTAAACAGTTGTCACTGTATGTACATCATCCCAGACTCTGTGACACCCCAAACATATTGTGTTTGCATTGTCAATTGAGATCTGATTGAATTTACTGAAGGACAGTGATTATTGAATGAACTGTGAATTAATGTGAGGTTGTGAGGTTCATTTAGCATATTAACCAAATTCCACTGAGGCAAAATGTCACATGAAATGTGGATTTTGGATCGATCAAAATGTAAAAAAACAAAAAGCAAAGTGCAGCGGCTGTGCCTTTTAGAGAATTCAATATACTGTGAAACATTTTGGAGTAAATACAGTATACAGAGATGGAAAAATTAGGTGACATTGATTTACCAGATGTGTTGTGTGATGACAAAGACAGAATCACACAATGTGCATTAAACTAAAAAGGAGAGGAGACAGTCCATTCAAGTACATTAAAGAGCTGCATAAGCATAGTGTCTTGAAAGCCGTTTTGTTTTTGGAGGAAAAATCAATTTTCTGTATATCTTGGTTTGCATGCAGTACAGTAGACGAAGGTTTATAGTATGGAATTTGGATTGTGGATATGAAATTTTGGATCTTATAGTCACTACATCCTTGCCTGATTTGTTCCGCCCCTTTCATGTTACCCTTTCCGGAAGAAAACAAGAGGTTGGCCTTGAGTACCACCTGTTAATTCAACATGGATACTGAATCACAAGCAGCCATTCTGTTCTGATTGTCTCTGTTAGCAGATGTTGTGCAGTTGAATTCTGCTTTTTATCATGATACTAGTGATTACCCTCACAGCAGGCTGTTATTATAGCAATTTGCAACAATTCCCACGGCCACTAGCGTTATCGGCTCTTCTCATCATGTGATATATATTTCAGGATGTTCAGGGATTAGTTCTGAAATTTTGTCAAAATGCCAGTGTGGATTCAGATGGTTTCCTTTGTAAGACTAAATTGTGATGAGGATGCAGCCTTAAAGCTAAACTGTCTTGGGGGATGTGGCTCAGGGCAGATGCATTGTGGGTGGAACTGCACACCTGCATTTCTGTCAGTGAGTTATGTCTACCGTGTTACACACACTTGGCTTTTATTGGGTCAAGATACTGGTCTATGAGGAGATGTCTGTAAAACAGTGGGTGGGCCAAACATACATCTGTTCTGCTGTGTAGAAACATGTGTGTGTCTGGGAGAGTGACCAGTTGTGAGACACACCTCCTAATAGAGCGCTGTTTGTGTGGAGCAGATGAGTGAGTCAATGGAGGTCATAGCGGAGGAGTGTGTGCAGGCCAATGTTGTGGGAATAATCTCCGGGAATCAATGCATAGTTTCCCATCTTAAGGCCTCCAAGCCATTCATAGCATTCCTAAGTCATGAGGTTGGTCTTTTCACTTAAGAGTCTCCATGAACTGCCAAGTGGGACACGAACATGGACACACATACATACGTACAGGATGTAGAGAAGACTATCCTCTGGCTGTAAGGCTGCAGTTTTGCGGCGTGCAGCTCATAAACACACGCGCACAGTGGAAAATCAATATTGGATGATGTCATTGCTGTTTAATGGGTCATTCTCTCATAGATGACCTGCTCTGTACATGATGGCTGGGTGTTTGTGGGTCTGTGTGCTGGAAATGGAAAAAAATGATGCAAAACAGCTGCTGTGTAGGCCGTAAAGTTGAACAACCCTGCAGCCTGTTCCCTCCTCCTCTGTAAAGATTTTCATTGTGGATCAATCACACCATTATTTTCTTAAGTAACTGATCTGTTGTGTATTCATAAAACAAAAAATAGTGACATCACATTCAAAAGTAGGAACGCCACATGCCATGTTTAACAACAACAACAACAGTCCAAACTCTAACAATATCCAAATTCCTAATAAATGCTGCACATCTGAACCTGAGCCTATCAGCTGTGTCAAATTTAACATGTATAGAAAATCACTGGACTTATATGTGCAATATGGACGATTCTGTGTGCTTAGGTAAAATTTGTGTTGGTTTGTTGTGTATCACCAGCTGCCATTACATAAGAATTGCAGTGTGATAGTGTCAAAAATGAGCAGCTTTAGCACAACACAGACTGGACATAAGTCAGTTTCACTGTTAAAACCACACACTGTTACCATTGACTGATCCTGTTGTTTGTTTGTGTTGTGATAAGCTGAAGACACAGACTGCAGTAGAAGTAGAATAGATCTAAAGTTTATATGTAATTTTAATTTGCACATGCCAGCACATACCAGGTAATGTAAACCCTGATGACCATGAGGAGATCTTCCATACTGACCTGTTTATTGATACCAGCTGTGAATTCTTTCTACAAACGGTATTGTTCTTCTTTCTATAACCTGACTAACTCTAACTGGCATCTGTCATAGAGCTCCACTGTTGTCTGCGAATGCTGGGAAACACATCATTGTAGTATTGGGTAGCATGTTTCTTACCTAACTAAACACAGAAAGAAGCTATTCATCCATTTATTTCCAAACTGCTTAATCCTCTGGGGTTGTGGGGCTGCTGGAGCCTATCCAGGTGAAGGAGGGGTACACTCTGGACTGACATATACAGACAAACAACAGTTCACTTCCACATTCACACCTAGGTGAGATTTAGTGGTTCAGAAAATAGATGGATGGAATATATTAGCTGTGGATGAGTTTCTCCAGTCATTTATGGCATATTGTTTTAGTAAAGAAAGTTCTTGCATGAAGTTTTGTCTTCAGCTCACGTGATCAGAAATTGTAAATCATCCCTAATATTAAAAAAAAAAAAAAAAAATCAATCAATATTGAATGTCATCAGTTTTACATTTTCTGAGACTGGGCTGTGACTGCTCCTCTGTAAAAATGGTCTCTAATGTGGTTTTGTTGCAAGCATTTTAATTCTTGATTTTAAAGAATAGAGCTGCCCCTGTCTACTGTACAATGTGGTAACAGCTGCTGCTGGATTAGTCCGTCTGATCCATCTGCACACATATAATATGCCCTTAATGATTTGGTGAAAAACAGAAATAATTCATCATCTATTGCAGGTCAGTGATAACTGTACAAGTCAATATTTTTAGCAGTGTTTTGTGATCTAATAATAACAATGAGGATGAATTTGATGTGACAGTCTGTCAGTGCATATATCATACAGTGTGTTCTGTCTACCAGTTAAATGAGGATGGATGAATGTTGCTGTGTGTGACAACAAACTGCCTGTGATGGAGTGATGGTGATGGAAAGCTGATACACTCAAAGAGGATGAGTCATGACTCGGCAGATGGTGGCTGATCCCTCTTTCCCTCTCTCGCTCAATAATGTTCAGGGGGAAGCCCATCCTGTTTTTGTGTGTGGGTGTGAGGCTAGGTGTGGTTCCCTCCCCCTGTTTTACAAACAAACACCCTTTAAGTGGAATGAAGTGACTCCCACAGGACACACACTCCTCTATGAACTGTGCGTTTTAATTGGCATTCTCTTGTGCATTTCTTTTCTGAGGTCTTCGACGGCTTGTGTTGGTGTTGAGGTGGTTCTGTTGCTCTGTGCTTCACAGCATGAGGCTGTGTGTTGTGAGCGCAGTGGAGGGACTGGTTTCGGTGTCTTCCATTAAGAACTAACAGTGAGTCAAACCCACTGAACTCTTTCCATTTTTCTCACGGCTGCAACACTTTAGCTCCGTTTCCACAGAACGGACGACTAAAGCCACGTCTGGCAGGCAGCCTCATTGAGTGTGTGTGTGTTTTTGAGTCCAAGTGTGTGACATAACCGCTGTCCTTGTGTAACTGTGGCCTGTGTTCATAGGCAAATTGAGAGCTTGTGTGAGTTCGACGAGGAGCAGAGCTGTTGTGCAGGAATTTAAGGGACCTTAAATCAGGTCAAAGGTTAACTCTGGAGAATGCATGTCATTAAATACTGGATTATGGACACACACACACGCACACAAAGAGTATGATTATGTAGATGCTGAGATTTTCTGAGAGCTATGAGTAAATCACTCTAATAAATCTATTAATATATCATGATCACACTTTCTATCACACTGATACAATCTGTGAGCGTTTTTTTAATCTAATTGTGAACTGGTTTAAATTTCAGAACAAGAATGTGATTCTAATGAAGCCATTAGACTGTTTTTAAATACAGTACTTTACTAAAAGTCCTAGGGCAACATTATGTTTGTTGGTTTAATAAAGTTCTAATGACCACACATATGCATTTCCCAGTCTCTGTATTAAGATCCAATCTGGATATACGTGAAGTATGTACAGCAGTTAAAACAGAAGTTTCAGGGATAAAAATAGCTTCTATAAACCAAAGTTGTAGCATTTCGTGTCACCTCAGTTTGCTCTTAACCCCTTTGTCCAGACAATGTCAGATTTATTACATTAATTTTCTCTTTCTGTTTGTCCTTCTTCTTGTCATGGGGTCAGGGGTCACACTAAATAGTGACTTTAACCTTTAGAACCCTTTTAGGTCAGTTTTTTGTGTATCTTTTAAGGCTGTGCACATATTTCCTGCATTTTCTTGTACCCGAAGAAAAGAGAATGAGAAATAAATATGTATGCTCATTTCAGCCCAGCACAAACAACAAAACTAGAGATGACCTAAGGCTTTCAACAGTACTGTATATGGAATATTCTGACCAACATGGATTAAATCACTGTATTTTGAACAGGATTATTTGTAGTGACGTTTTTCAGCCTCTTTTCCCGCGTCAGATGACAGCCAAAAAATCTTTATAACTGAGTGTTTGCCTCCTTCATCATCACTAGATGGTGAATATTGTAAAGCAGGAGTGTCAAACATATGGCCCGTGGGCCAAAACTGGCCCACCACAGGTTCCAATCTGGCACGTGGGATGAATTTGCAAAGTGCAAAAACTGCACTGAAGATTTTAAGAGTCAAGGGTGTCAAACTGCTTTCAGTTCCAAACTCTAAAATTTTAACAATATTCTGCCTGTTACTACATGTTTCGTGCATTTGAAGATCCACTGTGATGTGTAAGTTTAAATGTAGAGGTGTAAATGACAAGTACAGGCATAATATTGTTAAAATTGTACTTATTTCTTATATGTTTTAAGCAATTTCAGGTTGTTCAGGTTATTCGTATTTTTAATGAAAGGATAGTTTGTAAATGTAAATATTTTCCACATTTTATTTGCCTTTTTTGCACTACAACAAAGAGAAAATTTAGGAGATATAATGATTTATGTTTTTATGCCATTATTTTACTGGTCTGGCCCACCTGAGATCAAATTGGGCTGTATGTGGCCCCTGAACCAAAATGAGTTTGACCCCCTTGTTGTAGAGGATTTAACAGCCTAAGAGCAACATTCTATAATAATCATATATTTGTAACTTTAATCCTTACTGGATATAGAGAATATGTACTGTACATATTTTGCCCAGGTCATAGTCAGATTATTTTTGGTTTTCACTTATTACTCTGCCCCCTGAAGGGGAGGCAAGGGGTATTGTTTTTGATTCGGTTTGTTTCTTTGTTTGTTTGTTAACACTTTAGCTGCAAAACTATTGGTTGAATTAATACCAAATTGGGTGTATAGATTGCCAGTGACGCAGAATAGATGTCATTACATTTTGGGAAAGGTAGGTCAAAGTTCAAATTCTGTATGATTTTTAAAAAATTTTCCCATTTACTTATAATGGGTGAAATATGTGCGAGGGGTGGGGTTTGTTGTGCCTGGCACCACTTATTTAGAAATAGTAAGTGTTACAATCATTCACTGAATCCCCTTCACTCATTTTTGCTCAGGTTTGGGTTTGATCATGAGACATATGAGATCTCATGATCTCATATGTCTCCGGCGTCACCTCCCATCTATCCAAGTCTGGTCAAGGCAGACGACCATCCACCAGGAGCCGGAGTCTGCTCCAGGTTTCTGCCTGTTAAAAGGAAGTTTTTCCTCGCCACTGTTTGCTCCTGGAGGATTCTGTTGGGTTTCTGTAAATTGGCTTGAGAGTCTGGTTTAGACCAGCTCTACATGTAAAGTGTCATGAGATAACTTCTGTTATGATTTGGCGCTATATAAATAAAATTTGATTTTGATTTGATTTGATATTGTGGAGAGATTATCCAGATTGTGTCGTTTTAATAACTTTCCAGGGTTTCCTACTTGAGCATTCATTTAACACTCATTTCAACGTGCCTGAGTACCAGTGTAATTACTGTACTTTCCAGGTTAGTGAATGGTTGTAGCATAAATGTTGCTAGGCTAGTGAGACTATAATGACTCAAAGTGTTAAATATAGAGCCAAAATTAGACCAAAATGCAGCATTTTTTTAACAATAAAAAACCCTCATGCACAAGCCTCCAGAAACCTCAGGAAAATCAGAGTTGTTATTTTTTGGTTGTAAATCAAGTTAAATTGTGATTCTACATCAAAATATCATTAGGCTTTGGCTCTTGTAGCCAGATTGCTGTTTCTTGCACCAGAATACTGAGTTTAGACACAGACTGGGTGGGAGTAGATGAAAGTGTGAAGGTGTTTTTAACCATCATTGTGGGAGTTTACAGCACTATGGGATGTGAACATGTGTCCACATGTGGATCTCTATCCTCTTATTAAGGCTGATGTCATGATGCTGTAAAACCCATTTTAAAGTCTGAAGAGTCAACAGTGGAGCATGTATAGTACAGTCGAACCTCTACATACGAATGCCCCTCCTTGCGAATTTTCCACCTTACGAAGCGTGAATCGAAGATTTTTTT
>JAPQRQ010000005.1:15881567-15891960 GCA_037367365.1 Apogon talboti | reverse complement strand
AACTTTAAAAACACTAAAATCCTCTTAATTTGGGTTTTTTCACAAATGGATGTGTACACTACATTCCAAATGTTTGATCAATGACCAAATATATCCTTATTTTTAGTATTTAAAAATTAACCTATTAAAAAGTCTTATCCGTCAATGACCCAAATACTCTCCCCCTGTGTCCATAACCTGAGATGTATTAGTATTGGCTGGAATGTTAGAAGAGGAAATACAATGGTGGTGATATCCCAGGAAAGGAGTAGAGTAGAAAGAAATACAATTGTGCAAAATCTCCACTTGATAAGTTAAAGTTAAATTAAACAGATGTAAAACTACACCAATTTCACACATATTCAGAAAAGACTGAAAAAGATTGTTTTTGCATGTCTATCATTTATTATTTTTCATTAAACACATGCATGAAGTTTGAATGTATATGAAAGTTAATCTTATTTATTTATTTATTTATTTGTGTAAGTGCAAACTAAAATGCTTTAATCACTGTTTGCATTGGATTGGACATTTCCTACATTCGCTTTCCCTTCGGTACTTTCCTTAGACCTGCCACCCATCTTAGAGTGAATTTCCAAAGCCAGTACAACAGTAAAACTAAAACAGTTCACTTCAGTAAATACTGAACAAATTGGACCATGTTAACCAGACTTGGCTTGGTTTAAAGTATGGCTGCCAATTTCAGTAGCTACGTTTTGAAGGTACAGACTTAAGGGTTGGAACTGGCTCTGTTTAGGCCAGTGTGGGTGAGGTTGTTGTAGTACAGTTTTAATTCAGAGTCTGGCAAGTTTGGTATCAAGATGTGATCGATTTAGGTTGTTGAGGCCCAACATTTTTGGCCACCATTGTAATTTGTCACCAATGTAATTAATTTTTCCACCATTTTTTTTCTCCATTGTCTCATAATAGCTTAAAAAGGAGAGTACATATACATTTGTAGTCCACTTGAAATGTGATTAATGTTGATTATTTTAAACAGCTCCTTAATTTCTGGGGTTTGTTATTGATTTGTGAAGTTGAAGTTAAGAGTAAACATGCTGACATACTAACTTTGTAGTTGTTGCCAAATGGACACCAGTTAATGTGCAGACTGCTGACCATGTCATTTGATTCACCAAATGTTCATATGCTCTGTGAATGCATGACATTTGTAAATAATATTTTTCTTAGTCATCACATTTCAGGCCGAAAATACAACATGGATCAGCTTTAATTCAAGGGACTCAAAAAAACGTTGTGCTAATTCTGTTTCAGTCTCTTTCTTCTTATTTGTGCCTTTACACCAAACAGTGTATATAATGCTTAGAAGATTATAAGTAAACTTAATTCCCAGATGGAAATGTATTAGGTAGAAACAACCTGTATCTTTACGGGTCAAGGTGAAACGTTAGGTCAAGTGATTAAAATGATACTAAACACTAAAACATGTTTTTGATCTGTAAACACAATCATGAAGTGATGGTGATAATGCATAAAAATGGACAAATATGTAAAAATCTGCATTTTGTTGATGAAAACAGCTCAAATGCCTTTTTAGCCGTCCTATTTCCATGATGTTGTAGAGTTTTACACTTGTGTGAGTGCAGCTGTATGCTGTGATATTGGTTTAAAAACATTCACTTCAGTCCATGTATCATTCTGTCAGACTCCGTCAGTCTTATGTTACTGATCTCATTATATCACTTCATTCTGAACCACTGGACTCACAGCATCACTGCAGTTTTGCTTTGTATAATAGTTGCCTAGATCAGCTAATTTGTTTATTGTTTTGAATCCAAAATAACATATGAAAACACTATAGTGACACAACAACATAGTCTGCAGTGTAGGGATGCACCGATCTGACTTTTTTAGTTCCGATGCAATACCTTTGCTGGAGGCTTGAGTATCAGGCGATACCTGATACTGATCTGATGTCATTGTTGATTTAAGAAGCTACAAGCGTTACCTGGTGTGGGAGGCTGAAATACCTCCAAATCACAGATCCCTTAGTTCGCTGATGTTGCCTGTCTGTGTTTGCAACAACTCCACTTAACTCTCAGCATGCATGACGTAGCCCATGTCGCAAAAATTTAAAGGGGAAGGATAGCTAATACGGATCGGTTGCTTTTACTGATCCCCCGTCCAGCTAAAAAGTTGATATTGGGTCAGATATCTGATCCTAACATCAGATCGGTGCAACCCTACTGCAGTCCACTTTTTGTCCATGAGCTCTGGTCAGTTTGAGAACATTTCAGGGCTTCAGGTCCCTGATGGACAGGACTGTATCACAGCAAAAAAAAATAAAAAATAAAAAAATACAGAATATATTCTAAATATAGTTTACATGTACATGGATTTTATAGGACTTTATTAGGTATTAAAACCAGTAGAAAAACTCAAGCTAACCCTCTGTTGTGATTCATACAGGTGTCCCTGAACTACTGCTGTGTCCCATCCTCACTACTACATTCAGACACTGATGACATCCATCACACTCAAATTCTTGAGCTTTTTCTTGGTCTTCTGGTTCGATAGAAATTGATAACCATTGCTGTTGCACAAGAATGAACTTTTCCTTCACGATTTGTTACAAAAGCATGAGATTACAGGTGCAAAATAACCTGTTCATGTGCAAAATCAATTACCAGGAGAATGTTGCTGGAGATTTGTGTTAATGTGATTCATTCTTAACTTGCCCCTTTGATAAGACGGTTTTGTGTACTTCCTCCTCCTGTTGTCCTGTCCAGTTGTATCGTGCAGAGTCAGACCTGTTGATACTAAGTGGAGGAGACAGAGGCAACATGCAGCCAGAGGATCAGGGAGAGGTGTGACGTCCAGTCTGTCACACTAATCTACAAATCTGTGACCCCACGTAGCACTGTATGTGTTGTGCAGACACACACATTCCAGCCGCTCTCTGCTCTCTGATGATGGCAGTAGTTAATGAAGCGCTGCTTTTGAAGTAGATAAGATGTGCAGTGAAGAGGGCTCCAAATGCTAATGTCATTATGTGGGTCGGGCAAGTGTTAGCTGAAAGGCATTGAAGGGAAGTTTTGAAACTCAGTGACTGTGTGTTTTGTAGAGTTGAACTTTTGTGGCTGAACTTGGCTTTTGATGTTTGTCCTGGTAGATTTTTTTTAAAGATACTGAAAAAAAAATTGTTGTGCCATTATTCAGTATCTTAGATTACAAAATTGTTCATGCCTGACAGATATATTACATAATCCAAATCGCATTTATTTGAGTTTTATATGTTATATCAGGCCTATACATTTTTTTTAAATCTCTAAAGGAAAACAATGTTATTTTTATTTATGTGTTCCAGAGTTCAATGTCAGCGCATTTTTAATCATAAGAATCTCCAGTTTGTGTAATGTTTTCTTATACACATATTGATGTAACCTATGTGAGCATCTCTCTGGTACTATATGTCCTTTAAACCATCCAGCTGCTACGATAAGTGAGAATTCTGTAGAATTAGAGACATAACAAAGGAAGAGACAGACATGATGGTGCATCATATGTACATCAGACACACATGAAATATACATGTCAAGTGACATAAAGAAAGAAGAGGTGGAGTAAAACCATCATGGCAAAGGGGAGTGACTGCGACTGTGTTGTATTGCACTTTAACTCATTATTCCATGACAAAGACCAGAAAAGCTTTCATCTTTCTGTGGAGTTTTCCCTATTACTAATCACCTCGGATTACATTTTCAAAGTGACTGAACACCTCCTCAGCCTGTCACCAAGAAACTGCATGTGAATATTAAACACAGCTTGTACCAGTGTGTGTGTGTGTTTCTCCTGACATATGGCTACTTACAGGTATCTTTTTTTAAATTTGTCATCAGGTGTCGGTAACACTGGTCTTTACCTGTGGGAGTGAGCTGCAGGATGAGTTTCTGCGTGACTGTGTGTGATATTGGCCTCTTTAATTCTCTCAGTGATTGATTCCCCTCCACCTCCTCCTCCTCCTCCTCCTCCTCCTCCTCCTCCTCCTCCTCCTCCTCCTCTTCCTCCTCCTTGGTGCTGACAGCATTTGCTGGGAAATCCAGGAAGTGAATAACCTGGAGTTGACAGCCTCCCACGGGATACGCATTTCCCATCAGGCTTTGCTGATTGCAACAGATTGCCTGGTGTTTTCTTCTCTTGCTGTCAGTGTCATATGCACACACTGTTGTTTCTGATATGTGCTACAACCTTATATAGATGCAGCATCATGAAGATGGTGATGGATGTAATGAATTCAGACACCAGTAAAACACACTGTACAAAGTATCCCATGTCCACCCACCCACCCAGAACTAACACAGCTCAGTCATGTATGATTCATTAAACTAGCATCAACCCACATGTCCTTATTTGCACATGTTGGGGTGTCTCTCTCATTCAGCACTTCATTCAGTCACATATGATTCATATAACAATAGTTTTCCACTAAGTGCATGTGCTCACACTTGGTCACCGGTGTTAACATACTAACATAGCACACAATGTTTGTTTCCCATAGTCAACATCTTACTGTCTTACATAATAAAATAAAAAAACATAAAACACAGATGAGGATGCACAGTGGAGGTCCTCCATTTTTAATCAGATTAACAATAAATCATTCAGTTTTAAAATAAGTAAAAAAGAAGAAGTACAGACAACAATATTGCTATATAGAGTAGTGTAAAATAGCATGAGTTAATGGCATCAGGTTTCTGGTATCAATGGAAAATATAGTCACTCGGTGTCAGCATTGTCTGTTCTTCATTGGGTGTAATACTATCCTGATATAGTTCATGATTAATTTTCATATAAATAATTCTAAGTAATGATATGGTATGTTTTGTCACCTTTGTGACTTTTCACATTTATTTCTCAAAAAATTAACATGGTAGACATGATATAACTTAAATATGTAACTGAAATATTGGGCCAAGTTACAAAATCATAATAAAGTGCCACAGCTGGTTCTATACTGAACTCACAGAAGAAGAATGACACAACAAATTGATATTATTACAAGAACACGAGTCAAACTATGTTTAAAAAACAATAACAAATGATTAAATATGTTAATTGTATTACTTTCACCCACTTTTTTATACAGTTAATTGGGGACTGTTATCAGGATTATGTAAAAAAAAAAATTGTCGTTTCAAATCATTGCAATATGATGATTACATAATAACTCTGACAGGGCTAATTTTGTATATGTGTTAAAATAAACTATTGATATGTTTATACTGTATGTAGTTGTATGTATATAAACCTAACAATAGTTATATATGAGTATACATTTGTTAAGCATATGACATCAGTGTCACCATTCACATTTATATCTTATATCTTATCTGATTGACTTGGATTGATTCCTGCAGCTCTCATGGTTTTGGACACTGTTGGTTCAGGGTCTGGGTCGGGGGAGCATTTTGCGCACGTGTGTATTTTGTAAACTGTAGTTCTTGTCGTTAGTTTTGTTTTCATCACCATGCATTGTAACATTAACAGCACGCTCCAGATGCAAAATTCATTTACATCGTCAGGAACATGGTCAAGTAACACTCTGTTGACCACAATATTTTGGGTTCATTATTATAAGACTGTGGCAGAACAAACTAGACTGTGGCAGTGCACTATCATCAGTGGGAAACACTATAGTGAACAGAAAATTAAAATGATCATATCAGTCCTGTTGATGTTTGTACAAAGTGAAGAGTTTAACACCAGTGTCTGTCCTTTTTAAGCGATAAGGCTAGGGGACTTTAAGAGTTGGAACCTGTAACACGTCTTCTCCATTACAGATGATGGAGTCAGACTTCTTAAAGGTTTATTGAAGAGGCTGACCCACAAATTTAAAAAGTTAAATTAGTTTCTGGATGAGAAAACTTTAAAACTCAAGATCTCTGCCTTCAACTATACTGAATACAGATTGAACTTTACCCAGTGCCACATTTCAGCCCTTCCTTTCTGTACGTTTTCGTCACCAGTGTACTCCGTCTTCCTGATAATGAGCCTCAATAACTGGACGCTCTCCATAAGTCTGTCTCGCCGTAACCTCATCCTTCGTTTCCCAGCCGTCCCCTGGCCATTGTGAGCTACGTGATGAATGAGTCTTTTTAAAAAAGATATCAAATATTCATCTGCCCCCAAACTCTTGAATGAAAAATTGAGAATATATCTTCCACAGAGTGCTCATTTTGCTTTCCTCCAAATTCAGAATTCACTTACCCCCGACAAGCATGAGGCTCAAAAGCGACTGGGTATGAATTATCCTGCAGATTGTTTTATGCATGATGGTTAAGCGTGAGATTCCTTCAACTGATGGGAAAGCAAATCAGTATCCAAAAAGCTTTTGGTGTGACTGTTAGAATTGCCTGTGGTGCTTTATTCTGGTCCTACGCTGACACCGGAGAGATGGTGATAAAACCAAGCGAGGATAACAAGCAACTGAGCCAGGATGTTTTTATTTGTTTCCACTTTAATTCACACTGTAGTTGAATGAAATACTTCCGTTGAAAGGAAAAGTTGATCAGTCCCCGATCCTCACAAAAAAGACGAAAAAGAGGAAAACCTACAAGTGAATGTCAGAAAATAATAGCCTTTGAAGAAAAAAGTGTCTATTTTGGGAAAAAGAGAAGAAATGATAGAAAGGTCTGAAGCTCTGATATGAAAGTGTAGGCTTGGAGGTGTTGTGTGTCTGCAGCTTAAGGCTGTATATGATGCACATTCACACACCTGGCAACCCTGAGGGACAGCTCTGTAAATTAGAAATCCAACCTTCACACAACCTTTAGCCCAGTCCTGCTCTCTCACTGTTTCCTTTGAAGAGTCTTTCTTTCAAATTCCATGTCTCTATATGTGTTTAATGTTATCCATATCATCCTCTGTATGATTCAACACTGACTGACAAAACCTTCACTGATTATGAGCATGTGAAGAAGACACAGTGAAAGCTATGTGAGGACGCTCCACGCCAACATGGATATCAAATACAAACATTTCGCTATGTCTTAATCCGCACACACTTTTGTCACATTTTTACCATTTTTACTTGTATTTGATACATGCATGCATTGTACCCTGGTGGTACAGGCCCCAAACCACTCAGGTTCCATGGAGAAGGTTTGTAAAAACTGTATCCTTGTGGACTATGACTTTACACCCCTGTTTGTGCATATCCATTGTTGTATTATATAATTAAAATGACCCTGAAAGACCAACACTAATCCATCAGTTTGTTGTATGTGTTGTTGCATGCATGGGCAGCATTGGCAGTTACATTTTAAGTTTAGTGTACGAATTTAAGCTGCAGTGTCTGACAGTTTTTTTTTGGTGTTGTTGAGCAAAAATTCCATAATGACCTTATTTTAATTAATGTGGTTTTAGAAGAAAGAAAAATCCACCAACTTCTGTGGACTATGTGTTGTGATGCAGATTTTGGTTAATCACATCCATTTTCAGACAGGAATGGTAGTTTAATATGTGATTGACAGATGTTGATTACTGATCAAAGTCAGTCAGACTAGACTCTAATGCTTCATGTGTGTTTCCATGTGTGACAAAGTGTCAGGTTGTCTTTTTGTGTGTTTAGCCTTTTGAGTTGGACTGAGAGCAGAGAGCTACAGAGGAAGATATTTCTTTACAAATTCTGCTTGATTTCAGCTTCTGTAGTTTTAACTTTGCATTACTGTTCAACTCCATCAACAGGCAACGGCTTCTGCATAGTCTTCATCCAGTATTATCTGAACCATCCAGAACTGGGTGCCATACAAAAAATGTTTCTATACATTACTGATACCAATACTTTGGCTTTTGATATGCCTCCTAAAATGACTCTTTGCTCTAAATCAATGTTCTATTTTAATAAAACATTACACATTACAGACCAAATCTGCAGTTTTATTTGACAACTAATTAGCATTTTTTTCCATCTTCAAAGCACTTTTTCAACATCAAAAATAAACCTATGTGCCAATTACAAGCTGCAAACACTGACACTCCTGAGATTCAGTCCAAATAATTTACCAAATGACACCTGACATCTTTTAATACTCGATTCGGTCAGTGACAGAGAAGTATGGCACTGAGCACTCCCCACGGCATCCAGAGACAATGCTTTATTGGAGTGTTTCATAAATTAAAACCAGAGATTACTTTTCACATTCTTTTTTGCAGATATTTCTTTTTTATCTTGCCAAAAGGACAGTTCCTTAATACAAACCAGGCCCTCATAAGGACTTTTCTTCTTTTTCTGACTCACATCTAATAGGGAGACACTGGAGGTCTGCTGACTAAGCGCTCCTGACTGTTAAAGTAGTGAATACAGCACAGCCCCCCTGCAGACTTCAACCTACACACCAACCCTTTGTGTGTGTGCACCTTCTCATTTGTGTGTGGCCTGTCTTTCCATGTGTCCTTCATCGTCTTTCGTCTTCTTGTCTCGTTTTTCCCCTCTCTTTTCCTCTCCCTCCATTGTTGGTCGTGCATTCTTCTTCGTCTCTTTGTCAGTATCTGGCAGCTTTTGTCTGCATCTGTCTGCTCCTTGTCTGTCTTTCTGTCTGCTCGCTCGTTGGCATCTCTGCACAGCCAAAATGATTTTTATAGCTTCTCCCCTGAGTCTCCACCCCCACAGCCCCTCATTTTTCTGTCTCTTTTTGAAGTGGATGAGTAAATGAATCTCTTTGTCTTGCACTGTAGTCTAACCTGCTAATCAGGCCATTCACTGATTACACGCTTCACGCTAATCATTTATCCATGTGTGTGACTTTGTGCACGTGTATGTCTTTGTGATTGTATGCATTCGTGTTCATGTGTCTGTTGTAACAGTGAAGGGCATTAGTTGACAGTAACCCTCTCCATGGTGTTGTCGGCTCATTGTTCAGTGAGGCACTCAAAGGTGCAAAAATGCAAAATCCAGTGCACCAAATCTGGAAAATTCTGTACTTACAACAACATACCTGCTGTGCTCTTTGTCACCTGACTGGCTGGGAATGTGTGCATTAGTGTGTTTGCAGGTAGAAAGAGAGATGCAGTAGTAGCAGGGGAGTAAGAGGGGGAGCAGGCAAGCTACGAGGGATGAGGAGGAAGAGGAAGGATGCGAGAGGGGGGAACAGGGTTGGAGGGGAAAACCAATTATCGTCTAGATAACAGGCAGGCTATGGATTTTCTAGCAGGCCTCTACTGCCGCTCTTTCATTCGGAGCTTTCTCTGTCTATTTCTGTGTCTCTGTCCATGAACCACATTTAAATTCCAACACAAGAAACCTTTACTGACATGAGAACCCCAGTGTTTTAAGTGTTAGAGTCCGTAGTGTATCATCTCCTTTTAGTGTGTATGTGGCCTTATTAACGACAGAAGAGCTGCTGAAATGTGTCAGACAACAGAGAATGACATTTAGTCAATATGACCTGTGTGTATTTGTGTGTGTGAGTCACTGTGACTGGCAGTCACTCCATCTAATCTGCATTGTTATGTTGTCCTTGCGCATTAAGAGGGTTGTGTTCCTGGCAAATGACAATTGAGGGGTTTGATTGAGTGTTTTGTTCTTGTCTTTTCTGCCCTACATTGTCACCTTACTTGTTTTTATAAATCATATCAGAAACACACATTGTCACATTTTGTGCAGTTGCGTCAAAATGAGCTCTATAATTATTAGGTTAAACCTACTGTACAGGTCTGTACAGTAGCAGTAATGTCATGTTTTAACGGTTCAGCGTGTGATATGTAGTGCTGTGTAGTAAAGAAGAACTGCCATGCCCTCATCCTGACCCTGACCCATGGTGTCCACTAAAAACAAGGAAATCCCCTGTTAGAGCCCGTGTTTGTTTTGTTCTAGGCTGTGTACTTCATATTAACTCTGGCCGACACTCAGATATAGCAGGGTACTGGAATGCACCTTAATGCTGGATTCCACCTGTCATAAAATGGAAAATATAGGAAGAGGAAGTCCGTTCTGCGCCTCTATCAAAGCATGGCAGTGTCTGGAGCTGTCGACCCACTCCTATAAGATATAAACATCTCATTCTAAGGAAGCAGAACAATTCCTATTTTCAGATGCTTACACACTAATAGAAACACACTTATTAATATTGTATGCCATTTCTGTGATTAGATGCCCCTTTATCCCTGTAAATCTGAACCACTGTCATACCTTAAGCTAAAGACATTCTGTCCTTTTCTGTGCACATGTCCATATTTTTCTTTTATGTCTTTTATATATTATTTTTCAGACATATTTTCGTATATTCCTATTTCACCTTTGGTTATTTATATATTTATATTTTTGTACTTTAAGTCTATTTTGTTTGTATTTATACTTTTATCTGTCGTGACAGGGATTGCTATCTATCTATCTATCTATCTATCTATCTATCTATCTATCTATCTATCTATCTATCTATCTATCTATCTATCT
>JAPQRQ010000005.1:15868973-15881142 GCA_037367365.1 Apogon talboti | reverse complement strand
GTCTGTCTGTCTGTCTGTCTGTCTGTCTGTCTGCCTGTCTGCCTGTCTGTCTGTCTGTCTGTCTGTCTGTCTGTCTGTCTGTCTGTCTGTCTGTCTGCCTGTCTGCCTGTCTGTCTGTTTACAAACCACTTATTGATCTATTTATTAAAGTCTTATAGTTCATACATGAGACGGTACACTTCAGTCATTTTCTGTATCAGAGTTATGTGGATTTCAACACTGCCTTTCCTCTTAAGGAGACGAGAAGACCTGAATCTGTTCATTTTTGTGGGAAAAGTGAACCTGAGTACAGATTAAGACGGGTTCTTTCATCCCAAAGTCACTGAGGCAAATATTGGACACAAGTTACATATCCTCTGAACATTCTGGCACAAAATGGCATTTTTCAGAGACACAAACAAGGAGATTTTTTACCGTCTGAGGCTTGTCTCCATCTCAGCACAACCAGACAAATCTGTTACTCTCTTCCACAGTAACCCTTCATTAATCTACTTTGATCCATCAACATGATGTTCCAACCCTCTGACTGTGCCCACTCAGGAGAAGGAACAGAACCATTTCACACAGTTTATAATGCATGATCTTTTCTGTAGATGGTCTTTGTTTTAACCTAAAGTAAGTTCTAATATTTTGATTTCAAGTTGTTTAGTTTTCTAATGCTTTGTTATATGTTTGTTGTTTTCAGTGCAGAAGGATAATACAATCAAACCCATTTTCACCTAGTTTACTTATTTTGAAACATTCAGAGCAAACTAGTTATTAATATGTTTACAGTCCTTCATCAAATGTATAACAATGTCCATTGTAACATGGTGCAGGTTTGATTGTGCCTTTTTGTATGAAAGAAGTAATTATCTTGAACAATAACATGTGATTTCATGATTTAGGTGCAGTTTCATTATTAAATAAAGTGGCCTCATGCAAGATGTCAGTATAAAGCATCATTAAAAATATGCCTATGTTATGTATTTTCCTAACATGTACTTAGATTTTATCAAACATTTCTAATTATGTGTAAATTCACGGAAATCCATAATTTATTAGCTAGAATTGTATCTTTCATTAGCTGATGGTACGAGTGGCTTTTTCACTAAAATGAAATTATGTCCCATAGTTTACACATCATTGTTTTCGGTGACACATGGCTCAATTAAAGTTTTATGGTGCATCAGTGTTAATTGCTGGGTTGAAAGGATTCCCATGTTTGAAAACAAACTCGCAGACATGTCTTCATTATCAAATGAGGCTGTTTAAATTGGTGCACAGACAGACAGACAGACAGACAGACAGATGGAGTGTGCTTGACTTAAAAGATGTGACTCATCACCTCATGCTGCTGCTTTCATTAGTATTAATCCTTTCTTCCTTTTCATTCCCTCTCCTCCTCATCCTGTCTTTCTCCTTGGCTCATCTTCCCTCATCCCTTCCTTGTCCCATCTTAACAGTTGAGTCACTGTCCTCTCTCTCTGTCTGTCTGTCTCCTCCTGTGTCTCATGGTCCTTCAGTCCCTTGAGCCTGGTAATTTTAGTCTCCAATAAACTCTTTAAAAGGGTCTGTCTCAGGCACATACTTGACCTCCTTGCCCCTCCTCCCTGTCTTTAACACACATTAATCTGTCTAAACATTTGACTTAATCCAGTGTTTTTATCAGAGCCACCCAATAATGTAGTGGAATGACTATTCATGAGACAGAGAGGGGAAATTTGGTCAACATCTCATCTATAAATGTCATATCATCCTTCATCCCTTCATTTACTGTAGCGAACAAATAATAATAAATCAGATGGTGCTAAAAGTGAGTAATTGAGCATAAAAACTGTGATTTGTGTATGTACTAACACATATTGGTGACAAATTAAAGGAAAACCAACCAGTGTTGCATAACATATTTCCTCATTGAGTGTTTCATTGATAGTTTTCTAAAGCACCATTTCATGTGTTATTTCTCATTCATGTTCACTTTGGTTTATGCATTCATTTGGAGTTTCTGGCCCATACATAACCTGGAAGTTCATCATTTACTTTTTGGTTTATATGCTCCCCTTTCGTCATCGACTTGTCCTTTTTTTAGTGTCTGTCTGGTGGTGGGCATGCAGTGGATGTTGGATTTACTCCAGACTTTTTCATTGAAACAGCCGATGTGTTCTGGTGGAAATGAGGCTGAGGAGAGTGAGGAGATTGAATCAGACGATGCACGCTGTAGCACCAAAACAATACATTTAAAGAGGCTTAAAGTAGTGCTGAGGGGAAGTGCGGAGTTGGTTCATTATTCTCTGTGGTCACTACAAGCCAAGCTTTTCACAGAGCGTTGATCTATTGGTAATGTTAAAGCTTTCACTGATGCATTTTAAAATAATCATGAAGACAGATGAGAGCATGTTGATTGGACTAAAAAGTGACGCAAGATGAATCCATGGGATTTTCTCTTCTTTCAATTCTAACCTCTTCTTCAGTGATAGATCTTTTTCTGCGTCTCATTTAAGGATGTACCACAGTGCTCTGTTTATACATGAAATGACAGTGTATGCTGGCACTGCTGCCATTAAGCATCACAAACTGTGAAGAAAACTAGTTGTTTTTACCTGTCAGGACTGAGTGTGAAACCATTTTTCCCCACATTTGTTTCTGTACTGTGTGAAACACCCACTCACATAAAAATGCTATTGTTGAAAGCTTACTGCCAATGCAAACTACCATTGTTTTGTCATTTTTCCTGTGTGAACACACAGTTAAAATTGGATGTTAGTATAAAATGGGGATATATTTTTGTGGAGGTAAATGCCAACATATTGCCAATAAAAGTTTGTGAAGACATGCCTATGCTAAATTGCTATAGGTGGCTATGAAGACGAAAAGGCTTTGTTCCTGTTGCTGGTGTGCAGTTTTCAGTGTTATGATCACAGAGAAACATGATAATGAATGAGCATGTGTTTGTTTGTGTGCTTGTTTGAATGCCTGCAGAGTAGTTGTTTCTGAGAATGTGCATTGCTTATGGTCACATTCGGATATTTTTTTTTGTTATTTTCACTGTGTGTGAACTCCAGACAGTCCCCAGCGTCTGATGGGGCTGGAAATAGCCATGGGAAAGCTAAAGAGACACACACACACACACACACACACACACACACACACACACACACACACACACACACACACACACACACACACACACACGTTGTGTTTCCATGTGTTTATGAGAACATTATATTTACTTAGATTCATTTTCTGGAGACTTAACCTAACCACAACATGCCTAAACCTCACCCTAACCTTAAAATAACTCTTTACCCTCAAATTTAATGATTTACATTATGGAGATCTGCACTTCCACCAGAACGGAGCTGAGTATCCACAAATGACTGTGTAAATATTTACATTTATAAGTCATACATAGTCAAACACATATGCATATTTGGTATGTTTTCTTTTCAGATTCCAGAGATTTGGCTTCTTTAGTCTCCTCATGTCTTTATTCTATATCTCGTCCGTCCTCTGCCCACTTTGTCTCACTCTGTGTATTTCTCACCTCTCTTCCTCTCTCCTAATTAAATGGATCCATTTGCTCTTTGTCTCGTTTCATGCATCTCCAAAACATTCACAGTGGTTTGGTTTGAGTTCACAATTTCATGATTTGTTGTAAAATGTTATCTTTGTGAACAGGTGTGCGTCATGATAACAGATTGTACATTTTCACACTACGCTGCCCATGTTTGCTGTTTTCTTTAGCTTTTCTTGTTCGTGTTTGATGTGCACATGTGTGTTTCCAGTGATTTTCGGCAGAACCATGGTGTTTCATCAGTGTGAAATCTTGTGCTTTATTTATTGTGAGAGTGTACAGCATGTGTGTATGTTGGTGTATAGAGATATCTAAAGGTCCTAGATTAGAATAACAATGAGGCAGAAGAATTAAGAGTTCATCATTGACATGGCTGTAATGGACTCAACAGCTGCAAATAAAATCATTCTTCTTCTACACAAAATATCTTTTTTCATCAGTGTAGCATAAAGTGTAGTAGCCTCAAAATCTTTGTCAATCTGAGTTAATCCTGGAATCTTTTGCTCTATGTTTTGAAGTTAGCTTCATTTGTCCTTAAACTGTTTAATAAACATAGTTGGTGTCATATAATTCAGCTGGAAAAGGATGCTGTGTACATCTAAGAGGAAAATCCTTGAAATAAGCTAATGTGTGTTGGAAACAACTGAACTTAACGTAGCCCCACTGGGAGTTTGAGCCTCAACATGAGATGAAGTGACTTGTAAGGGTGAATATTTTTGCGCTTCAGACACAACTGATATTCATAGATGAGGGTAAGAGAGAGGGAGCGGGTGCAGAGAGAGAGATGGAGAAATGACACAATCATTATGGTAATGCTCTTTTTCTTTCTCTTTGTCTCATTCCTAAATAAAAGGTGAATCCCAGATTGCTGTTTCCCAGCAGCTCACAGAGCCATCACAGACATGCTGATAGTGACTGGCATCCAGGCCATTTTCACAAATGAATAGATCTTTCACAAATGATCTGTCACTCTGTGTCTCTATCTTTCCCTGTGCTCCTCCTGGTATGATATCTCTGGACATTCACACATTTGCAACTATGCGCGTCTCAACTGTCATCCATTGCATCCTCGCAGTAGGAGCAGTCAGCCCAGATCGCCATGCTTTGCTCTCTGAGGTGCATTAGCTGGATTAGGAGGCATCTGACCGTCTGTTGCTGCCCTGAGGGGCATCGGTAGGGGCAGAATGTGGCACTGGGCACCAGCAGGTCCTAGTGGGCGTCGCCCTGCATGCCCCTGACCAGAGACACACTGCAGGGTAGATCACGAGACAAAGACATGCCTGTTTAAATCGCTGTCCAACATGCTGGTATGCACGGCTGTACTGATCACACTAATACAGTCATACTTTAACATCCAATGCGAAGGAGCCCACATGCAACATTTTAGAACATATACACGAACATTTTTAATTTGTCATGAGCTGTTTTGTGTCATAAATTGATCCTCCACTGGATGAGTCTCAACATGATAGTCGCTGTCTCGTCCCAGTATTGACATTATTTTTACTCCTATCTCTGACAAGGAGCATGTGAGATTTTGTTTCATGGCTTGTCAAGAACACAACTGTGGCGATATAGCTAAATTGCTTGTGATTATTTTGGTTTGTTTAACATCATTATTGTGATCTGAAGTAATGCTTTCAAATGCAACCAATAACTAAATTTTTTAACTTTTAGAGAAGAAGCTTTGTCTGTCTACTACAGATAGAATCTACTGTGACAAAATGTGTGTCAACCTAAACCATAGGGTGACACCGTGTTGTCAGTTCACAGCAAGAACGTTCTGGGTTCGATTCCAGCATCCGTTGGCGTGGGCCTTTCTGTGTGGATTTGCATGTTCCCCCTGTGTCTGCATGGGTTCTCTCTTGGTACTCTGGCTTCCTCTTACCATCCAGAGACATGGATCTTGATACCCTTAATACCTGTGATAATTCCAAAACCATCCGCATCACGACCCTCTTGAGGATTAAGCTTTCTGCGAAATGAATGAATGAATGAACTTAAACCACATAGAGGTCATTTGTCATAAGAATATTGAAATGAAAACACGTAGCACTATGTAACTGCTGCGTTACTACACTGACTGAGACAAATAGAGACATGGCAAGCTTTAATCTGCACCTAGGAATCAGAAAAAAGTGTAAAACTGTAGTGTAAAGCTTGCTAACATTACCAGCCTGCATCTGTGCAAAACTCCTCAGAAATCTCTTCACACCTTAGACAAAGATGTTTGGTGAATATTTCAAGATGGTATTTCCAGTTTTCTACCCATAATTTTCCACCTAGCAAGGTGTGCAGGTTGTCTAATTTACTTAGCATCTGTTGAAGTATGTATTGAGTGTAGTATTAGCTTTGTGAGGGATGGAGGAGACACCACATATATTTAAGATAAAATAAGATAAGATAAGATAAGACTTTATTTATCCCACCATGGGGAAATTTCACAGTTAACAGCAGCAACATACAACAAACAATCGCAGAGAGAAAGACAGGTAGAAAAATTACACGAGTGAAAATGAGAAATATAAAGAGAAAAATAAAAAAATTGCTATTTATATAAATAAAGAATTTGAAATAAAAATAAAAAATTTGAATAAAAAATTTAAAAATTAATATTATTTACATATTTACATCGTCATGGCTGCACATGTACATGGTGTGATGGGGGGGTCACTGAGAACTGCTATACAGTCTGATGGCTGTGGGAGGAATGACCTGTGGAAGCGTTCCTTCTTGGACAGTAGATGTGAGAGTGTGGTGCTGAAGGAGCTGCTTAGGGCCTCTACAGTGTGGTGCAGGGGTTGGGAGGGGTTATCCATGATGGATGTCAGCTTTGCTAACATCCTTCTGTCTGCCCCCTCCATGGAGTTCAGCGGGCAGCCTAAGACAGAGCTGGCAATTGTTCCTAATTTTTACTTGTGATGAATGCTATGTTTCTGTTCTAGTTCTGGTCTTGGTGTAGGTATGATAACTTAACTAAAACCAGTGAGCACCTTCATGAGCCACAGCATGAGGATAATCTGCATTACGCCATAATCACAATATCATTTAATAGTACAGTGACTTTTGATGAAATAAACTAACCTCACTGTCCTGTTGATCAGACAGAAGCTGACTGTCATCTGGGGCTTCAAAAGCAGAGCGTAAATGCATGGTGTAAATGATTTTTCTCATCTACAGAACCCAAGGATAACCCTAAAATTCTCATATTGTTCTGGAGGACTGTTCTCACCTGTGTATTTAATCTATTGTTTCACAAGAACATACTTTACTTTGACCACAGCAAATAGTGACTATGGGTGTATTCACACCTGGAAAGATCGGATCAATGTTTTTTGTTGCACTTTTTGCTACTGGACCAAAATTTGTAAACATAAACAGGCATGTGACAAACTGTGGTGGCATTGGACAGAAAAGTCGTAGACAGGGTGAATCAGAGACTGTTGGTGTTGATGAAAACAAACATGGAGGTCCTACGTACAGTTATCGTTTTTGGAATATGTATTCTATTTTTACAGACAAAAATTTATGAAAATAATGTTAACTGTCAAGAACAGCTCATTTGGAGCCAGTTTGTCAATGTTTTATGTGTCATTCTATCTTGGCGAAGGTGTGCTGCTGGATGGCCTCTTGGAATCAGGTGGCTTATCAAGCACAGAAAGGTTCTTGGTTCCTTGGTTTGTTTCGGCTCGAGGCCAGTTATATTCACACCAGAACTGAACCGGCCCAGAGTCTGTTTGGAAACGGAGGTGGTCTCAGTCGGCTTGTTTGGTTCCAATCAGAGTTCGCATGTTTGTACTTTCTGATGAAACAAACTCTGGTCCCCTTACATGGACCAAACGAAGTAGGTCTGAATACACCCTATGAATCTATGACTATGGATCAGATAAAACTATTAAATGCCGTATTCATGTTCATTGCTCCATGTTACTAATTAAGATCTGTGTCAGACAGACTTGTTAAAGTAGGTTTTGTTAAGTTTCCTTAAACTAAATTCTTCAGTAAATGCTTCCTATTAGATTGTATTTAATTGCACTTCTTAACACCCACTCCTTTAAGTATTAATAAACTACTTTAATATGCCAAAAGAATATTTAGTGAATACTTAATAATTTCATGTGACCTCAGAATGCACTGTGATCTAGATATTACATTTTCTTAGATGTATTACTTGAACTCTAAATGGCATCTGAAAATACTGGCTGCAGAAAATGTCCTTTACAAAGCATTGGAGAATACTTTAGCGCTAATTTGGCACAGGACTTTGTAGAGTCTGGAACGTTGGCGGTTAGACTTGCTAATTGTGCCAAATTTTAAATGTCTTCCTACAATTGATTTTTATGGACTGTTATGTAAGAATCCTGGACATCCTGCTGTTGAGAGTCACCCTGTTTTTACTTTGGTAATGTATTATTTCATTTATTTGTTTGAAGGTTTGATTATGTATCCTATATAAGCTCTCTCACATGTGCACTTAACATCAGTCTGTCCATACATGCTTCTGCCTGTCGGTGTGGGTTTGTGTTTTGCAGCCCTTTGACCTTCCCTGATCGATGCATTTCGTCTTGAATGCCCTCTTGTTTTAGCAGAGTATAATGGCCACTCAGAGGTCATGACCTCCCTAATGAGCGCCTAATTTGTTGAAGCAGTTCCTTCAACTGTGAAGTCGAATGTCGTTTGGCTCTGCTCCTCTTGGCTTTTGTTCCCTTGGGCAGTGAGTTGGCATTTTATTGTTTGTGTGTGCATGTGCATTCCCTGAAGCTGTTTTTGTCAGCATTTATGTGAGTGAGGATGCTCAAATGATGAAGTGTGATGGTCAGCTGAGATCCTCATTTAGACACTATACTGTTTTCCATCTGTACTGTTTGTGATTTGTGGAGCCATATGTTGCCTTTATGCCTTCACTCTGCCCTCATGAACCATAAAGTCTGCAGTTATTTTCTTCAGCTCCTTTATCTCAGCTGGATGACTGTATTCATACTTAACAGATAAACAAAGGGTGATACAATGCGAGAGTTTAAAGATATCCTACCTTTATCTGAGCTGCAAAAGCTTTAACATATTGCTAATTACTGTCATTTGGATTTGGATGAAAATGACAGTTACCATCCATGGTCTCTGAATGTAATGATTAAAAACCAGGATAAGTCTGTATTTCAGCTGACTTATGAGCTATTATAGTAAGTGCTATTTAAACTCAATTTAATAACTTGTCTCCTGGAACTGCTGTGGTTGTTAAAATGAAAGAGTCAAGGATTGTCATAGTATGAAATAATTCAAGGATCACTGTCGTCGATTATTCATGAAAGCATTTCGGTTTGATGAGCCTGTCATTGTCATTTGTTTCAATGCTTTGGCAGCACAGGAGAAAAATCAGGATGAGGCTTTTGTGAACTGCCTGGATGCACAATCCAGGCCTGTACTGGTGATTTTATTGTAGTCCAGGGTGTAGTTGTGATTAAAGTTAAACATTCCAGGAAAGGAAAGCAGTCTGAAGGAGAAAAATTGCAATTTTTCCTGCAAGCAGCCTGACTGAACTCCTTGGTGCCTTCGATCTAGGTGTAACTCAGTAGAGATTTACTGTAAAAGGACCTGATTTTAGAAACCATTGTGATACAGCAATCCTTCAGCATTCTCATACAGTCTGTAGGGCTCTCCCTGTCTCTTACTGCTGTGGGGCCGGCCATGTGGGAGTTAAGTCACCACTCATCTCAGGATTTTATCGATCTGCTATGGAGGAGTCCTCTCTTGCAGGTTCCCTTGATGCCTATGAATCACCTGGGTAACTGCCTGATGCATCCGCCTGCCTGGCACAGTAATACACTGGAAAAAAAGGGCAACCTGGGATGGTGCTGATGGTCCTTCCTACATGAGTTTTCCCTCACATAACCTGACACCCTCTCAAGTCACTTCTTTGTTTTTTCACTGTAACACCGAGGATGAGTAATAGCTCTGCTGGCTGGCATGATAGCAACTTAGCATGATAATTAATTTGAGTGACAAAAGAATTGATTACAACAGTAATTTCCCCTATTCATAACGGCAATATTTTACTTTGCAGCAGACTTCAAAAGGCAATTTAGGCATCGTAGATAAAATGAACAGGTCTTTTGAATGAATTAGTATGTGAATAATTGCACAGGAGAGCTGCCTCAGATGAGTCGGAAACAAGAAACAGATTTTGAAGTGGATAAAAAAAAATCTGCAAGTAAGGTTGTATTGTGTCTTGAAAATTGGTGCAGTAGTTTTTGCATAATCCTGCTGAAAGAAAGACAAAGGTTACAACAACATGACCTTCTTGGCGGTGGTAGTAATAGCAAAAACACAAAGTGTGGGTTTTGTAATTTAATTTTCCATTCTCTGCTGCTGGCCGCTGTTAACTGATATTCAGTCTTAACATGAGATCATCTGCAACAATGCTCAGCACAGTCAGATTTTATGCTATGAAGCAGAACATGTCATCATCTGGAAGCCAGCATGCAGAGAGAGTTGTATGTCATCTGTTAATAAAAACATGTGCCTGAGAGAAACACAGCAACTCTAACAAAGCTGCATGTATATAACATTTACATATAAGTACAGTGATAAAAGTTACTGTGCTTATTATTACCTTATTTGTGCACTTGTATGCAAACATATGGTATATAAGATGGTGCTGTGAAAAAGAGTGAAGAATTTATTTACATTTGAGAGGCATAACTGAGAGTATGATCAGTTATCTAAATGGAACTTTAACATGTTTGGTTGTTAGTTGAGCTGCAATTTAAGATTATTTGTTGTTTGAAATTAATTTATTGGTAATTAATTAGTCAATTCTCAGTTAATCATTTGGATTAAAAAAGTGTTTCCTAATGCCCTAGGTAATGCCCTCAAATGTGCTACAGTGTACAGTCCAGTTCAGTTCAGAATTCCAAAAATACTCAGAATTAAAGCAGTCAAATCAGAGAAATTTGTCTTTTTTTTTCTTCTTAAGCTTACTCAGACCAGTTATTGATTCTCAGATTAGCTGTTGATTGAATTTTAGTAACTGTTTAATTGTTGCAGCTCTAGTTCTGCGTCATGCGTCTGCTGTTGTTTGACATTTTGATAAACATCCTAGGGATATATTTAGTCAAGTCATGATGTTAAATTAAAAAGGCAGCCAATAGTCTGAGGTGATGAAACAAGGATCAGCACTAAATTGCTGTTAAAAGAAAGTGGGATTAATAAATGTAAATCCCTTAATTTTGCAAAATAAATATATAACCATTTGCTGTTAATGAATTTTTCTGTCATTTAAAATCATGAACACTTTCTTGATATCTTGTCATTTACCAGTAGATGCTCGCTACGTGTGGAGACTTCTTAATGTAACCCAGCGCAGAGACGGGCTCCAGTTCTACAGGATAATTAATGAGTATTAAATCAATATCGCATAGCCTTTGTCTCTTTTACAAACCAGCAGTGAGTCCAGGCTGAAGCTTTTCAAATCTGTTGCTCACTGTCTCCCTTGGCTCGTTGCTCTGTGCTGCATTACACTCCATCTCTCCCGCCTTCTCGCTCGCTGTCACTTTGTCATCCGTGGCCCTCACACATCTGCCTGGTTGTGATAATAGCTACCCCTGTCAACAAGAAGCAGGGGAGGGCAGCAGAACGCTGAGGGGCCTGCGCAGCTCACACACAAACACAGCCAGTGTCGGCGACACAGCCACAATTAAATTACAAAACGTGTTCCCTGACCTGATGATTGTGGGATTGATAAATGTTTGCCAGCTTAATGAACGCTCCGTTAGTGCCCAGAGTTAGTTGGTATGCAGGATGTTCATGGAAGACTGAACCGACTGGAGGAAAAAAAGAAGGAAAAAAGCAACACAAGTTACCAGTCTGATATCTTGACATCACGCACAATGCTTTGTCTTTTTATTCAGTCTTATTCTTGAATATATGTAGTTTTATGGATTTTCTTTAAAAAAGTTTTTTTTTTGCACACTGCAGACCAAAGTTCTGAGTGTAGTCTGCAAAATGTCCACTTTAACAAAGCGTTCAGCTGAATATTCAGTTCTTAAACACTTTCTCTCAAATCCACAGAGACTTTTTGACTTGTCTTCAGTGTATTTACATTTTCTTCCAGGCCTTTTTTAAAGCCCATTTTAACTTCCAGTCTCAGCAAGCCATGACAGAGCACCAGTGAGCAAGCATGCATACATACAAGTATCTTTAAATAAAGAAACCAGTGGTGCAATGACTCTGGCTTTTTTCCCTCATGTCTCAGTGTAGCTGCTTTTTGAGGGGATCTGTACACGGCTACCTTGGAATCATGGCAGCAACCTTTTTAAGGGTTGGATTCAGAAAAACTTGAAAAAAACATTTTACCACACAACATTTGTTAGTGACACCACCATCCATCTTCATGCTTATCATTCCTGTTGGCTTTGCTGAGTCACAGTTTCCAGGTCATCTGACTGTGGGAGAGAGAAGACATACTAAAGAGAGTGTGTGGCTATGTTATGACAGTTATTACATGATTGCTTCAGATGACCACAACATTTAGCATAATCTGAAGAATCCTAGACATTCACCTGTATAGAAACAGCTGAATGCAACAGTAATGTCATGTTTTCATCAGTTATCTTA
>JAPQRQ010000005.1:15836664-15851664 GCA_037367365.1 Apogon talboti | reverse complement strand
ACACACACCACACATACAGTCTGTACACACACTGGGAGATTGTTTGTAGCCCTTCTGATTGTGACTGATTGGGAAGGCTGCAGTGTAAATCAATAGCGGCAGCGGTGAAGCAGACTGTGGCTATTTCTTCACCTCCACCTCTCTCTGATAGATTAAAGAGAAAAGGAGAACTCAGTATAATCTGTCTTCTCTCTCTCTCTTTGTCCTCTTGTGTCCACTGGATTCACATGCTTTGTTCTTTACAGAAGCAGCGTTCTGTTTGCCAAAGTACTAATGCTTATGTCTAAAATGTACTTTGTGCTCTTTTGAGTATTTGATTTATGCTGTTACACATTTTACATCTTTTCTGTGTGAAATTAAACATGAAAAGACATACTATGACTGTCTATTCCTGGAAATATAGTCACATACATACATTAAAAAATATACAAGCTGATATTTACTTTTTTAACCTACATATTGTGCTTGCAATATGTTAATATGAGCTGATCTATTAGCTGTAGATGTCACATATTTCCAGATACACAATGTGGAGAATAATATTGGCTACATCTTCCCATTCCCACTGAGCTGAAATATTATAATGGTAATAATGTTCATGTCAGCTGTTGTCAATAATTATCATGATGAATGACAATTCAGTTTTTATTTATTAAGGACGATTTTTCTTCCTGTGTGAGAGCTGTACTTGCGAGACCATTACTTCTGGAATAAAATGATTATTGACAGAACATAACAAATATTCACAGATGACAGTTTAAACAGCTAACAATTAATCTTAAACACAAAGTAAAATGTTTATTACGAGGTTTATTTCAATATAAAATTATTTTATCATATTTATCATTATAGTTTAGTGAAACACCATGAAACACATGATTTCAGTGTGCCCCTATACTTTTGTCCATCAGCCATAATATCATGACCACTAACAGGTAAAGTGGTATTAATGTTGATTACCTCATCACAATGGCACCTGTTAGTGGGTTGGATATATTAGGCAGCAAGTGAACTTTTAGCCCTCGAAGCTGATGTGATAAAAACAGTATGGAGCTGAGCAACTTTGACACCGGAGAAATAGTGATGGTCAAATCACTGGGTCAGAACATCTCCAGATCTTACTGTTCATTCCCAGTGTAAAGTGGTTAGAACCAAGCAAAAGTATCTAAATAACAACAACTGGACTGTAACCTGTTGTGCATCTATAGGGCAGACCATTATTACCACCTGTCTAATATTGTGTAGTTCCCTTTTTCCACATAAACAGCTCTGACCCGAGGCCTAGACTCCACCAGACCTCTGAAGGTGTGCTGTGGTATCTGGACCAAGACATCAGCAGCAGATCCCTGAAGTCCTGGAAGTAGAGAGGTGGACCTCCATGGATCAGATTTATTTGTCCAACACCGCCCACAGATGATCAATGAGACTGGGACGTCCTTCCTTAGTCCATTTTTGTTCTGTACCATCCACTGCAGACCAGGAACACCCAACAACACCTACAGTTGTGGAGATGCTCTAACCCAGTCATCACCGTTACAATATGGACCTGGTCAAAGTCACTCAGTTCCTTGTGTTGCTCATTTTGTTTTTTCCAACACATCAGCTTCAATGTCCACTTGCTGCCTAATACATCCAACCCAGTGAAAGGTACCATTGTAATGAAATAATGGATATTATTACTACTTCCTCCTGTCAGTGGTCAAAATGTTATGGCTGATCTGTGTACAATAAAGGAGGTATTATTTTCCCTGCTGTCTAACCTGATGATAGATGTATCAAAGAGTAAAACCGTATTTCAACTTTTGCAGGTTTTAATGCGAAGATGCTGGTATTAGGATTCCTTTTACAGTGTCTCATCAAAAGTGAACTTTCTTTAAAGGTTGGGATTAAGCCTGGAGGTCTCCCCGGGCTTATAGATGTCCAGCCAAACTCAAAAAATCTAATTCTGGAGAGGTCAGCGGGGTGTTTTTCATTTAAAATCACTGCTTCTTTTTAAGACCAGGCTGCCAGTCTGATGTGAATCTATATTCAGATAAAGTATGAGGAGTCAGCTCAGGACAGAGGAGGGATGTTTCCATCTCTATTTAAGGAGGTGGGCTGAGAGACAAACTGCCTGATTGTTTAAAACTTGGAAATACAAGGCCTGCTCTGATGAAGCAGCATGTTCGTAAGTGGAAAGTGTGTCCAGCTGCCTTCAGATGTTTGTATCATCTGGCTGTCTGACTCTCTTAATGCCGTTTTTAGATTCTCTTCCTCTTCTCTTCATCTTGCTGCGTGATAGGAATTTTGCATTTCTTCTACTGAATTAGTTTAGATTCAGGCTGACTGAAATGGGGAAAAATCATGTGATTATTTTGACAAATACTGTAAAATGAATCAATTTTTAGTGGGAATGGGCATTTTTGCTGGTGATGATGATGATGATGATGATGATGATGATGATGATGATGATGATAATGATGATGATAATGATGATGATGATGGCGATGGTTGTGACACATTTTACCTTTATTGAGAAGTTGCATCTCCTGTGATTTTTATATTACACTTGGTCATAATTGAGTCTGATGAATAAGGGATAATGTGAGAAACCCTGTGAATGAAGCTCAGCCAGAAGGGGTTTATATCCATAGAATGACTGCCTCACTCTACATTAATTCACTTATTACTGTATTTGGCAAAAGAATTCAATCATTTGAAACCACATCATAATTTTAAAAAATAACCCCATAATCTATGATCAGAACTGTGTTGTGATACAGAAATAACTGTCAAATACTGTTGTTTGTTATTGAATTAAGCTGTGTAATGTAGTGATGAACTAGGCCTAGAGCACATTGAGTTTGTGTTGTCTCTGAAATGTAAGAAAAATGTAAAATATACTTGAAGAGTTTCTAATTTTTTGCTGTCACTGACTATAATTGAAGTGAACTGTGCATTAATGAGACCCTTGAACACCTAATCAACCAAAAGCATACTACTGATCTAAAATATTTAATATATTTTGAAACAATAACACTATTATTATGTTGAAGTAATTTGGTTGGCATGTAGAGTCACAGCTTTTCTCAAATGTGGTGTAGACGTGTATTTTTAAGTCCAATTAACGATCTGCTTTGCTGTGGGTCATTATTTCTCCAGTTTTTTTTTGTTTTGATATAATAATGATAATGGATTAGATTTATGTAGTGCATACAATGGATCCATTATTCATTTGCTCTCACATTCACTCTCTGGTGGTAAAGTACGTTTACACCAGTGTGAGTACCAAGGACACAACAGCACATGACTAGGACAGAGTGGGATTTGAACCGCCAACCCTTCAGTTATTGGACGACCCGCTCTACCTCCTGAGCCACAGCCACCCCATATAATATAGAATTATATTATAATATAATAACCTTTGGATTAACTCTGAGCATTTATGAACAGCTACATGATCAGTACATTAAATAAAGGAACATCAGAGTTTCACTGAAAAATGCAAAATGTGGAGGGTAATATTATGATAAATAACGATACATAGATTAAGAAAAGTTAAATGTGGAGAAAAAGTCATTTGGAAGTTGATGCCTTTATGGGTTAAACATGTGATGGCACTTGTTGAGATCTCATGACTCCATCATACGACATTCAGCATCATACATTTTTTTGTTTTGGGCAGAGATGACAGATTTCCTGCAGGTTTAATGTAAAGGCGTTTACAGTATTGTATGTCTCTGTTTATACTGATGCCCCAGTAAACGTGTGTGTGTTCAGTGCAACAACAAATGAGTTTGAAACAAGTACAGCTGATGGTTTCTACTCTACCGTGTGGAGGCCTGTTACTGCAGTCACTCCTGATTACACTGACCTGGATCTGGATCCAACAGCGGGCCTTAAATCATTTAATTCCTATATGTCAACCTGTCTTAAACTCATAGCCCATCAGAAAAAGCAAAAACCTATTTTTCCATTTTAATATTTGACTTTTATTCATTGTATGTACTCATGTATTCCCTGAGGCTCCCACTGCCCCGCACAGACACCTCCCCCAGGACAAAGATCAATGATCAGACTTCATCAATGGACTCGCTATATCCCAGGGGGGTGTGGTACAACCATTGATCGCTTGGGCCTTGTTTTAATTATTGGTGAGTGTGGGTAAAAGAGTGGGGTCAGCTTCACCCACTGCCCCCTCAACAGAAAACCTCCATGTTCTGCTGCAGATCAGAGGTCACTTTGACCCACTGATAAATTACTTCCTGTGATGGATTCATGGCCTTTTGACCTATTGAGCATGTCAGCTGATGTATGTTCCTTTGAGGGCATTTTTCACTGACTGTCGGACTGACTGGTCTTCCTGCATATTTATATAAATACACCCTGAGTATTTATCATGCTGTTATGCTGACAGAGTGAGTGGCCTCTTTGCTACATTAACACTGCTTTTCTTTGAGTCATGATGATGCACCCAAATTCTCACTCACATGTCTCTTAACTTTTTGTTTCCATCTACAGCCTCCTCAACTTTACGTCCACAGAAGCATAACCTGTACAAACAGGGCCTTTCACGGACACCACTGGTTGCCACACTGTATGTAATCAATACCCACTAATGGGAAATTACCACTAATAAAACTTCCCTTTTTTCTTTTGCTGTTTATGTTTTTTGGCAGCAATTGGCCTAATTTGCAAGCTGGACGGAGTTCCACGCTGGGGAATACTACAGCTTATTCAAATGAGCAAAATTGCTAACGAGGAGTTTTGTAGACAAGAGCTGTTTGCAAAATATGCAAAAACATATGAGACAATTTTGCAAGAATGAATTCAGCAACATAGGGATATGCCATAAGCTGATGAGGAGGCAAAGGATCAGAGACAGGATCACAGCTTTTAAGTTTCATAATTAATTGCACTGTTGTGTGTTTAGCAAAACTGGGAAAATGAAAGGAACCTGTTGTCCATTGATTAATTTCAATATTGAAGCCTTCTGTAGTTTTTTCTGATGCTGTAATAATAACTCATTTCTGTGCATGAAATGAATACGTATTGTTACATATTGTGACTGTAAGTGCTACAAGACAAACACTTTGATTTATTTGTTACTGTAATTGGTCTAAAAAGGAGAAGCAGAAAGTGGCAGATCTGTAAGGAAGGTGAAGTGGAGACAGAGGAAGTGCCTCAGAGCAGGGCTGCCTGTCGAGCTGTGTACTTGAGTTGTGTGAATGGGATTTTCTTTTCATGATGTCATGGGAGTTTGAGGTGAAAATAAGATCTCTGCCATGGTGGAAGTCCCAGGGTAACCTGAGACATCCTCAAGCATGTTCATGTGTGCAACTGAAATACTGTATCTGTTTGTTCACAATAAAGCCTGATTGTTATATTGACTGTATTAGATTAGATTAGACTTTATTTATCCCACAATGGGAAAATTCATTGGTCAAGGCAGCAACAGAATAAAGTCAAAAGAAAAAATGTGCATACATATAGATAATGCAAAAGACAAACAATATAATAATAATAATAATAATAATAATAATAATACTGCTACTACTACTGCTAATAATGATAATAATAATAATAATAATAATAATAATAATAATAAGAGTAAATAATAAAACTGTAGGCTATATACCGTACATATTTACATAAGAGTATGAACAGTACAGGTGAATATATCATATAATATATACTAATTATATATAATAAATAATATAATATATAGTATATAATGTGTTATCAGCTGACAAAACTCCACATCGGGGTGAGCCTCACAGAAAGATAAACTGATTTCCATTTTTCAGTTATTTCTGTTGTATGTCTGTCATTCTTAAAGGTAATTTTTATTGTGCAGTTATACTAACATAATAAAGAAGGTTTTACTTTGTAGAATACAATACATGACAATGGGTACATCCTCTTTTTTAAACCATAAACAGTACCTGCACTGGTCTTAAAAATCCAACATCAGCAGCAGGTTAGTTCATACCATGGCAGGATGCATACAGGGAAAGATGTACTTGTGTGCATTATGTATGTGCCTCAGGCACATTTATAGCATGAGTACTCTTTGAAGTGGCTGGTTTGCCATACATGAGCAGACAGTCAGTTGTTTCTGCAGTGGTCTTTGAAGTAGTCACCTCCTGCTGCTCTCTCCCTCTATCTGTATTTGCAGTTTGTTCAAGTCTATGACATATATATCTACAAATGCATGCAACATATTGTTTGCAGATTATGGGACCAAAGAAGCACAGCAGAGGATAAAAACAGAAAGGAGGAAAAAATGAAAGTCAGAGGGAGGGAGATGATTGGCTCTCTCACTGTAGAAATGTAATTGGCCTTTTGAGAGTTCCAACACTCTGAGCTCCATAATTGTCTGCAGTTCAGCTGAGTTCACCTATCGCACCTATGACACAAACACACACAGCCGTGGTATAAACCTTATCCGTAGCTGCACACATCCTCCAGGCATTAGAGTGTAAAGGTGGATCATGGAGGATGGACTGTGTCAGGGCTTAAACATCAAAGACCCTGGAGAGAGAGAGTGTGTGTGTGTGTGTGTTGTTCTAGTGTTGTTATAGGTCATATCAGTTAGGAGAGCTCTCCACTTAATCAGTGGTATCTCTTCTGCTTCTTGCTCAAAACAGGATATGAACCAAGTGCACTTCCTGTCTGTCGTTGTCCTCTCTGATAGCGAACACACCTCACATCATATTGCTTCCCTTTTTGATTTCCCCTAAAGTTATTACTGTTGTTGAGTTCTGTCAAAAGGCCTTTGATTTTCACTTCACAAGGTGGCATGAATTTCAACAGGCTGGAGTTGACTCAGACCCCCACAACAAAGTTTCATCTAAAATGAATCCAGGACTACAAAGGTTTTCCCAATTTCCTCCATTCCTGTTCCTTTGAAGACAATGCTCTGCTTTGATGTGCCCTGAATTTCGCTGCAACATGACACTGGCATTAATATCCATGGCAAGACCCAGCAAACGTAGGCTTTTATACTGAATGAACCAAATGAAAAGTTTGCATCTTAAATGAGATTCTTTTACTACTTGAAAGACATTGCCTGTCTTCCTTCGGTGTGACTGATCAGAAATGACACTTCTAAAGAGCGAGGAAATAATTTTGCACCTGTTTAATGAGCAACACTATATTTTAATTCACTTTTAAATCACTTGAGGTAATGCTCTTGTAGATGGGATGCATACAGCACAACTTTGGCATTAGTCTCATGTTGTGTATGTGTAGATCTACTCATAGGTAGGCATGTATGTGGGTGTACAGACTAATTTTGTTCTCACCACATCCTCTTTGAGCTGCTCTCATGAAATGTTGCAGATAAGGATCATAGATTATATTTTTTTGAGCACCATACTGAGACAAAATGATACCTGCTGCCATCCTGTTTATAGAAATAGAATGAAATGCAAGTTGTAATGTGTATTGTGAATCCAGTTGAAGCAGGCCTTATTTTTAGCAGTGTTATATAATGTCAGGACAGCCCTCAGTATGCTGTGCTGCTGTTTTGAGTGATTTAGAGTTAAAAAAAGTGCTGTTAGACTGTAACTGAAGAAGGGTTCAAACAGAGGGCAGTGATGCCCTTCCTGCTGCGAGGCCTTTCATGGCCTTTGACCCCTTTACCTTTAAGTTCTTCATTACAGAAAAAAAACTGTGGGATTTTACTTTACGGCTTCAGTTGTAAAGAGAATAAGAGAGATTGCAACTGATGAGGATCTAGTATGGAAGTCTGTCACACACTGGCAGAAAGTTAGATTTTATTAGTATGTACCGGTGCTGAAAAAAAGGCAGTTAAAGAAAACACACATTCACAGAGAGGCTGAGACAGCACCTCTAACCACAGTTTTCCTTTCCTCTGCTGCAGATCCTGAGGTTAATTGAGTAGTATGTCGTCTGCATATGTGACTAATCTGCCAAGACGCTGCATTCCTGCAGCAGCACCTCTCCTCCATTATCTAATCTCAGGTTACCCACTAACTCTATTTAAACTCTACTGGCTGGCTCTGCCCTCTTTCAGAGAGCACATAAAACAATGGGAGACTGGGAATATGGACTCAGTGACTGAACAACTGTGATAAGGAAACGGGTCTTATTAGGTAGATTCAATAAGTTCAAGCTTTATCTCATGTTGAGGACTTGCTCTGTCTTCCCAGTGATCATTTGACATTTTTTTACTGAAGTAGCAGTACAAGTGAAGTGCAAGCTCTGAAATGTACTCGAAGGGTAAAAGAAGAATATTTCTATATGTCTTCCAGCTGTGTCTGTGTTAAGCTGCTCAACTTCCCATCAGCCATGTCAGTATTAGCACTGGTTAGCTGCAGAAGATGACAGTTTCCACGCTCACTATAGTCTCTGAACGCCAAAGAAAGCTAGATCTAATGCCACTGAAAAGCTGAGAAACTGCATTTTATGTGAATCATTTAAAGGTATTGATAGGATCAGTGGTTCAGAAGGTATAAAACATCTTAGGTCAGTAGAGGTTTTAGAAGTTTAAGGCCTTAAAATGTCTAAAATTCTCTTAAAATCTCATAAAATGTCTTAAATACGATTTTTAAAGGTCTTAAAAATGTATTAACACTACTTTTATTTAAAACAAGTGCGTAAACTCCAGTCTCGCTTTGAAATGTTTCGATTTTTGAAAACGCTATCATACTTTTTTTGCCAGTATGGATGTGAAATGGGTCTTAAATTGTATGCATTATGGTCTTAAAAAAGTCTTAAAAAGTCTTAATTTTGACTTGTTGAAACCTGCAGAGACCCTGTGTTTAGGTCTTTAAGGTTTAAGCCATTTTACTTGTCTTTTATTTATAGAGACAAGCATCCTTGCATAATATTTTTTCTATGTGTTAAAGTACCCACTTGTGACACTCATTTCTGGTGTCACTCAACACACATACTTAACTCCAGAATGTGCAACAGTGTCATGGAGTGTTTGGAGAAAACACAACTTCTCAGGCTGTCATAGTTAAGCTCACACACACTGTGAACATTTCCACAATCCCCCAAAGGTCAAAGATATTTGTTTGTGCAGTTTTTTTTTTTTTTTTACGAAGGCTATGTGCATTGGGGCATAACAGCTGTATTTGTGCATTAATGTGGTGCGTTTACTGGTGTGTGGGAGAGGTGGATTGCTTAGATTGTGCAAAGAGCTGCTCACATGAAAGACTCTTTGTATGGCTGGATTTAATGAATCTGTGTACAGATCAGCTGTCGAAGGCAACAGCACAGCAAGTGTATAAGTGTGTGTGTTCAAGGTCACTGTTGTTCAGCTGTTAGGTATAGAAAACAGCTTAGGGGAGTTTATGGAACATTAGTGGTGTTTTCATCCATATAGTCCAATGTTAATAATGTGGCCTTCAATAAGAGACACGGAGTAGAAATGAAACATTAGATCTGTCTTTTATATTGTAATGATAACAATTTTTACACAAAGTAATAAAGAATCAACAAAATAAGGAATCTCTTCATTTAACACGCTGTCTGGGTGGAGTTACTGAAACCACATGATTTATTAAAATTTCGTCTGCCTCACATAGTTAACAGAAGATTGTTGACAGAATCTTTCACTTGCACACTCAACCACCACAGTTAAGGTCACGATTACAGGCTTGATTCACCCTCAAATGTGTTTCTGTTCTACTCGAGGATTTAATTGTTTTTTTAACAATGATGCTGTAATAAAAAAGAGAATGTTTGCCTTTGACAATAACATAAGATATAAATAGTTTAAGGAAATGTTCATTTTTTGGAGTTGATTAGCAGATTTCTAGAGCAGCCGACACATTAGATTTTTCTGTCAGATTCCTCCATTCAGTCCATCTCCGGCCTCATTCTCTGTCAATCTGCTCTTTTTATCAAGCCATCCCTCTGGCTCTGTAGGTTAGCAGTGAAAGGGGTCAGTATGATCGATATGGACGCACACACACACACACACTCACACAGATCAGAATAGAGTCGGCTTGTGGCGTCTCTCCACCCTCTGTGCGATGGTGTGCACTTTTTCTGTTTTCATTTTCTAATGGCGTTTTATGAGACGGCTACAGCAGGTTTACAGTGAATCCCTTTGGGTAATTTTATGAACCTGGTGTTTGACAGTTTTACTGTCATCATTGAGTTGATCTTTAAATCAGAACCATAAGATGCACATTGTTTTTTATTTCTGCAGCAGACTTCTCTTCAGTGACATACTGGCAGTTGAATGGGTATGTGCGTGATACCACTGTTGATTCTAATTCAGTTCAGTTCCAGTCAGTATATCATAGTACTGACCTTGATCATTGTGTTGATGTTTGTCAAAGCCCATGAGTGTTCTTCTGCCTCCACAAAGGCAACATTTAGCCAGCGGCTTTTGTCTCCAAAGGAAAAGATTACCTCAGGACACAGAAGTAAAGAGCAGAAACGTCAAACTGGAACGCAGTATTAACATAAATACAGACATAATTTATTTAGAAATATGAATTGTCCAACTCAACATGTGGAATAAAAGAAATATGTAAAAGTTGTAATGAAAACAGCATTTATTTTTTCTTTTTAGTTTTCATGCTAATGGAGACATAAACAATGAATACAAATGACTAATTTAACTTATCAGAAGAAAATGGTTCAGATACAGTACTTTGAGGAAAGTATTCGTATTTTGGGGCTGCTCTTTATGTCAGACACTATAGCACAGCATCATCTTAAATAATATAAAAAGATAACAGTCACTTACGTCTTCAGCTTTTTGGCCAAGAGCTGGAATTCATCTAATTAGTACTTCTCCCTGACGCGCTTGGAGGAGTTCATCTGAAAAGGAGAGGTCATATAATTACAGCCCTGGGAAAACCCTGGGCTCTGTGAGTGTAATACACTGTATGCACATTTCCCTCCATGTGTATATTGGGTGTGAATATGTGTGTAGCTGTCTGCCCTTATGAGATTCAGATTTTGTGGTTTTATTTGCATGCTCAGCCTTTTACTGGTACAAGCGTTGACCTCACTCACTTTCTTTATTTGCCAATATGATGAAATAGGACTTAAACTCTGCAGACTCTCACCCTGAATGAGACATTCTGCCTCTTGCCTTGGGAGCTTAATGCATTATAACCAGATTCCTCTTTGTGGAGAAACAACTGACGAAACAAAAATGAGCATTTTACACAAAGCGAGCAGCCCACTGCAGGAAACAGCAATTCTGGCCTCTTTAATCTGCTCAGTAAACCTCTACATTCTGGTTTACAGCCTTATCTCCTACTGTTAGAGGGACCAATTAACAAATCTATTAATTTACAGCAGCGATTGAATTTTGTGTCAGTAGATTGATGTATTAACTTACTAGTGAGCAAATCTTATTGAACTGACTGAGTTTGGTCTTTGCCAGCGTTTTTCTATGAAGTCACCACATCCCCCCTCGACCTGTGCACAATTGGCATCTTTCTCCAGAAGTGTGCACGCTGAGTGGCTGAATGTTGCTGGATCTTAAACAGAGCAGGTGCAGTGCAGAGGAGAGGTAATAGACTCTTAAATGGATCGAATGAAGATATTAAACTGTATTGGAGTGTGTGTGTTTGCTGTGCCAGTGACAATTCACAAACACTTAAACACAACAGGTCATGTGTTGAGTATCAGAATGTGGTGTTACCAAACTACACACATCTCATTGCAGATAGATGTGTGTGTGTGTGTGTGTGTGTGTCTGTTCACACTGCCAGCTGTAATGCTCAGTTCAGATTTATGACTCAAATCTGTTTTTGTTTGGCTGTTTACATTACTTTTTAAAATGTGGCCAGTATCAGATTCCATTATGAAGTGGTCGCAGTCCTAAAGGGAAACATTAACGCACTAGTGGAAAAAGTATTGATAACATTTACTTCAGTACAAGTACAAAAATGCACTGTGGAAATCTACTACAAACAAAAGATATTCTGGTTATATCACTCAAATGCACTTTGACTACTGAAAGAAAAGTAGTCATTGTGCAGTAACATATTCCCTGTCATTCATTCATTAATTTTCCAAGCTGTGTAGTCCTTGAGAAGGTCACAGGGAGGTTGGAGTCTATCCCAGCTACCATCGGGTACATCCTTGACGTCTCACCAGTTCATCACAGGGCTGACACATATACAGTAGATGATTTGGTACCTGTCAGTGTGTCATTCTAAATGTGATATTTTAGTGCATATTATTGTTATTAATATAAATTATGATTAAAAACAGGTAAACAGGTACATATAGGTTCATTCTCATATCAGTGCTTTCAACCATGGTACTCATGAAGATTTGGAGTTGGTCCTTGCGCTCCTTCAATGACAACTCACTGCTCCTAATGGGCTAATGGATAATGCTAATGTTAGGTACCGTGTGTGTATTTGTGCAGGTTGTACATAGAAAAGATCTAATCTGCATCTCAGCAAAAAAAAAAAAAAAGTAATTTTTGGGCCTGTATTGCCTGCAGTCTGGTGGCTGAAGGGGTGAAGTGTGTACTGAAGCATGTGACTCTCAGGGTTAATTGTGATGTATCTGTGTTTCTCCCCAGCATGTGGAAGGGCCTGAATGTCAACTGCACAGACAGCTCAGGATACACACCGTTACATCATGCCTCGCTCAACGGACACAGGTAGGACAACCTTACAGTTTGTGTCTGAGGTTGTTTTTACATAAGATTGTTTTATTTTGCTTGCCAAGTGCCTGCATTTATGACTTTTTTTGTTTCATAAATGGATGCTTTTATCTGAGATTTTATACAATGTCTGCTAGTGTACAATACTATCAACTGAATTTACCCTTGGGAATTGTTTTGTTTATTTGTACGTCTTGGCAGAGCTGAAACCAGTCATCTGTTTCATTACTGATGCTGCTGGATTAATTTAATTAATCAACAAATTATTTAATCTACTGAATAACATCTCAGAGAAGAATATGATACATTACACTCACTTACCAAGATACCTATTATCTATTAACAGTTTCTATTGACTCTATTTACTTATTCTTCTACATCACTAAAGTGAAAAAGCTGCTGTGTCAGATACTTTAAGTCCAAAACATGGTTCAACAATCACATCATAAGTTTTCCAGCAGTCATTTACTTTATTTGGACCCTCTAATAAGTGTTCTAGTGGTTCTTCTTGGTCAATACGATTTTAGGCCTAATAGAAATATGTGATGTCTGGTGTCTGGGAGCTGACTGACTTGAACACTTGGACATGTTTAGGCTGTTTATGGAATAAAAAGGATATTGTCCTGACAGACAGCTCTACAACAGGGAGGACTGAGGAAAAAACTAAGAAGTCTCTACAAGGATTTTTTTGTTGGAGCTCTTGTTAGCCTTAATTAAGTATGGGTTTAAATGGTTTGACAACTAACCTGCTCATACTGGCTTGACACGCTACAGAAAGTGTTAACAGTTAGCAAGCGACTGAATTTACTTGGTATTATTTAGCAGCATGTTTGCTTGATAGCAGTCTGGCTGTTTACAGCAAGTTAGCCTTAGAATTGTCTTTCCCATCTTGTTTATCTCCACCTCCACCTTCTTGATGCTATAGATTGAGTAATGCTGCCTTTCTTAAACTTAAATGGTAAATGGTAAACGGACTGCACTTATATAGCACTTTTCCGCACTGTAATGGTGCCCAAAGCGCTTTACATGGCCTCTCATTCACCCATTCACACACACACTCATACACCAGTGGGCAGCTGCTGCCATGCAAGGCGCTGCCAGGCTCCACTGGAAGCAATTTAAGGGCAGACTATGATATGTGAATTAATTTTCAGACATAAAATAGAGGAACAGTGTTCTCTGAACAAGTTTACAACAGATGTAGATGAGAGGCTCCAGTTGTACAAAGCCAGAAGTAAAAGAGTCAAACAAGACAAAAACAACATAAAAATGCAATAAGATGAAAATGTTGATGTACTTATGTAATTCTGATGATTGAAGAGTAAAAAATATAGATGTGGTGGTAATTCATGATATAAATATGTAAATCTGGATCCTCAAGAGACATGAAATGGATTCTTTTTTAGTTTAATTGAACTAAATGTCACTGGCTTATTCACATCATGTCATTTTAAGATAAAATGACAAGCCAAACCAATAAAACTGGTCTTTTACCCATTCATGTTAGCATGGTTCCAGGGTTATACCACATTACTGTGAACAAAGCTGTAAATAATAGTTACAGTAATGTAGTAATAATAGTGTGCATGTTTTATGTGTCTGCATCTGCACTTTCTTCACCTGGGCCTGCTGAGAAATCCATTACATTGTGTGGATTAGCTGCAAGCCTGACCGCTATCCCAGTTTGGCGGAACTGAAGGATTAGTACTGTGTTTTGGGGGCAATTATGTGGATTTCCTTCTTCAGCTCAATTGGACAGGAGAGGAGAGAGAGAAAAACATAGTCTCAGTGTGAAAATTAGGCCGACAACAAAAAGCTGCAAAGGACTGATTTAACATGAGGTGGGAAAGTAGAGAAGCAGCCATTCTTTTTTTCGTTTCCTCTTTGCCTGAGGACCAACCCAACAGATACACACATTCAACAGGTACATACATGCAAATTTCACCCTTTCACTCTCCCAGTGTCCCTCACTTTGACCCATAACCCAACATCTGTCTTTTTTCTTTTCCTTCATTGTTGAATATTATTTATTCTTTCATTTTCTGAACTGCTTACCTGCAGAATGATTGCCGTGATGCTGGAGCCTATCCCTGGATGGGTCTCCAGTTCCATGCAGGGCTGACACGTACAGTGGATATAAAAAGTCTATACACCCCTGTTCAAATGTCAGGTTTTTGTGATGTAAAATAATGAGACCAAGATAAATCATTTCAAAACTTTTTCCTCCATTAATGAGACCTATAACCTGTACAATTCCATTTAAAAACAAGCTGAAATCTTTTAAAGGGAAAAATAAAAAATGAAAAACTCACAGTAACCTGGTTGTTGCATCACCTTTGTCTTTTATTAGTGCACTCAGTGTTTGTGAGTAGGAGTTTGTCAGCGTGGCTCATCTTGAT
>JAPQRQ010000005.1:15811422-15828832 GCA_037367365.1 Apogon talboti | reverse complement strand
ACCGAAGTCATTTTGACACAAATATCCCCCAAGCAGTGGGCGGATGCTCCCTCATTGGTCAGACATGTTTGAGTGACAAGTACAAGTGTGTACACCAATGACGTTTGACATAGGAATCTCTTTCTGGACCAAGGAAGACCCCGTTTGGTAATGTACAGGTAAATGGTGAAAATCCGACTTTCCAAACGACAGCATTTCTTTTCCAGACAACATTAGATGCCTTTTCAAATGTTCACCGAGGGGTTCGTTTACTTCAAGGATGTGGACATGTTTTTTAAAGGAGTAATAAAAAGTTGCGCATAGTGAAAGTGAAAGTCTCGCTCAGCATCCTTAGTTTGAAGCAGGTTTTCGTAGCAGTAAGTAAACAAACCCCTCGGTGTACATTTGAAAAGGCATCTAATGTTGTCTGTGGGAAAAACATGCGCTTTTTTGGGATGTAAATAACATAAACAGCGTAAGATCCATCCGCTTCCATTATAAGCTGCTGTGGTGATGCATGCACAGACAGAACTACTGCATAACGGAGCAGGTACTGCATCCTCCACCAGCTGCAGCTGACTGTGTTGTACAGAGCAGAGCAGACATTCAACAACTTACTGGTAAGTTACAGTAACTACAAGTTACATTAGTTTGTTTACAGGGTGTTCAAGGGGCTATGTTAGTCTGAACAGATGACAGTTTGACCAAGTTATCAACTAACATCTATCCGGTTCATTCAGCTAACGTAGCGTTAGCTACTTGCTATTGCTCAAATAATGTTCATGGACAGTTTACTGTCAGAACCACAACCTAACTTTATGTTAATGTTACTGAAGCAACAGACACCAGTCGGGCTTTTCTACACTGGTTTAAAAAACATTAAAAAAGACATTTTCAATCAAAGAAAAAATGTGTTTGAATGCAAAAAAAATATTTGAGACCCAAAAAATTGCACTTGAACACTTTTTTCTTTGATTGAAAATGTTTTTCTTTTTATTAAAGTGAAGTTTTTTTTGGTTGAAAATCATTTTTCTGATTGAAGGAACTTTTTTTTAACTAAGTTAATAAAGACACAAATTTACCTTCATACTTATGAGTTAGTTAGATTTTTGTTGCTTGTTCAGGGGCCCTAATGTCCCTTGACATCTATTGCCTGTATTGAACTGTAATGAACTGAAATGATTAGAGTGACGGAGTGACTGAGCAGCTTAAATACGCTACGTCTAGAATAAGATGACACAGTTGCAGCAGCTAGTTTAAAGGCCTGGGACTACAGATGTTATCAGCTCTCTCCACCACAGCAGTGCAGGTAAAGACAAGAGTAATGAGATAACTGCTTTCATGAGGCTACATCAGCATTTTCAGATATAATGAACAAGTTGCTGAGTGGTGCAACATCCTGTAATGTGACTGTGGGTGCCGTTAAAGTGTGGAGGACCACCTGTCTTGTCTTCCACCGTTCATTCAATCATCATAAGGATCTTTATTAAAATCTCTACATGCACAAATTCTGATATGTAGAAGCCTAATTCAATGATGGTTTGTTTATGCATTAATGGTATTAGTGCTAAATTAATGAGGGTAATTAATGAGACAATAATTTAAAACTTTTTTGATGATCGCTTGTTTAGATAAATCTTTTTAGATCACAAATTAAATCGATGCACTCAAGAGCTGTAGAAATCTGACTGTTTATTGGCTACAGTGTTAAATGTGCAAAAAAACTATAAAATACATTGGGTAAAAAGATATAGTAATATTCAATTCAATAGTGGATTTCTGCCTGTGAATTGCCCATATACTGTTAACTAAAGCTAGCATTTAGTACTACTTAATAACTGTTTCATCAGAATGGAATGACAATCCCTGAATATATAAGTAAGTAATTAAGTAAGTAAATAATACGTTATTTATACGGCACTTTTTAAAACACACACAAAAAATAAAACAAGAGAATGAGAATGGTAAATATACATGAGAACCTTTATGACATACAAGGGTAAAGCATACACGCCAGTGGACATACACATACAGATGTACTCAACTATGCATTCAGTCAAAGACACCCACTGCATATGTTGGACTACAAAAACGCTTGACGGAAAAATTTACTTAAAATGACTTAAAGCAATTCAGATTCTCTGCACCTCTGATATTCATGATACTAAATGTAATATGAACATAATTTTAATAGATCAGCATGTTGTAAAGCATGATTTCTGTCTGAGTCATGTTTGATTTTCATTAGCATTGGTGGTGAAAACAACATCTCCCATGATCCCATGCTCCTTCATATCATCTACGTGTCACATTTGTTTTGATTGTGATGTGACTAGATATAGAAATGACATGATTTCCCTACTGAATTCTTACAAAAAAAGCTGAAATATCCTTAAAATAGTGTAGAGTATTGTGTTCCTAATTCATATCTTCTGAGGATGATGTTGTCAGGTATTGTTTCAGAATAGATGCATTGACGCTCTGGTTCTTTTAGATCAGTGTAAGAGCAGCTGTTTTGAACCCTAATATTCAGAACAGGATGTGACTCGAGAACATGATACAGAAGGAGTTAAAATACCATATATCAGAATAGAATAGAATAGAATAGAATAGCATATATCAGAATAGAATAGAATAGAATAGAATAGAATAGAATAGAATAGAATACCATATATCAGAACAGAATACAATATATCAAAATAGAATACAATATATCAAAATAGAATAGAATAGAATATAATACAATAGAATAAAATATAATAGAATAGAATACCATATATGTGAGCAATTTGTTGAGTGATAAGTTACACATTTATCTTTTAATTTGTGTTTTGTGTGTGGTGGTGTGAGGGACAGTTGTGTTACTAACACTGACCAGATCCTCTGTTCCTCCTCTGCATGGGGCCTGTGGACAAGTCAATCCAAGGGTTTTATGTTTGTGTGTATGTGGGTGAGTGACTAGGTCAAGTATGTCCCCCTGTGCTGCTGATACATCCCAGGAATGTTTTCTTTAGCAACAGCAGAAGCAGGGTTGCACTGTTCATTTCTATTTTGCAGTCCTTCTCTCCCTTTCTAATTCTCCCTCCCAAAGGAGGAGAAAGTTGTTCAGCAGGAGAAAGTTGCGCAAGCTAGGGTGTGTGTTTTTCTATATTTTTCTATGACATATATGTGGACACCCAGATGTGTGAAATGCTTCCTCCAGGTGCTGAAAGGCTTGGTAGCTGAAAAGCAGTGTGAACTAAAGGAAAATTAAATGGTCAGGAGGTCACCAGTTTGCTCGAATGTCTCCCTGTGTTTTCATTTTACAGTGCTTGTAGTTGCACACACATCGCTACCACACTTGAAAATGAAACCATATGTTTCCTGATGGTCATCATATGAACATGGCCTCTGTGAGAACTACGAGAATCTGCCCTGAGAAAGTCCTTACTCAAATATGGCCTACCACCATTCCCACTGCTGCCAAAACACAGTCCCACTGAGCCATAGGATGTTTTCTTAGGAGTAGTCTGTTTAAAAATGTTATGTCATATGTTTTCTGGAGCCCGACCTGCTGTCGACAGTGGGCTTCATAATTAAGGTTTAGCAAAAGAAAAGGGATTTGGCTGATGATGAATCAAAGCAAGTGATAGTTTTGAAGCATTAATGTAAACCGAGAGCAGATTGTGCATAAATCTGTTAATCGAGGTGTTATAGGAAGACACAGGAAAGAAGAAGCGCAGCATTTTCCTCTTGTGGTGGAACTTAAATCATCAAATGTCAGTCTGCCAAAGTGCTACACTGATTAAACACTGCAAACCATTAATCTAATTGGGATTTGAGTCAAACTTTAGGGAAAAATTGGCTTTTTTGAGCATCAAAATGTATTAAGGGTGTAAATGGATCCTGATTTAGTAACGCCTTTTTGATAGACTGCTATGAATTTGGTTAATTTTTGTGTCTTTATTCATAAATGTCATATTCAGCCATTATGAATAGATTACATTATAAAACCTCTGCGGTCAAGGCTAAAATTATAAATCCTAAAGATGTTAAGTTTCAAAAGACAATTTGGTAAATACTGTTTAGATGAATAAGGATCATGTTTGTTTTAAAATGAAAAAACTAAATTAACTATAACTTAATGAAGCATCTCATTTTATGTTTGAAAGTGAAATTGAGCATATGTTGAGTATATTTAAAACTGTATCTGCAATTTTTTTTTCATGGATGTACTTTAATGCCAATGTTTTTTTCATGGATTGTAGAAAGAATTTAAAAAAAAATTAGACCAAGGTTTTATGGAATTGTTGAATATGAGTGTTGTTGTCTTGGAGCTGCTGTATCTGACCTGTGCTCCCACTGGAAACCCTCCAGTTTGAGTATGTGCTTGGTGGACCTAACCTTTTTCAGAATGTAATAGATGGATATGGCTGTGAAATGTGGAGAGCCTCTTTTTTTTCTAACCCCATATATAGTTAGGTTTTTTTAGTTTTCTATGGAGAATATAATAAACCACAGAAAACCAAACAAAGCGATGAAGCCCTTTTGATTTTCAGAGACTCTTTTACCTTGTACGTCTCGTCTGTTTTGTTCTTGATTTACTGTATTTACGGAGCTCTCCCCAGACACTGGCCTGAGCTGCCAGGATTATGGGATGCTGTTGCGAAGCCGGAGCTCATCCTGCATATCAGTCCATCAGCATTAACACGGTCTACGCTCAAACAAATAGCTCTGCGCTTCACTCCCTCTGGTTTCATTTTAGCCCCAGTATGTTTGATAATGCTCACCTGTTTACCTGGATGTTGACGTTGTTTGGTCTGATGCAGATAAACTTAGATAGCACTGATACTGTTTATCATGGGAGAAACGTGTCCATGTGCACATAAGTGTACTGTAATAATACAGGCACGCATGGATGAAAACATCAAGGACCAGCCGATACTTTTTATTATGAAGCCTCCTTGCACGTCTGACCATTAAGCGTGTATGAGCACCATACGCTGGAAGAAGCGCAGATGTCCCATTCATATGGATATGTCAGTAACATGCCGCTACGCCTGTTGGTGTAACATTAGTGGATGGCAGTTGCTCAGAGCCCAATCAGCAACAATACACCGCATGCTAGATGAAATCGGAAAGCTGTCAAACGGAGAGTAATGGAAATATATAGCCCTCGCTCAGAATATGGAGGAGGATTTTCTCTCTGCTCTGCTCTATGTCCTTCGTCTTGTTGTTCGTCTCTCTCCCCTCATCTCTTTGTGACTCTTCTTTCTGTCAGGGTATTGCCTTTTTCCTATGTGAGGAGTGGCAGATTTGACCGAGGAAGCTATAAGGATACAGATGCAGAACCAGTCAGCAGCACCACCAGTGGCTACAGCCCACGTCTCAGTGGCAGCATTTAGAATTTTGATGTATAATTGGTTGCTTCTTTCATTTTTGTCGTCCTGTTTTGTGTGAAATTGTTTAATGAATAGTATTCTGCCCTCCGCCTCCTAAACTGGTTTTAAGTGAGCAGCAGGGAACTTTCTCTTAACAGGCATAACAGATGTAAGATTTTTCTAAAAAAAAAACAACAAAACCCAAATATATACTGATAAAATAATGCCATTTTGTTTGATTTCTAGACCATAATAGGTGTGTGGTGGTGTATTTTCCTGCAGTGGCATTGCTGTCTGCCTGTATTTGTTTATTTTTCTCTTGTTTAAGTGGATATTACTTGGTGTCAATATTTAGGCAGTAAATGTATATCTGTGTCATGTAGGTGTATAGATAGAACTACAAAAATGTAAAAAACAGTATGTGTCTCCATGTCTCTGGGTTTGCTTCAGGTTTGTTTGTCTCAGACTGAATGCAGGACTGAGATACAGTATGAACGCCTCAGGATGAAGCTTGTGGTTTGACTAGATTTTGACTAGAAACTTCCCTTATTGTTGTACAAACGTGTCCATATTGGTGCTTTAGAACATAACTGCTGTGAAACAACTGGAAAATAACATGTCATTTCTTTGTTGGACTACCTGTGTTGTCATTAATGTTGCTCCACTGACAGAATGAGTAAAGGAAGACAGAGGGATTTAGTATAGATGAAGAACCTTTCTACCCATCAAAGAAAAAATGGTGGTGAAACAAAACTGTGACACGCTTCACATTAACCAAAAAGAGTTTAGAGTTTAGTTCAGAATCTGATTAACATGACTGATGTGAAGACGGACAGAAATCTCAATTAAAATAGCTCTTATATCATTGGAAGGGAATTTAATGTTTGTTGATGTGGACAGTAAGAAGCTGAATGAGAAAATACTTTCACTTCTTTAAATGGCTGTGGCAGTGAAAAGATAAACATCAGGGTCTCTGAAAGTACAAAATGATGAATTTTCATTTGTACCCAGAGGTGATAATATATATTTAATGTGTGATAGATTAATGACACATTCCATAGAAATGACATTATTATGTTAGATATGATAGTGTCACTACCACACGATTATGGATGATGTTTGGTGCATTAGTGTTATTTTTGCAGATGTACTACCCTGTAATACAAAGAGTAGAATATATACAGTGAATTAAATAAATTGAAACCCAAAGGCCCCTCAGGCAAATTGTCTCATTCCATGTAAAAATAGTAATATAGTAGAATATCCCCACAGGAACTGGAGTAAATATGCCTTATTAAACATAATGTAACCGACAATTACGGCACATAACTGTGATGGATGTGAATTACGCTGTGCATAAGTGTGTGATTATTGTGCTTACAGTACAGTGGACCTGCAATCAGACCTGCTCTGGAAGGTTCCACTCTGTTATGAATGAAGGGGTGTGTAGTCCTGGAAGAGAACCGACAGATCTGATTGGCTGCAGAGGCACAGCTCTTGAGCACGTTGTGGTGTTTTTGCTGCTGGATCACGTGTATCTTCATATAGGGGCTCTTCTCCTCTGTGGTTCGTATATACGCTATCTCTTCATCTCTCCATCTCTCCTCTTTACTGCTCAGAGGGGTAAATGAAAGTAAGCAGGAGAGCGACGCAGTGAGGGAGTGAAGGAGGGAGGGCGAGCAGTGGCTCTGGGGAGAAAAAGAGTAAGAAAAGGCATGAGATGAGATATGAGCAGCAGAGTCAGAGTGTGGTCATGGTGTTTGGGAGTTTTATCATGGAAGCTGAAGAGATGATTTCAAGGCAGGAAATATAAGAAGTGATCATAAAGGAATGGAAAGGAGGAAGAAAATGAAAAGGTGAACCTGCAAAATATGTCATAATGCATCTGAAGAAGGACACTGAATGCTCTTTAAAGCTGAACTTGTGCTCTGTTTATGTTTAATGTGTAGTACAGTTGTTTTAAAGGTCCACTGTGTAACATTCAGGGGTATTTAGGAGGATGTCATTACAGACATAGTATATAGTATTCGTAATTATATTTAGTATGTTATGCATATAAAGATAAGAATCATTGTGTTTTTGTTACCTTACAATGTTTATATCTATAGGAGGAGTGGTATTCTTGTTTGTTTTTCCATTTTACAGCAGGTTTTATCCAGAATCATTCAGATAGTTTATTATCACCAACATGTTCAGGTGTGCACCACAGTTAATATACCCCTAAAAATGCAGGAGCTAAAGTCAGGAGAAAAAAAACAATTGAAAATACTCACCTTCCTTCTGCAGCTCTCTCCTCTCAGTCCAAATCAACATAGTAAATATAAACACAGATGACCTGATACTGTTTATTGCCGTCATGGGAAAGCGAACTCATTTTTCCAAGCTTCCACATTGAGACACTGAGTCGAGCTCTAGAGTCACCTCCAGGTTGCATCTGATAGAATCTGGTTAGTAATTACAGTTCTCAATCACGTATTTAACCCCTCTAACTGTCTGAGGATGCCTGCGAGTAGCCAAAATCTCTATCAAGTGCTGCAGCTAAACTTCCCAGAACAGATAAACCAAACACTGGCTGACTGTAAGGAGGGATTTACCTGTGTTTTATGTTATAGTCTGCAATGCTACAGCTAAATGTCACTAAATATCACACAAAGAAGCTTAAAAGCCTGTTTCAATGCTACAAACCAAATGATGACTACTCCTATTGTTAACATTTAATCTCAGTTTCCTTTCCAGAAACACCTCTAAATACCTCCATGTTAAATCAGTTATTCTACTGCTTAACAGGGAGGCGGTTTCCCAGATGGGAGTCAATTTGACATTGTACTTTCACTGGAGTAGTACAGGACAACCTCACACGTTTGATCACAGTTGTACTAAAAAAGACAGAACTCCCTGGACATGGAATGTATGGGTTAAACAATTAAAAGTAAATAAAACTCTCAGACTTTTACTCCAAGATTGATCCCAGATTTTTGTGGTAAAGACTAAATACAAGCTGAAGTTCCTTCCCTCTCTTTCTTCTTCTTCTTCCTCTTCTCCTGTTTGGCCTATGTCTTGTTCCTTAATTTTTTCCCTTGTTCCCTCTGTTGCATCATCTAGTGTTAAATATCAGCCACTTACTCACTCAAGATTTAGGTTTTGCCCTTGGACAAATACCAGCAACACACATTTTCCTCCTTAGTGATACTGTGATATCCACAGAAGCAGAATGTAAATGCACATGCTTGTCTCTACTGTATAAATGGGATATAATATATAATGGTGGCCAGATGAACTTTTTTCTAGTGTATATGAACACATACAGATTCAGTCCCTATAGGGCCCACTCTTTTGTCTTCTCTCTTCTTCTCTCCTCTCCCAGCATTAGATATCCATCATATCTCTCTCTCCTTCATGTGTATATCCCTCTGCCCAGTTTTACACTCATTACAGTGCTGTTTTCACCCGGGGCTGCAGGTCCCCAGGGAACACCAACAATGTTCTGACAGGGGCCCCTGAAGGAACAGAAAACGGCTAAAGGTCCTGTGAACATGAGAGCCTCTCAAGTTCAAAATAACCTTTAAAATGCTCTCATTTAGTAGTGGCCACAATGCGCTGTAACTGAATGGACCTGCATACATCATAATAAAGGTCAAGAAGACACAGTTATACATGTTTTATTACTTTGTTTGATGTTATTGCAGGGTTGCTTTTATTTATTTTGTCTGATTTACTGCAGCTCTTTAAAGTCAAGTAACCTATGTAGGATAGAAGGGAGTGTGCACCATGTAAATGCTAGGACCATGGACAATAGTGGTAAACCAAAGGGATTTAGGGGAACATTCTGGTTTTGACCATTGCCTGTTTTATGCAGACAGGAAGCCATAGATTTGCCCTGACAACCCTCACCACCCTGACATGCTTTTGGAATTTGAACATGTTGAATGATATACTGACCATGACGTTGGTTTCACGGAGCATGTGTAATAGAGAATCCAGCATTCCGTTTTGAATTTCACTGTGTTTTAGTGGCTCAATAAATAAACCTAACTTGCCTTTTCCTCCATGTCTCCTCTTTTCCTCTCTTCTTTCACCCACATTTGCCCCTCTTACCTTTCACCAATTTCTCTCATATTACTTTGTTGAAACCTTCCGTTCTTCTCATTTGCTTTGACTTCTACCCCTCAAACCCGCTCATGTGTTCCGTCACTGACCCATTTCCTTCATATCTGACACTGTTTGCATCCATCCATCTTAATTTCCTTCCCTCTTCTCTTTTGCCGTCTATTCATCCTTTGCATTATTTCCCCTACACTATCACATCTCATATCCCTCCTTCTCATATTTTCACCCTCTTTCACAGAACCATGAGAGGGAAACAGCTCTCCACTGTGCGGCCCAGTATGGACACTCTGATGTGGTTTCAGTCCTTCTTCAGGAGCTGACCGACCCTACCATGCGGAACAGCAGACAGGAGACGCCTCTGGACCTGGCAGCACTGTATGGACGATTACAGGTCAGGAGGAGAGTTATAATGAGATATAATAATCCCACTAATACTCCGCTAAACACTATATTCCATTAGGATTTTCTTAATTTTGTCTTTTTTTTTCGAAGTGGAACATTGTCAGACCAAGGCATGTGAGATATGACTATTATTCTGGTTTTATGAGGATTCTTTGGAAATATAGAATATGTCTCTCATTTATGGGTTGGTTACAATCTGCCCCGGTTACACTCAGCTGATGAAGAAATACATGTCTTCAGTCCACATTTCTGGACTGAGGGATGAACAAACCTATTTGTCAACATTTTAAAAGACAGTACTAGCAAGTTTTTGGATGTGAGCAAATGAAAAACTGCCATCTGAAAGGTTCATTTTCATTTGCCATTTAAACAGCTTAATATGATTTCTAAAATGTTTTGATTTAGGAAAAATTAAATTCAATCAATTTTCTTTATTGACTTGTTTTATTACAACAAACAATAAAAGCAAACTAGAAGGGAAAAAAATAAATCAATGAATGAGTCATTGAATGAATAAATACAAATAATTATCATAGCTGAATCAAAGACACATATAAAACAATTAGAAAATACAACAAGAGCTCACATACTGCCAAAGCAAAGCATACTTCTTATTTTACATTTTCATCTTTAATAATTACTAAAGTGGTCCCTCCAGACCATTAAATATGATTGTTATGTAATTTTGCTGACACTATTTGAAATAATGTATTTTCTGTCGTCAGGTTAATAATAATAAATTTGGTCATTTTTTGAAGAATTTTTGTGTGTGTTAAAGTAGACAATATTTATTTCAATTACCAGTGTGCTAATTTGACAGTACTTATGTGTCAAATTTATAGCTTCAAAAAGACTTTCGTGTTATGTTGAAGGCTATTATTGCTGTAATCATTTAGAAAAAAAGTAGTTTCATCCCAGATCAGATGAGGACATTGATCCCCGTTCATCTGTCGAAGCATTATTTAGGTGTAGTTGGTAATCTGTTGAAAAAGGGTTACCAAAAAAGTACAATGTAGTGTTAGAGCATACACCTTTTTAGCATTATCGTAATATTAGGTTGTTGGCAAGCCCATTTGTAACCAAAAGTCTTAACAGTTATTTTTTTGCATCCTAGTGAAGCACAGACACACATGGACACACATACTATAAAGGAGATGAAAAACATAAAATAGAGACTGAAACATGACGCGTACATATGTAAACCAGACGCTTCATACTATTACATGAGTGGGCATTGAGAGTACATTAAAAGGACAGCATACTACATTAAAACTGAAGTGCCTCCTGCCATCACCATCCCATCTATCAATCATCAACAGATACAGAATAATCACCATCAACCGCTGCTGACCATAAGTCATACAACTTTATTAGACCAGATCTTGGCAAGCATTTAACATTTGATTTGTGACAGAGAGAAAAGTATCTTAGGCTTTTACTTCCAATGTCTCTGTAGAGAGGAGAAGCTCAAACCTCTGTAAGAGAAACATGGATATTGATTTGTGCTTTCAGTTGCTCCAAGGCAGCCTCCATTTTGGATCATTTTATTTGTGCTCATCGTTATAAAACCAAAAAAAAAATTACTGAAAAAGTGATTAGTGATACAGGGTGGAGGCCTGTGAGGGATTGTCCTTCTGTTACTGAGGAGGGAAGGATTTTCAAGGGAATTTTTAAACCTCTGCATGCATGATGCCTCTAAAAAAGCGTCTTGCTGGCAGGTGAAAAGAACCAGCTGGTGACTCCATCTGCACTTTCCCCAGGACAACAGTGGGAGTTAGCGGTGACAAGGACCACTGTGCACAGGAATCAGCCCTTCCAAATCGGGAGTGGCTGCCATTGTATGCATGGAGAAATATATCCCACGCATACAATGTTTTCTATGCCCTACATGCAGACAAGTCAACATTTTTTTAAAACCCTTTTGCCAAAAATATGACAAACTACACACATGAAGTGCCACATAAAGCACAAATGCCTGCTGATGTTCAAATGCAGCCACATTTTCTCCTTGCTAAGGTAGTCAGTAATTGCAGTCAAGCCAGGTTTGCCTGAGTGTGAATGAATAATTTATAACAGCACGGTATTTCACTCTCACTTTCTCTGCATAATAATGAAGGGAAATCCCTATGGTGGAAGCTACTGCTGTGTGGAGCTGTAACTAACACAGGGCAAAAGTTGACTGTACACACATACAGTAGACGCACGCACAGAGACATACATTAGAGGAGAGGCTTTTGAGGGAACTGACTGCTGAGCTGATTTATTTAAGACATCATCTATGCTCAAACAATGAGGGAGTTCTGCGACAACGGTCAAGACGAATAATTGAACCCTCCAGCTGTGTTTGGACTGATTGACAGGTCTTTTAATACAACAAGTTATACAAGAAAACAACTGAGGGAATCATTATCAATGTTGAACAATACCTTAGAGGGATTATATGTAAAACTGATATTGAAAACCCTCAACAGCAGGGGGAGTCGCATACCAAACACACTTACAACGACCAAAATCATCAACGAATCAACGTACTGTATCCACAGGCTGTAATAGTCACTGAATAAAGTATAAAGCTCATTGTTTAATACTGTACACATCTGTATCATGGTGTTATGATGTCAAAAGTAACACAGTGTCAGTGTTCACATAGGTTACTGCGTTGACCCAGAGTTTACATTATATCTCTCACTTTAGCTCTGTTTTTAAACAGAAAACAGCCACAATAAAACCCCAGATCTCTGTTTTCTATATGGTTTGTGTCAGTAGCCGCACTAAAGGTCTGTTTGGAATTGTCCAGACAAGGTCACAACTGTGACAGTTTAGTCTGAACCGTGAACTTATTAAACATAATAACATTAGATAATAACTTCATACCTTCATAATGAAACTCACCCATGTAGAAAAAACGTTGCGATTTCAACATCAAACTCCATTTTTTAGTCCAATGGCCCGAAGGCTCCGATGGACTATTGGGATCAGCTGTCGCCCATCCATAAACAAGAATCCTCTTCTCTGAAACCGGCCATCATAATGACTTGATATTTGTTGTGGAACATCTTTGGGGGAAGGTCTACCAAGTTTTTTCACTGAATTGGGAAATATTGATTTTTGTATGAATTTTTTTTAAAAATCCCCATTGGTTTATAATGGGACAAATTTCAAAGTGCTATAACTTGAAAACAGTTGAGGATATTGATATAATTACTATTGGCAATAGATAGGAAATCACATATGGGCTTTCATTTGGTGCCATGACCTTTGACCTTGAGTGACCTTGAAAGGTCAAACCCAGACTGTAGATTATGGCTATCCTGACATTTGGTGGTCATATTTTAAACTTGGTTTTATGGTAATTTTAAGCTCTTGAAGACCTTGAATGGTCAAATGAATGTCAATTAATGTCTTTAAATATGCCGTTGGACTACAGGACCCTTGGTCCTGTTTTTTCAATTTAGAGCTGTGTCCAGTGGTGAAAACGACAATAGTGCTTCTAGGTTTTATCACTTTGTCACTTCCATTGACTCTAACACTACATTCACATTGCAGGTGCAAGTGGCCCAAACCCAACTTTTTTTCCCATATGTGATTCATATCTGATTTTTTTTTTGTTAGTCTGAACAGTCAAACAGTCTAGTCAATTTTTTTTCAATCAGACCAAGGCCTCTTTCATATGTAGTCCTGAATCGGATATATATCTGATGTTTTACAATATGACTTTAGTCTGAATGGCCATGTCATTCCATCTGACATCATTGAAATGTGACAGACATTACAACCCTGCACCAGAGGAGGAGGAACTAGGCAAGATCCATATTTAATTCCATAAACACAGCGTGCTGTGTGTGACAGAACGTCTTTGGGTCACTTCAGGACCGTAGACTGTCGACTCATGAGTCTGATGGCAGTCGCATGTTCAAGATTCAAGATTCAAAGTGTTTATTGTCATATAACCAGTTTGTAAGGTACAATGCAGGCCAATGAAATTCTTATTTTGCTGTCCACCCAGAGTACTGACAATAGAAAGACAAAAACAAGAGTAACAAAACTAAAATAAGCAAATATAAAAACAGTGTAAATATGTGTGTATAAAATAAGATTATATAAAAGTTATATATACTGTATATGTACAAAAAAAAGTTGTAGTATACACACACACACACACACACACATATATATATATATATATATATATATATATACACACACACACACACACAGTATATGAATGTATAATGTATATATAGTCGTATATATGAATATGACTGGTGTGTGCAAATTAAGTTGTGCAAATGTGCATGAGGTAGGTGATGGTTTGTGAAGGAGATTGTCTTCAGCTGTTCAGACTCTGATGGCAGCGGGGAAGAAGGAAGAAAGAGTTCCTGACTCTGCTGGTCCTGCTTTTCACACTGCTATACCTCTGGCCTGAGGGGAGGAGTGGGAAAAAAACTAAATGTAAAAAAACACGCAAAAAAAAATCAGATTTCAGCAAAAAATCTGAATTGAGTATGAAGTCTTGGAGTGTGAACGTAGCGTAAAAGTTGTTTATTAGTGGTTCTCATCCCCTCTTGTCACTTTTCGAGAGTGCATATCTCTATATTCCAATACACTGACAAATGTAACAGTAGTGTTAAGAATAATAAATAGTTATGAAGTTATGTCAAAGATGAGTATTCTAAAGTAGAACTACTACATATAGCTCCTCTAAAAGAGTAATATTTTCTGCGCATTTCCCTTTTCCTATCAGTCTGCTGTTTCATTGCTGACATGTGACTATCTTGTTTTATGCGCAGGTGGTGTGCATGTTGGTGAGTGCTCACCCCAACCTCATGACCAGCCACACTCGCCGACACACTCCGCTTCACCTGGCTGCACGCAATGGACATCACAGCACTGTCCAGACCCTGCTCGAGGCTGGCATGGACGTCAACTGTGTGGTGAGAATCATTAAAAATCTGACTTTGATTGTCCTCTATTACGTCCCTGCGGCGGCTATAGCTGCATTTGTTTTTGGGTTGTCCACTTGTCCCCTTATCCACCGGTCCTATTCTCAGGGAAAGGATGTCTCAGGAACATCTTGAGGGAATGTCTTCAAATTTAGGACGAATACCCACTTGGACTCATGGATGAGCTGATTGGAAATGTTTTTCAAAAGGTCACTCACAAAACAGCAATGAGTCCACAACTCAAGAGTTCACACACTGATAAGGTCAAGATTTTACACAAATATGAAATACGATAAAATGATGTGATGGCATTTAATAAACAAAAGGTGAAAGATCATGTAAACTTAGCTTGTGGCAAGACTTATTTATGACAAAAAGCTAGAACATTGTTGCTTCTGAAATACAGCATCATACTTTGCATTCTGGGTATTATTGTTCAACATACTTTGGAGTCAGTAAATAATAAGATAATGCTGTGTTTAGGGCATAAATACTGTCACTGCCTGGGAACCTGGTTGCTAGTTGGCAGTGTATAACCATGGAAAGAGCTAACACCATCTCTATTGGTCTGTCCAGTATGCAAAAACATGATGAGTGTGTCTTTGACTTATGAAAAATATAAACTCTTGTCAACATCTTCCAGATAGAACAGTCTAGTCCAATGGTCATAGGTCGACAACTTCATTAGATTGATTGTTTTTTCAAATCAATATCTACTACATATAAAATATCATTAGGGACACATTTGATGTTATGTTTGCAATGCTGTCATTGGTGCTGCATTAGATTTGCTGAATATTTATACGTCTGTGATGTCCAGCACTTTCACATTGGAATATTGTCCGTAAGTAGTGTAATCCATAGAGTATTTAAGTTTTGGACATACTAAATAATCTAGTTTGGCATATGCATATGGATTTGTGAAGCAACATAATACTAAAGACAAAATGCAGCAAAACATAGAGGTAAATGTGATTTGTCATGTTTGGAATGCTTTTCTTTGTAGTTTTGCACATCATGGAAGTATTGACAAATAATTAATACATAGAAAACATTTAAACAATATGTAATTAATCCAGTAGTTATATAGCCAGTTTTGAGGTGAATTGTCTACAGATATAGTACGTTGTGTTTGGTTGGTTTGTGCAGTTATTTACAGAATCGAGTAATAATGTAGGACCTGACTTTATCATCTTAAAACCTATCTGACTTTACTGCAAGTGGAGAAGAATGACATTTCTTTATCCATGTGTTAGAATACATCTTTGGAAGTCTCTTGCTGTGTATCTCCGTCCTCTTTCATCTCTGCTGTATGTGAATATTTTAAGAGCTGCTGTCTTTACTTTAATAAAAGTGAATACAGAAGTTTCCTTTGGAAGTGTGTGTAGTTGTTTCCACACATTAGGACTTTTAGACGGTGTCTACTGTATGCAGTACATGCCACCCATGGTGTGGTGTTAGAGAGGGATGAATAATTGATTGGGAGAAAAGACTGAGAGGAGGATGAGGGAAAGGACAGGGTGTCCCTGAGAGGTCAACAGAGTTCACAGTCTTTTTTTTCTGCTCTTCTTCATCAACCACAGTACACACCACATCAACACTTAAGGTAGCACAAAAACCCTAACCCTACTCTAGATTCATTTACATTTAGTCTTTTTGTGTGGACGATTCAGACACGGCTTTGTCCCAACCCTTTCTGGGCCATTTATTTCTTTGCAAAGCCTTGTCAGAAGCAGCCATGCTTTGGTGCTTTCTTATACTCTGTTTTCTTCCTCTAGAGATCAAACTATCTCCATCAAACTATTTGACTTTACTCACTTGTAAGTGTTCTAAGTGTGGAAAGCGTACTCCTTTACTGTTCATAGCAGTCTCTTAAGATTTAGACTTCAAGTGTATGTGAAATGTAGCATTCAAGACAGCTTGTGAAGAGTTCAGTATGTCTCAAAACGTCTGAAATAAAAGAAATGAAACTACTTGTTGTGAAAGGCAAAGTGGAAGGTTGCAGTTACATAAAAGTCCTGTTGTGTGCCCCAGATTTAAGGTTGACATACATTTATCAAACAGATCACATAACAGGAACTGGAAATGTATATAAACAGGCAAGTTGAAATGTACTGAGGTCAAGAACTCAAGAGCAGTTGTCATTGATCAAGCTTAGGAATTGAGTGGCTTTGACCAGGTCCATATTATAACGGTGATGACTGGGTCAGAGCATCTCCACAACTGCAGGTCTTGTTGGGTGTGCCATCATCTGTGGGAGGTGTTGGACAAATAAATCAGATCCATGGAGGTCCACCTCTCTACTTTCAGGACTTCAGGGATCTGCTGCTGATGTCTTGGTCCAGATACTTCAGCACACCTTCAGAGTTCTGGTGGATTCTAGGTCTTGGGTCAGAGCTGTTTTTGTGGAAAAAGAGGAACCTACACCATATTAGACAGGTGGTAATAATGTTCTGCCCCCATGGATCCATAGATAGTCAATTGGTTGAGATGTTGTTGTTGTTCTTTAGATAGTTTTGGTAGGTACTAATGCTGCCAAAATACAGTATATCCAACCCACTGACAGGTGCCATTGAAAGTCTAAGTGCACACACACACACAAACACACACACACACACA
>JAPQRQ010000005.1:15800698-15811053 GCA_037367365.1 Apogon talboti | reverse complement strand
AAAATGCTGGAAGGTCTCAGAGCATCTGTTTGTGTGTGTGAGGGTGTGTGTGTGTCTGGGCCGTTCTGAGAAATACAGACATTTTTAACTAGCCAATTTGCTACCAACATTTGAGGAATAGTACCATCTACACATGCATAATCTTTTCACTTTTTAAAACTCCGGAGGGACTAATTTCGTCTCTGCCAATGCATTTCGCCCAGTTTGTCCAAGTTGTTACCTTCGTGGATGCGCAAATGCACGCTGCATGGAATGAGCTGTGTATCTTCTAGCACGGTAAACAACATAAAGCTCTGGATCCTACATGGTTGTAGTAAGTGGGAGGTGATTTGAGCCCAGATGCATGTGTGGACATTGGAAACACTTGGATGTTTTTAGCAGGGTTTTGTTTCATCCTGGGATATGTGGCTAAGGCCTGTTAGGTGATCATAAAAGACTGCAGGAAGACTAGCTTTAAGGGTTTTAAGCTCCGTCAGATTCGTAGTCTGCTGACACCGAATCAAGAAACAAGACAGTTCAGACTGAAGAGGAGCTGTAGAGGCAGGCACCAATCAATATACCCTTACAGTCTTATGAAGAGGAGTCTAGTCTAAACTAGAAGGCTTCAGCAGTCTGAGTGTGCAGTCAGTACTGTGCTGAGTGACCTCTAGTTTACTGCTGTTGTTGACACAATATGATATACTTCATTGTTTATTTGACGTAACACAACAATAACATGTGGCATAACAGATGTTGCATTCTTCCTTTCCCTGAGTATATGGGTAGTTTCTATACAGAATTTGAAGCAAGCAAACCAGCCGTCTCTACACAGTTTAATGCTGAGAAAAATGTGAAAATAGGATTGTGCAGCAGATTGAATTCATTTAATTAGTCGAGGTTTTCTTTCTGAAGATCATAAAAAATGAAAAATAAAAGCAAACTTTTTGGTTTATTCTTTGTAAATTCCTTGTTCATTGGGAATGTATTTTTCTTTATATAAAGTTTTAGTAAACAAAGGATGCTGTTGAGTCAAGTTTTGTCTTCAATTCATGTAGCTGAAAACCATATATTTAAATCATAGGGTGTCCATATCACTCAGCTTGATGTGAAATAAGACAAATCTGAGCCCAGACATTTGAAAAATATCTGTCCTTAAACATACAGCGGCTACACTTCAGCCTGTGTTTCTACTGTACATGCATTTGTGCAGCTTGACCTCTATGATATTCCTTGTCATATTGGTGCTCTCCTAGAGAAGAGATGCATGACTCAGCGGCATAGAACCCAGTCATCCCTGCCTTATGTGCTTGTTACAGGGGAAGTGTGTGTGCACATGCATGCTCTGATCTGAAGAGGAGGGCTGGGATTCTCTGCAGGGATTTGGCCTCAGGCTGCATGTGTCTAGTGAAGATGAACACTACATTCCTTTGATTTGCCTCTTCTCCACTCCACTTCACTGCTGCACATCTCTGTCTTTCTCCTGTTTCTTCTCTATTTGTCTCTGTGTTAATGAACATTGCTTACCTCTGATTCCTCCAGTCATCTCTGCAGTTGATGCTTCATTTATGTAATATTCCCCGTCTAAATGGATGAAAAGTAGTGCATGCAGCAGTTCCCTCTTTACATTGTAAGGCATTTTTGTGTTATTTAGATACATGACAGTAGAGAAAAGAGAAGAAAACAAGGGCAGAGAGAGACTAGTGCCAGAGATGTGGACTTGGACTTGGACTCGAGTCACACTTAAGTCACACACACAGTGAATTGAGACTCGAGTCGAGTCTCGAGGTTTGGGACTCGTGAACAATCTTTTTCTGTTGCGCAGTAACAAATCCTCACGGGTCTGTCGAGCTGAATCTCATTTCATTCTTAAAGCGCATGTGTCATTACCCATCCGTGGTGTGCTGCAACAGACCTGAATGTAAACAAACTAATGCAGTACTGCGAGTTCGTCAATGGGAGCTGGCGGACCATTTGTTGTATCCTTAGAGCATGACAACTTCACACAGACTCATAGCAAACGAATTGCTATATGAAAAGTCTGTGTAATGAAAATAAAGGATGCAGGATCAATGACCTTAAACCTTTAATTCACCTTAAAAAACGCTCCTATGGACATGTTGCATGTTACTGTTTATGTCTGATAATCCCGCACATGCGCAGTACGCTGGAGGGCAAAAGCACCAGCTAATAACAAAACATAGCTAAACAACCACTGCTGTAGTTGTTTTAGAAATATCTGCTCAAAAAGTAAAATCAAAGAGATACGTATGACTAGTTTAGATCACCTTTGTGCTGATGATCGTGAAAGGTACAACCCAAAGCTAACTGTATTTAGCAAAAAGCTTACAGACCCATTTCAAATAGCTGACTAACTGTGGGTTGACAGTCCACAGAATACAGGACTACAACCCGAACTGAGCCTGATGGGACCCGACGGGTCGGGCCGGGTTCGGACAAAAATTTAGGAGTGCTGCTCGGGTTCGGGTCGGGTTCAGTCGTGTCATCTTTATGTGTGTGTTGCACAAGTTATTATTTAATAAAGGTAATGTGTACATACTCTATGAAGCTGGGATTCCCCAATTCTGGGGATTACCCCATTATTTGTGTGGTGTTTTGAAAAGATGAATGGTCGTAATATTGCTAATCATCTGTGTCCCACTGCTATCATCTACAGGCTAACGTCAAAGCCAGACAACCACGTTCATTATGAATGGTGGATAACATTACAGGCAGGATGCAGGTTTTTTCTGACCACCTAACGTTAAGATTATAGGTTAACATTATTCTGGGATTGAGAGGCTCTGATGTGATAGTTGGAGACACTAATAATATTGTTGTAATCTTTTATTGATATTATTTGCATGCTTTTAGTAATATATTCCCGTTACCCTCAGTAAGGGTAGTCTAGATCTATTTTTATGCCTGCAATATTATCTTAGAACGAGTTCTCCTCTCAGAACCATGTGGTTCCAGATGCTGCACATGAATATAAAAGTTTGCTGTATCATCCCAATTTTAGTTCAAGAATTAGTAACTTAACCTGTTTCACATCCTGTTCATATCCAGGTTCACAGGATGCAACAAAGCAAAAAAAAAAAAAAAAAAAACAGGTGCCAGTGCAGAGGGACAGAGCAGTCCAGAGAAGTTCAGGTCTACAGCCATCCCAGGAGTCTGTAGACTACTGTTGTTGCACCATGGTTGGGGTCAGTTCAGCTTAGAATTTTTCATCAAAATTTAAACATTAAAAAATATTGAACAGAAAATGTTGTGCTATCCAGCCAATCAGTAAACGGAAAGAGTGTCAAATATTACAGTTAATGTTATTGCTAGGAAAAATACAAGTATTTACTCTTTTTTAAAGAAAAGCTTTTATTGTGGTCTTTTTTCAAATTGCATCATTGTTGCTATTTGACAGAGAGATAATAATACAGTACAGTTTTTTTATTCCAGAGATATAGGTATGCTGTGTTCAAAGCAGAACAACTGACATGCAGCACTCATTAACCCCAGTATAGACTTGACTTGGACTAGAGCTCAAAGACTTGTGAGCATCTCTGACCAGTGCTCGGGGTCTTCATTCTCATCTTCAAAGAAAGATTTTCCATTTTTCTTTTTAACTGCTGTTGAAAAGAGTTGATTGGCTGCCTCGCTGTTGACTAAATGTGTTATTTAATCACCAGTGATCTTAAAACTTAGTGACAACAATAGAAACAACCCTGATGTAATAACCATGTTAGTGATAGGTGGTTGTTGAGCTATTATGGCTAAACACAATGCGTAGGCCTGGTCCTCTATTAAGATGATAACAGCAGTTCAAAACAGGAGTCACTACCTACTAATGACATATATCACCACTGAATATCACTGTTTATATTAAATACATTAAACTGGTGTCATCACTGAAAAAACAGCTTATTTACTTAACAGGTTTGAAAAATCCTAGGCTATGATTTTTGCAGTTTTACTGATGCATTTTTTTAGTCAATTGCTGACAATTAGATGAAAAAGCAGCAACTAGATGAATGTAAACGAGTGGACATGGTCAGTGATGACCGGCTGGACAGGCTCATTTGCAGAAGGTAATGTGGGCGTCTTCTTTGTGAAAGGTGTGCACTCTCCCTTTTACCTACATCTTTTTCTGTGTTCCTGCCTCTTTTTCTTTATTATCTCCAAGGCTGCAGCTTCACAGCCATACTGTTGACAGTGCAGAGTGGGTGCAGTGGTTGGGTCGCAGATGGCCATCTTGTGAATTGTCACGAGTGGAAACTGCTATGTGTGTGTTTGAATGTATGGATTCAGGTCAGTAATTGGAGTCAAGCCACATAGGTCTGAGTGAGTGAATAATTTATGGAAGTCAGTCAGTCTCTCTCTCTCTTTCTCTGTCTCTCTCTTCATTCCCACTCTCTCTTTCTATACCTCTCTCCCTCTGATTCCATAATGATGAGAAGAGATCCCCACAGAGGGGAATCCTGCTGCTCTGTGGGCAGGTATCCAACACAGAGCCATAAGTTCACCATAAACATACACATGCGAACAGACTTGACCTGCTTCTCTAGTTTCTGTTTGTAGCTCTGAAACAGAAAGTAATCTTTGCTTTCAATTCCCAGAAACTCTTTGAGTGAGAATCGCCTTCCCTGTTTCCTCATGACATCATTGCATAATCGTCATGGGAAACAGGACAGGAAGTGGTATAGAGATGATGGGGGGGGGGGGGGCAAGGTTAGGAGGGCAAGCCTTGTGTGTGTGTGTGCGCCTGTTTTTATGTATGCATATGTGCAAGGAGAAGGGGGAGGATCATTTCCTGCGCTCCCACCTCCTCTCACTCACGTGCGGGTAAAAGACCAGCACCTCAGGCCATTTTCACAGTTTGATTCAGTCGATTAAGCTGCAAAGGCAACTACTCATCCTTTTCATTTGGGATTTACACTGGCAGGACTCTCTTAAAATACCTGTACCATTGACCTTTGAACTTGTGATAGTGCAGGAGTGGCTGCGTCTACTGTATTACCGCCTCTCTCCAACAATCCCTGCTTTGTGCTGAAGACAGACAGACTGTACAGTAAGTTCAGTTGTTCCTCCAGAGGATGAGCCTGTTGACATGGGGCAGTGTCATGCTGGACTTCCTGGACGCTGCATCAGCAGACTTGGCTGCTGTCCACATAGATTGTCTTCACTAAGGCTGATGGTTTGGTTCAGCCTAGTTTTAGTCAGAAATCAACCATATATATGATATATATGATGTATGTTGCAGCATGTGTGATGGTATGGCTACTGTATATTCAAGGTTAAGGCTTTAGATTTGCTGGTGGGAATATTTGCTTCTGGCAAGAGCTGTATAGATAAATTGTACTGGATTATAATGACACATTAGTATTAGTATAATGCTAATTGCACATTTATTATTTTGCTTCATTTAAACCTCCTGTCTAAGATTCAGGAGAATCTAATTACAAAAATGAAATGGAATATTCATGATTATGTCTGAATGTGATCATGCAAAAACAAGACTGTTGTGCTTTGGTTAACTCCGAATGAGTCGTTTCTATCTACAGAGGGAGCAGATGTTCATGGAATCCACCATATATCTACTGTACATTCACTCAAAACAGACTCACTACTCTTCTTTTTCTGAACCTTCAAGTAAATCCTCTGAACATCAGCTTTTACTGTTAGCTGTCACTTCCATTGAGCATTTCGTTCTGCCTGTCATGCCTCAATATCTGATGAGAGTTCATAAAACCTTGTTTCAGAATGACACTGACAGCCTTTTGGTCATTTTGAAAGATGTACATTGTGACACTGGTTGTTTTGCATCATACTGACTCAGAGGTTTTAATGTTAAACTAGTATTTTGACAACCATACTTTAATCTTTGCTTCACATGTACAGGGTTTTTTATGTTAGACTGCCTCAGTTTTAGCAAAGGTACATAAGAGAAATGTTTTATCTATAAATACAATTCCCTATGTGGTGGAAATTAAATGTGAATGAATTTGGACTCCTGTAGTAGTGTTAGTAATACAGAAGTTTGTTTGTCTATGTGAGTGCAACTGCAGATTTTCTATTCTGCCTGAAAGTCTTCTACTCAAAACTCATAGCTCTTTCCTGGTGTTTGCATTTCATCAGTTAAATAAACTTTATATCAGACTGTGAAGTGTGAAGGCTGAAGCTTACCTGCCTCAAGTGCAAGATGAATCTGCCCACCCTTTTTACCAATACATCTGACATAATGTTGAGATATGTCTGTACTGATTTTTATGTATACAGAAACTGACTTTAGATTAGTTGTAGATTCCTTTCCTTTCCTTTCCTTAACAGAAATCTTGTACAAACAACATCAGTCACAGAGAGAAAAGATAAAGATGTGTTGCACCAGATTTTAATAATAGCTAATTTCCATCTGTGATCCATGGGCAGCTGAGGACAAATGCAAAACATTTACATATCCAAAATAGGAGCAAAAACTTGTGAGATCAAATATGCATGACTGTCCGCACCATGCCCCCACCCCCACCTCCCAAATATAATCACATAAAACCACTCACATACAGTTTAAACCTGTTCAACAAATACCTCCCAGAATCTCCCATCAGCAGAACTTAAATGGCAGGGTGAGAGGGTAATAAAATAGTTTGTGCCACTCATGTTACTGGAACCACTGAAATAAAAGCATTACATTGATTTCACATTGATTTTTATATTTATTGTGACTGGACTGCACTTACTTTCTTTGATCCAATACTGTGTTTGTGTTGACATGAATTAACCTACCATAGGACTACAGATGTCATTTAGCAGTTATGCTAACTCTGGCATATTTACATTGGTATCATAGACTATGGTCATTAATGTGTAATGTCCCTTCCAAATAAGTCAATCAATAAAAATACATAAAATAAAAAAAGCAGCTATACTTCTGTAATAATAGTGAATGAAATGACTGTCATATGAAGTGGTCATCTTACATAGACCTGTCTCTCAACTGGATCATTTTAATGGAGCCTTAAAGTAATTTTTGCCTGTTTTTTGTTTTGTTTTTTTTACTTATTTTCTGCAAATTCACCCATGCTTCTTACTGTCTCCAGTTGACCTGTCCAATTTCACCTCTGAAAGCTGAGTTTAGTTATATTCATGAGAAACAGTGTGTTAAGTCCAGATAATGTCTGCATGCTGTATGATTGCACAGGTTTTTGTGTTGTGTCTCTTGATGATCACTCAGTTAAACGTGGTCTTGTCAGATTAATCATCTCTCTCATCACCGCTGATCCAAGATGAGATACTTACCGGCGCCCTCCCCTCCCTAGTTTCCATGTGTTGCATCATATCTGTAATATGCCCATTAGAAGCACCGGAGGCTGATGCAGGCCAGCGTATGTTGAGGGAAATTGGGACATTTCCACACAGGCTCCTGCGGCTTGTGTAATGGTTTGAAATCATTCCGGACTCATGCTGTTTGTGAGGGACTGTGGCTTTTTTTTAATCTCCGAATGTCTTTAGTTTGTCAAAAGATTGTGTCAAATCAAAGCATTGTCCTTTTTGCTACCATTTAATCCCTGTGCTTTTTTTTTGTGTGTGGTGCCTTTTACGTTCCCTGTGCACTTTTCTTGACGTCTGTTTTTGTCTGTTTCAGTTGTTAAAGTGGTGACATAGTAACACACACACACTGACTGTGTCTCTGTTTTCAGACTGAGAATGGCAGTGCCCTCCATGAGGCAGCTCTCTTTGGGAAGATGGATGTAGTTCGCCTTCTGCTTGACTCAGGTGGGTCTATAAATGTACCTTGGCAAAACACAAACACAGTGAGAAAGCTTGTGTGTTTGCTTTGTGCGCCTGCTCTGCCTGTTTTTCCTTCTTATTTTAACCTGTGGCTAGATCCTCCACAGGTTTTATTTTTCAGTAAATTCTGGCTGGATTTTGCCCTCAGGTGAACTTAAACCACTTGTCTGCTGCATTACTTACAACATTATGAACCTCTGGACATTCTATATGTTCCAGCTGTGTCCTTTTTTAAGAGGCGGTACAATAGTCTGTTCAATAATGTCCAGTGTCTTATTTTGTTGACGCCATTTGATTTTATAATGAGGTCAGAGGTAATGGTGACACATAGATAACAAATAGCAACTCTTGTTTAAATGAATCACTCACACGACTTGTTCTTGTTTTTGTTTTTTATTGTATTCAACATAAATATAAACAAAATATGAATATGTAACTTAACGTAAAATCAATAGCACATGGTTAATTTAGCAGTATGGTTAAAGAATAGTTTTTAATTATTTTACTTAAGTAAAAATACAGTCACTAAGGTGAACCTGTACTTAGAAGTGAAATCACTTTTGTAAAAATCTACTCATATAAAAATAATAGTAACAAAGTAAATGGTTTGTGTAGATGGTTGTGTTGCTTTTAAGCAAAACTAGAGGGCTATCTTTTGATAGGCTGCCACATTTACATTAACACAACACATTAATGAGTACGATACCATACCACCTTTCAGCTATCATAAGTAAAAGTCACAGTTAGTGCAGATTGACAGTTTTTTTGGCACCGCATATGATTAATGATGAATGATTGAAGTTGAACTGACCCCATAATGAATGACTGGGTTTCAGATTTATTTAGTCTGCATTTAGGAGCAACTGACTTGTCTTTATAAACAAGATTGTGTTGTTTCCTGTTGTGTTGTCCATGAAGATTTTTTATTTATTTATGTTTTTAATCAAATTTAAAGAGAATATTTTAAATAAAGAGACTTAAGTTAAAGGAAATTACACTGAAGAATGAAAACAAAAACACCTTATTACAATAAGAAATATCAAGTAATTGTAATTCACTACTTCCATCCCTACTAACAGTAAAAGTTGCATCTTGGACATTTGCAGGTTTCATATTCCATGCAGGTCAAATCTGGACACTGTCGTCCTTTGTTAGGCTCGTTACCTCCCACCCACTTCCTTTTAGCACTTCCTGCTTCCTGGAGGACTTCCTCCATGTGGCACTGTTCTGTTGGCCTTGATTTTATGAACATCCTGCATCCACACACGGCTGCACTGGTGTGATTCATTGAACTTTAACCTATAGTATCTCACACATTTTGTACGTTGTTGTGTGTGTGTGATGGCAGCATGTGGAGGCTGTAGGGATGCAGAATGGGCAGCAGCCCTTTTATTGTCAGTCATGTGCTATCCAGGGAAACAGATGAGGATGTTGACATTTAGAGGGTGCCAAAAATATCCTGTTATTTGCTGTATTAAGCATTGGAGTTCATTATAAGGATGAGAACCTGTTCTTAGTAAAGGTACATTTAGTTTTTTTTTTATCATGCAGTTTCCATAGTAGATGTTTTGGGAACTTGTGTCAGCATACAGAGCGTATCTGTCATTAATACGCCATTTTTAATGTACAGCAGAGCATAAAAGTCTAAAAATAAGAATGGAGTTACTTAAACACGTATTGAAGAGTAAAGCAGAGTATTGTCTAAAAAGAAAAATTCACCACATCACAAGGGGTCTCCCTTTACTGCTGGACATGAACCACCTCACCTTCTTCAATTTAATCATTCAATACTAAAGAACTGACTGTGTATTTCCCTTTTGAGTGAGTGTGTACTTGACAACACACTGCCTCTGTTTTGTGTCCTGTCTTGTCCTCGCAGGTGTGTGTGTTGGTTTTTGAGCATTCAGTGTGTTATTGTCTGGGACTGTGATTCACTGTTGTCCACATGTGTGTTTGAATAAGTGCTTATTTATATTTAACCTTTGTTTAAGCAGGTCAGTTAGTTGAGAACTGATTCTCATTTTCAATAATGACCTGGACCTATAGAGACAAACAACTAATCATTCACACATTCACACCTATGGGCAATTTAGATTAATCAATTAACCTACTAGTTCTAAAGCTGTTAATAAAGACTCTTGACAAATTATTCAAATCCCACCTTTGTCCTCTGGCGACAGCGTCTCATTCTTGTGCTGAGTAGATTTTTGTGACTAAGTGGGTGGGTCAGCAGATCTGAGTCCTTGTGTGAACTTTATATAGTACTTGTGGATAGTTTATTATGTCTGGGTGTATTTTTGGCAGTTGGGCCTAGGTCTTGATCAATATTTGAGCATCAGTGCTGATACCGTATATGTCTGTATGTGTGTTTGTGGTTCAGGGATCGACACCAATCTGAGAGACAGCCAAGGGAGAACAGCTCTGGAGATCCTGAGAGAACACCCTGCACCAAAATCCCAGCAGATCACAGCTCTTATCCAAGGTAAGACACACACACACGCACACACACACACACACATACATACACACACACACACACACACACACACACAGACAGACACACACACACACACACACACACACACACACACACACACACA
>JAPQRQ010000005.1:15740204-15761410 GCA_037367365.1 Apogon talboti | reverse complement strand
GCAAAAGTGCTTCTTTCATGCTATCGACCGACTCCTCCTGAGATAAACACACACTTGTCTTCTACTGGTAAACAAGCCACTGCTGACGTGCGCAACACCCAACTACACACATGTGCTGACCTGTGTGTGTGTTCATGTTTTTGTGTGTTTTCTCTAGTACCTTCACTGTACAACATGTCTCAGTGAAATGCTTGTGTCTGTGAGTATGAGGGGTGAAGGAAAATGTCACGCACAATGTTTTTTTTATATCCGAAGGTCTGAGGGGAACTATTTCAGCTTATGACTTGAGGCTTTAACACACCCTAATTATGTCAAATCTCTATGTTAACTTGAACTAACGCAAATGAAAGTGGACGCGGTGATATCATTTGGTCACAACCTTATATCTATGATTGAGCTTAACAAGTAAGAGGGAATGAATTCTGTAAAATCTCTTCCTGCACTCTGCTATATATGAAGAAAGCCTTAAGCTTCTCGTCTGTCTGATGTTAACTTTTCTCATTTCTCTATTGTGGATAAAGCTGTTCTGTGTCTTGGCCCATTTATCCCACAATGCTTTGTGCTGGAGGCTTAGAGTGGCTAATGGTAGCAAGTTGTAACTCCAGGGCTTTGCCATTAAAAGGGTCGAGGCTCACTGACTTGTTGAAAGAGAGACAGTTGTGTATCTTCCTCTTCGGCAGACAGTGGAAATCAATTTCGAAAACCATTCGCACTTTTACAATTTGACTTTGGAATTTTTTTCCCCTCATTTTTATTATTTGTAGTTTATTTTCATTAGAACTTTATCAGAGTTGTGTGCAAAAAAACTTAATAACTTGTGACTAGTGTCTGCTGTGACTGTGATTGTGAACGCTCCTGGAGAAGGAGAAAAGTGATGCTTCATGCTAATCTGACCAAACCTTTTACCACATGACTGTAAAACTCCTTCTGGTGACAGGCTGTGACATCAGACAGTTTATAGATGTAGCTCCATGGACTGCAGTAGGTACACTGATATACACAAACCCACTATAAATTTGTAAGTACAACTCCCAAAACAAATCCTGAAGCTTTAATTCCCCAAACAAGTAGGACATTTTGACTCGTGTGCCAGTGTTACATTCCAAAAAAAGTCAATCTAATCAAAGCTTCACATTTACAAAGAAATCTCCTGAGTTTTTCTCCGCAGAACTATAAGTTAAAAAAAATAGCTTAACCACTGTCTCAAACTTTTTACCTTTTGTTTCACTTTTATGTTTGGTCAGCAAACATCAGCTTCATACACTTCCGGCCCTACACACCTTTACATGCTAACAAAAATACCATCTATCAGCAACAAATAAATCTTAAACAAAAGTGGACTGCACATTACAATACATTCACTTTACAGGTTCTTTTTTGATTTGTTTTTCTAATTCATCTTATTAAAGTATGTAAGATTCAGCACATTTAATCTCTGAGGTAGATAATATTGTAAAATATTGTAGACAAGTGTAATTAATAAGATAATCCCATATCTCTAATAGACATTTCCTAAAAACTAAAATTTCACAGAAACAGAGCAAACGTGTTTAGAGCACAGCTGTAGATGTGCATCTTTGACATGGGGTCTGAATACACACGGATAGGTAGATACACATGAAATGTTACTTGTCAGAGTGGCATAGAGGCAGAACTGACAGCATGAAGAACACGTCTAAAATTGACAGTTTTTGTCTTGTTAGGCGAGCAGGGAGAGGACGGCTGATTTGAACACTCGCTACACCAGACATCCACTTAGACACAGTTCTGTACAGACTGCTGCATGCCTGCATTAGCTGGCTCTGCACAGAGACACATTTGTTTAAATCAAGGCGCTGTCATGCTTTGTACAAATGCACACACATACTGTAAAACAGTATGGAACACATGGCATGCACACATATCTGAATCCTATGAAACATGTTAAAGCATTTCAACGTTTCCCTTTTGCCCATGGCTTACTTCTCACAGCTATGTTCTCCCACAAGGCACATGTACTTAACCATATGGATGTAAACAGTGAGATATATGCAGCACATCTGCTCTCATCCATTGCTGTGCATACTATATATAAGCACACTGACAGTCAAACACATTCCCTTAAGCAAAAATGAATGAGATTGTTTCCCAAGAGTGAGCTCAAGGTAGAGCTGTAGAAAGTACACGAACTTGAGTCGCAAGCATGTTCACGTACACGGACACATTTCACATCCATCATCAAAGCCACCGGGTTGACAGCCTTATTTACCCAACAGGACAAAACCTCAATATCTGTCTATATATATACACACACACACCTCTGTTGCACCCCTTATGCCTTCTCTTTTTTCCATTTTTATTTTGTGTTTACACCCACATTTAATCATTGATTCAGCTCCAGGCAGCTCTTTATATTGTATGTTTGTGTCTGTCTGCAGCTATGCATGCACAGCCCAAAGGCGCTGAGGCAAGTCTGTGAAGCAGCACAGACCTGCACACACACACACACACACACACACACATTTAACACACGTGTTGATAGATGTTGGAGCTTGCTGTGAGGCTGTCGCTTTCCCTTAAGGACTGAAGTGGATGTGACTGTCTATCCGCCTCTGCAGGCAAACTGCTGAAAATCCAAATAAACATAAATTCCAAAGGTGTCTGGAAGAGGAGAAGATAGAGTTTTTCTGCACATTAATGATTGAACTGTGTGAAATATTAAAACACTTGTAGGTTTTGGAACACAGAGTGAATTTAGTGCTTGAAGAAATGCAAGTTTTAATCAGGTTTTGGGGCACAGTATTTATTAAATAACAATTTAATCCTGTCTGTTGTGTCAGTGTGTGCTTTACAAGGTGTATGTCTCTTTATAAAAGCAAAAGCAACTTGGCAAATGATATGCAAAGATGCCTCCAGGCTTTAACTTCCAGGAAACTGTATCATTAATGGTGTAATTATCCAAAACATCATCAGCAGTGTGACACTTTTCTCTGTGTGTCTTTGTTCTCTCTTAAATGGAAAAATGTGGGAGTTGTTGTATCGTAACTTTAGAAGGTGTAAATTTTAACAACAAATAGTGTTTTTTGCAGTTTTTGGTTGGATGCAGCCCAGTAAAGAAAGGTGACAGTGGATGTGTACTGTCCACACTCTCCGTCTCCCTCCACTGCACCTAAATGACTCTGATTAGTGATAGTCAAGTCTGATTGTTTGTGTTTATGTGCATTAAAGTCCTGACTGGGTGTCACCATAATTGGATGATATGCTGTTGCCCTGTAGGTCGTGGCAGCTGACAGGAAGCTTCTGCTGTGTGTTATTGTGTGTATGTGTGTGTGTCTGTGTCAGTGCCACTGATGAGCATTATTTTGAGTATGGTGTGTTGTTCTGTGTTTGTGTCTCCTCTACTTGATTAAGACCGATGCTTTCTCCCTCTGAAATTTAATTCAGCCTACTTCAGCACTTCCCTGTCTATTCTTCTCTACTTTGTTCCTTTCTTCTTCTTGTGTTTTTTCTTCCTCCCCTCTGTTAAATGATCTTACGCTGGGGAAATTAGCTCCGACACTCAGTTTTTCACACAGACGCATACACACTTGTGTACGCCTGTGTGCAAAAACTGAGATAGACATCAAACTGCACTGGGCAGCCTTCACATTTACTTTCTGTGATTGTTGTGGAGGCTTGTCAATGTGCAAATACACTCTCCTCACGTCTCTGCATTATTGGCTCTGCAGTCTTAGGTGGAGATACATGAAGTGGTGAATTAGAATCCCTGGTTAGTGTCAAGATGGAATATTACCCACTTTATCAACCCCACAGTAACCCTAAACCCTCTTCCTAAAGTGAAGTCGAACCATTCCAACAAAGTATGAAGAAGACAATTAGGATGGATGGAGTACATAAAGGACACTAACTTCAGGTTATGCAACACAAGTTCTTTGACGCAATCGCACTTAGAGTAACAGTAAAGTTATGGATGAGGAACTGAAAAGGTGCATAATATTCTCTATGTATCATTAAATCTCTTGAGTGCACTTTGCCCTCAATAATCACAAGCAAGTTAAAATAAATGCAGAAATGTAAATGCAGAAAAAACTAACTTTGTGCTCTCCTCCAAAGCTCCAAATACTGATTAAAATGACTTTGCCATCTCCATAAAAACTGAAAGAGCCACAGAAAGTAAACGTCTAGGATTGTGGAATGAATATCACATTAAAGAACAGGTGACTGAGACAGAAAATTGGTTTCTTTTGTAGGAAGAGGATTATTGAGGCCACATTTCTCTGAATTTTAGGTTATGGTGATATTCTATATGTGCATGCTTTGGCCGCTGGATACTGTTTAGAATTCTGCTGAAAGATGTATTACTGTGGTAAGTGCGGGACTCATTGCTGTGAACTGTATGCCAAAGTTGGGTGGCCCTCTCTTTCTTAAAAGCATGATAAACACTGGATCTTATTTATTTAAAAAGCTCTTATTGGTCTTTTACCTCCATTCATCACTGAATTGCTATCTTTTATATGGACACCCATAAAACCTGCTGAAATGATTTTTATTGTGTAAGTATCACCTGTTTTTACTGATCCCGGTAAATCTGTTTGGTATTTTACTGATCATTGTGAACATGGAGCAGCAGCAGAAAAGTTTAAGACGGCATAACTTCATCTTTATGGCAATTGCATTTTTTGATTTCACCATATTTTACTAATAGTTGTTCCTGTGTTAGGAATTTAAAATATATATAATGTTATTTATTGATTTAATTATCTTATTGAAGCTTTGTATTGTTTGTTTTGTTTTTATCACCACTGATTACCCATGTTCTGAGTATTATAACATTTTAGTTTTTTCTTGTTTGGTTTTCTTTTGTATTTTTACTGTTTTATTTTTTTATGTTTTGTGTAGTATGTCCACCTCTGTAAGCAGCGGCTCTCACAGTCCCGTTCCTGAAACCTTGTTCCCACCAGACTGAGATCATTTTTCCTCTCGTCTTCTTTTCTCTAACTTGTTTCATTTTATTTAGCTCAGTTCCAGATAAAATGACTTGTTACCATTGATTATTAAACATAAATGAATATGAGTGAACATAATGCATTAAGAAAGGACCAGACTATATTTCAGAAAAAGGTCCAATTCAACTGATGTAACGTTGACAATTAAATGTGCAGAACCGTTTTTCATACATGGTATGTCACAACGGAAATGAATGCATCCGCAAAATTTGCCGGCAGTGACGTGCTTTGTGACATTTCTAATCTCCATGGCCTCCCAGACATTTCCTCCATGATCAGATTTACAATGTAAATGTACAGTTAATGAGACATCTCACGTTACGATTTGTCCGAGACAATTAACCATTAGTGTGACATCTCTGCCAAATGTGTGCTCTGTTACCAACAACTGAATGTGTTTGCCCTCTCTCTCTCTCTCTCTCTCTCTCTCTCTCTCTCTCTCTCTCTCTTTTCCTTCTCAAGGTCACTTGTCCCATGTAGCAGTGAATGAGGGGGAGCAGAGTAACCATGGCAACTGCTCAACAGGGCCCACTCCAGACTGCTCGCCCCCCTCCCCCGACACAGCCCTGAAGAACATAGAGAGAGTTATTCGTCCACAGGTGGGTGCACACACACAAACACCCAAACCCACACACTCCTACCTGTCTGTTTCTGTCTCTGATTGTTTCACACTGTTTGATTCAACACTCCTCTGTGCTTTTACTGCTCATACTCCTCTGTCAGCCACCAGCCCAGGACTCACACCAGGTTTGCGTTGGTGGAAAGGATCATGTGTCCGTTACATCACCGTATACAGTATGTCTGTATACGTCTCCACATCCCCAGCAACACTAGTGTCAACTTTAAGCACAACAACAATCGTAGACATATCTTCTAGTATTGCTCCTGACTTTGGGTTTTAAGTATACATTACACTTGTTCTATTTTTATTTTTATTTTAACCCTGACATCAACCCCTAATGTAAGCAGTCCTCAGTTCTAGACCAGCATGGACTAAGTGTTGGTGTCATTCAACAGTTCCAGATGAAACTCAGTTCTTTGGCTGTTGAAATGCAACTGAACACTAAAACATTGTACTACTCTGGTGGGTGAGGGGTGTTAGAAGATTTCTAGGGTGCGTGAACTGATAGTGATTCGAAACGTCAGGATATGTCTGTGTCCTGGGTTTCAGTGCCATTTGAGTTATGACTGCAATAATGTCAAGGCAAGCAGCTTTCTGAGCAGTGCATATTTCTTCAAGGAATGGAGTTGTACGCAACATGCTATGGACATATACACATATTAAACACAGGTATGAGGAAATAAACTCTTTCTCTCTTGTTCAGTTTATCAGACAAACTTTCATTGGGTTGTTTTTTGTTGTTTGACATTTTGATCCTCTGAGCCTGTGGGTCATTTTGGATTTATACAGTGTGTCGAGTCTGTTGTTCTCTTTCCAAACTGCAGTCAATACACGTTGATCTATGACTCAAGTCACATACAGCTGCTCAGAAACAAATTTGTATTCACCTGCCTCTGTCAAACTCTAACAGAAGGTTGGAAATGGACAAAATGAAAGAATGTTTTACATTCCATTTTCCTCTCATCCATAGTATTTGGAGTCAGAGAAGGTACATTCAGCAGACATTGTAAAGTCAGTGTCCTGGTGGAATCAATCACCACTTGGCATTTATATGTGACATGTAAAATGCAATGCAAACCTTTTCTCAGGCAGTCGTTATATGAAGTGCATATATCATAAAAGACCTGCTAAAGTCTGGACAACTTGTAAGTCTGTAGCTGCAAGAATGAACAACAACAAACAACAGTTATTGAAATGCAACACCATCAAGCTCATTAATGTCTTGAAACTAATTTAATCCTCACTTCTGTCACTGAGGAGATAGTATGAGACAGCAAGTGTAGTGTGAACATTTCACACCTCAGTAATTAAAGGCAGTTGTTTTCTCAGTCTGCAGATATGCAGTATGTTGATACTGTGTCACAGAGCCCCGAAAAAGAAGTCTGTGTTCTTCTTAGTCTTTAGTCTGAGTTTGGAAGAAAAATAATGAAACTCAAGCAGAATATGACAATGATGTGATGTAATTGCCTTGTAAAACTAAAAGGAATTCTCCTGAAGGAAGCATATGTATTTTTCTTTATTGAAGATAAAGGCATTTGTTTCCTACATTAATATTTGTTTTCATTACTGGCTGATTTTACAACAGGTAAATTATCATGACTTCATCTTCCTGTATGCTTTTATTTGCCTTAATGTCTCTGCGGCTGCTGTTTCTCTACCTTTGTCTCCCATAATCAGCCCTCATCATGTGCCTATCTTTGGCATGTTAACTAATGTGTGTAGAGGGATGGCATGCAGAGCCCAGCGGGCCACCACTCAGCTTGAAGCACACATAATCAAAGAGCATCAGACCTCAGTTTTATAGCATCTTATTAATTGTGTAGAATTCATTTTATTTTATTTCACCGCTCCCGCTGGCTATTTTATTCATATACACTCCACAAGGAACGCTCACTCTGAAAACTGCAAACACGCACATGCCTATTGTACCATGTGTGAAGAAAAGGCTTGTATAGTTTCATCCTTTTCATCCATTCCTTCTATCATCCTGACAGTGTGACAGAGTGATGGATGAACAAATCTGGAAATTCCATGAAGGGTTTTCTTTCTGCTTTCCACTCTGCTGCTTGATAAAATCAGCAATCTGACAATAAATTTAATTGAAAATTGATTTTTTTTAATATGCTATAGAATCTATAATCAGAACTATGTCCATAGAAAGGATCTGCTGTACATAGATAACATTAAATACTGATATTGACCAAGCAGAATTGTGACTTCTCAACATTTAAATCCAACATGATTTCGACCCTGCTTGTAAAATATCCACCCTTTAAGATACTTAGCCAACAGTGCTATAAAATAAAATGAAACATGGGGACACATGAGTGTTCATATTGTCTGTAGATGTTATCAGGTTATGAGGTTGCTTTTCAGTTTACCTCATCTTACTGCAGTATTTAGCATTAGACAATGCGACAAATAATAGACTCAACACTCAATACTATGTGTATTTCCAACTTAATACTATATTTTCATTCATTCATTCACTCATTCATTTTCCAAACTGCTTAGTCCTCCAGGGGGTTGAGCCAGAGCTTAACCCAGCTACCAAAAGGCAAAGACAGGTATACCCTGGGTGTGTCACTAGGGGTGACATGTACAGACCAATACCCATTCAGTCTCCATTCGCACCTATAGGTGAATTAGATTGACCAGTTAACCTATTAATGTGCATATCTTTGGATGGTGGGAGGAAGCCGGAGAGGCCATGGGGAGAACATACAAACTCTACCCTTGCTGTGAGGTAACGGTGCTAACCACTGCACCACCATGCCACCCATATATGATTATTTTGTAATCACTATACTGTTTATTTCCTGTTAAATAAATCTATTTGATTTTGTGCTAAAGGACAATTGTAGTTTCCTTAGCTGAAGACTAAAGCTCCTCTTAGCTCATGAAGACTTGTGTGATTCCTGCCAACATGGACAATTTTTACAGCATGCAAACCTCCCTCCTCCTGTGACAACTCCCCTCATGGCTACTGCTGCAAATAAATTGTTCTGCATAATATTGCCCTTTACATCTTATTTTAAAAGACATGACTGAGCTCATGTGCTTCTAATGCATAGTATTGACCATGAGCCAGCTGCTGGTAACGCATATGGATGCTTTGTAAAAGCGTGTAAAGATCACAGCAGCAGTGATGACTAAAATCCACTGGCTTAATGTTTGGGTCATCTTTTTTCTGTCTTTATCCCTTTTTTCTTGTCTAAACTGTCAGCTGGGCGTGTTAGATCTCCACAGGCTCTTGATCACACTCATGGGCAGATGGAACGTGAAAAGATGCAGAAAAGGGGAGAGCAAAGAGGACAGAGACTCACACTGCATCATGAGGTTATCAGTTTCATACCCACCGGCTCAGTGTCCTACTTTGCTGCTTAAATGTGTGTTTCTGTGTCCTAACAGTACCTTTAAATAACTGAAGATGAAAGAACACATGACAGAACCCGTGGCTGTGCCCACAAAGGCTGCAGCCCATAACCCAGACAATCACATGGTCATGTAAGACAGAAAAGCCCACACATGCACCCTGTCTTGTATAATTGGTATTTGATTGTGTTGTTTTTCAGTCCCAACGCTGCTTTGGAAAAACATAGGCCTCAGGGTTAAGCCCTCACAGTGAAACAGTGTTATGATTGAATGGATACAAGAAACAATGTCAGCTTTTGTTTCTAGTAATGTATGTTCTATGAAATCAGTCATTTATATATTCATTATCTTGACCTTAAAGGTAAACTATCCAACTCTACATTCTGATCAAACAATACACTGAATGAAGAGAACGAGGGATAAGAGCAAGAAAACAGTCACCAAATAGAACAGTAAAACCTTATTTTCTTTTTGCTTCACAGCGATTATGTTCTAAAGCACAGATGAACACATAAACATTCGACTTCTAGGTTGTTGTATGTGAGAGGAACAAACTGGATCAGGTCTGTTTTTCTGTTTCTACCACATACACTGTGTAAAGCTGAAGGTACAACCTCACTGCCTACCACAGTAAAACATGAGTGAATAGTAAACACAGGGGTCTGACCAAGCAATGAAACGGGAGAAGGGATGACCAAAAGGGATTGTTCTGTATCTCTGTATAGACTTTTTAGAGGAAAATGCGATATATTTTGGCTCTAAATTATACCAAGGTGAAGGCATCATTTCTGTTGAACTTAATGGTCAGAAAGCGCAGAGGAAAAGAATAATAAAAAGTAATTCTGTTGGGGGGAAAAAAATGTCAGAATAATTGCAGTCTTTGACATACAAAGCACATTTAACAGACTGTTCACTGTGTCCCTGGCAGCCTTTAAGTTGCACAAGTTTATAATTTCCTGCTGAGATAAGTTGGCATAATGATTTATATGTTTCTGTGGGGGGAAAATGCTTCACATATATTTCAGGACCTGGACGTTGTACGCGGTGTCAAAGACATGCACGATAAATATATTAAAAACTAATTCTAAGTAGATGTAGCCAGTCTTTTGGCAGATCATTTGTTTAGCAGCTGTGAGGTCTCTGTACTCCTGGCAGGAGTTCAGGCTGTACTTTTCCCTTGTAATAAAGAGGACATTTCTGCTAAGAATAAGGGAGATTGCCTATTCAGACCTCTGCATATTTTAAAAGGTACATGCTTATTCACTATTGGGCTCATTCAACATCATCGATATCACTTACCAAAAGACCATTCAAGGCCTGCTGTTTACATTTAGTTTACATTAGTCATTACTTTAGTCTAATCATGCTCTATGGACCCTCTTTTTCCTCATTTAATACAAGCTACCAGACAAAAACCAAGTAGTTTGAGACCTGAGATCTGTTCTGTTTGTTAGAATTAAGTCAAGCATTGATGACTGAGAGAAGGAAGGTTGTGACTGAGGAGATTCAGTGATATTATGTGTTGGTATAGAATACTTTTAAATCATGATCAGAGACAGAATACAACCAGCTGACTAATGATAATCTAGTGGAATCAGCTTAAATGTTTTATATGTAGATGGAATATCAGCTAGAATATCAAAAGATGATGAAGAGCTATTGCTGGGTAATAAGGAAAAAAAAACCCACAAATATTAAAATTATATTGTGGGCGACACAGTGGTGTAGTGGTTAGCGCTGTCACCTCACAGCAAGAAGGGCCTGGGTTTGATTCCAGGACCTTCCACCCATCCAAAGACATGCACTAATAGGTTAATTGATTAATGCAATGAGAGTGGCTGGTTGGTTGTCTCTATATGTTGGCCCTGCAATGAACTGGTGACTCGTCCAGGGTGAACCCCACCTTCGCCCATTGGTAGCTTTGATTGGCTCCAGCATCCCTGAGGCCCTAGTGAGGATAAAGTGGTTCTGAAGATGAATGAAAATTATATTGTTGTATATTTTGGCACAATTATACTGAACAATATGATAATAATATGTATGTAGGTTTTCCAATAAAACCTTCCACTGGAGCTTATGGTTGACACGTGTTTCAAAAGAGTGTTCTTCACAGAAGTTCGTCACATTTATTAAAATAAAAACGCAAAAATATAAAACACATACAAAAATTCCATGGCTTGTGTTTTGCCCCAAACAGCCTAAGTACTGAATGTTTTACCTAGTCCACAACAAGGTCTGAAAATATGAACACTTGAGAACACATACGGACACGGTGAGAAAACCGTCAGCTCCTCTCTGCTCTACAACAGTGTCTCACCCCGGCCTCACCAAACTCACCAGACCTTCTTAAAGCTATAGGCTCTTATTTTAATCTTTAACATTTGCCACTATATTAACATGAAATGACCAAAATACTATGACCGTGTAAATTTAATAATAATGATGATGGACCATTTTAAATGCAAATAAATCATATAATTATTAATCAGTTATTAATAAAGAACTGAAATTGCCATCAATTACATAAACTTTGCATACGGCACCTATATTGTAATATACTAAAAATGCTTTTTAATATATTGTAAAATATAACATGTCATCACACAGTGTTTTGTTGGATCACCTTTAGCTTTTACGGGAGGCATTCACTGTTATTTACACCATGCACTGCTTATGCGGTTTAACAATAAATGTCAAAACATTTCCTTCCATACCAAGTTGCCAGATCTTGTATTGATGATGGAGAGTCAGACTGCTGTGTAACGTCTTCTCCATCATGTCCCAAAGATCCTCAGTGGGGTTCAGGTTGGGACTCTGGTGTCCACTCCATGTGTGAAAATAATGTCTCAGGCTTCCTGAACCACTCTTTTACAATCTGATCCTGATGAATCCTTTTATGGATACATATTGTTGTTGAACCTAGACCTGACCAACTGAACCAACCCCAGACTATAACACTGCACCCACAGACTTGTACTGTGGACACAAGGCATGATGGGTAATCACTTCATATGTCTCTCTTGTCACCCTGATGCACCAATCACTCTGAAACAGGGCCCATCTTTTGTTCTTGGCTGCTGGGGCATCTTGCCAGGTCCTCATTGTAAATGAGAAGCTCTTCTCAATTGATTTCACCTGGTAAAATAAAGGTCAAATAACTTTTTTTTTTTTTTTTTTTAAATCTGGACTCATCATGACCTGTTTCCCATTGCTGATATATCATTCTCCTTTTTTGTGGTCAGGTAGTATATATTTTATAACATTTTTCTGAAGTGAATAAAACATTGTACTGTGAGTCCAAATCATAAAAGATGTCGCAAAACACCGTTATAAAAATATTATGAAATTATAAAAGATTAAGGGAAGGCAATAGAGTAAGGGTCCTGAGGTACAGATGTGTGTTCCTGTCTACACACACACACACTCAGATAGAAACATGCTTATGGATGGATACACATTCACATCAGTGTTGCATATGTATGAACACATAAGAATGCACACCATGATTGTCTTGTAGAGCTACTCTGACTACATACAGAACCAGACACATACTCTGAGTGCAGAGTAGATAAGGCGTGTTAGCTGGTATCTGATGGTGTATGGAGGCGTGAAGATAATGGATATTTTCCCCATACAGAGGATGAGAGGCTGCAGACGCTGAGCTCTTGATGGTAAATGCACTGAAGAGGGCACAGCTGTCACATCGGAGACGGCAGCTTCCTGTAAGATCCTTAAGAGCGATTGTAGCAATAGGTGTCTGCTTTCATGCACTCTCTTGAGGAAACACATTGGATTTAACTCCTCAAACTATTGTGGCCAGTGTGTTGTTGATCAAGACACTTAAAATATTATCCTTAATCAGTCTCACGTGCCTGAGTAAGAAAGATCTTACATTGTAGAAGGGCTGGTTTGTTTTGACAACAGAGATGTAGTGAAGTTAAACGTGATCTGTGTAATTTGAACATCACAGGAGGCTAATTTTGAGATGTTACTATAATTACAGTATAACAAACCAGTAAGACAGTCACAGAAAAGAGGCTTCCAGGCTGTGCTGCACTGCACATATGAGGGTCAAGATCTAATGGACTGTTCTGTTTCAGACGCATTGTCCTTTCATTCAATTGGAGCTGAAGCTTTCAAAAACGGAAGTGTAGGACATTTTAACATAAAGGTCAAATAAAATGATCTTATGTTAAACATACATGCATATATATATACAGCCTGTACATTTAGCCAATTAATAGTGTGAAATTAAATGATTAAAGGTGCATTGTTTTAACCCTCACAGACACAAACTGAACACATCTAATGCTAATGCACCAAACCTCTCATTATATCACTGTGCTCTGTAAACTCAGGCATAGTGTCTATCAGCTTTTTGTCTAATTTGGATCTTCAGAAGTTCTGTCGCGAATATGTATAATTTATGAAAAAAGATTTGTGTTATATACCTCATTTTGGGCACATGTGCACGGTCAGTCAATGAATATAGATAAATACTCTGACAAACAACCACAATAATATTAGAGTTTAAGTGGTTTAATTACACAAAAAATCATTCTGAAGCTGAAAACATTAACTGAGATATTCTGTCAGGGTTCACAGTATAAACATCTTATTAATATTATTTTTTAATTTCACTAAAATATAATTTTTCAAAAAAATTATAGTCTTAGACAAAGAAAAGGGCTTTTAAAAACCAGATAAACCATCATGTTTGCACCTGATGCCAACTGATGTAAAATTATAAAAAAAATAAAATAAATACATGAGGCAGAAGTCCAAAACACTGTTCTGTGCTTTTAAGGGCTAACTCACTTTATTAAATTCAGTCTAATACATACAACACATAGCATTAGCATGAGTGATTAACACTGTAGGGGGATTGAACTGCTGTTGAAGTCGCTCTGGGACCAACTCCAGATAGCACGGCACATGGAGAACAAACAAACTGAACACAGAAAGGGCTGGTCTGAGTGGGAAGAGCACATGGAACGCTCTAGCTGTGAGACAGAAGTGCTGAACACAACGCCACCACATGTCCATCGTGTAGGATTAAGTGGCATGTAGTGATGACATATTAAAGTCTACAGTCCAAGTTTGTCCATTCTGGGCCACTGTTGAAACAGCAGCACAGTGGAAGAGGGCTCTGATGATATAAAGCCAGAGAAAACCAAACAATTCTCAGTTTCAGACATATAGAAAGTTATATTATACATATATTATACTCTGAAAATATATATTTTTTTAGTTTTTACTTTATTAGTTTATTATATCATGGACAATCCATTAATTAACTGTATCAATAACAGTAACAAGGGAAGCCTTAGCCAACATGGCTAGTATCCTGGCTATAGTCCCCAGCCTGATGACAATAGGCACCCTAAAAAAACAATATATTACAGCACGTTAATTAAAAAGAGAGATAAGACAGCTAAGAGACAAGATAAATCAATAAAGGTAAGAGAGAACTGTGAAACATCAGTACAATCATACAGAGACAGCACATATAATCAAAACATACAAAAGCAGCACATACAATATAATCACACAAAATACATCAGCACATAATCACATTCAGGGATGCAGACAGACATCACCTATGGACAGACAGCATCCATGATCAGGACGCAAATAACACACAGCCATATGTTAGTGTGTGCAGATGCAATTGTCATCAAACCATGTTTTTAACTTGGCTGTACAAGTGGAGTATGTATGTATATCTTTGTATATGTGGGTGGGATGTGAGTTCCAATTTTGTGTTGCTTTAACAGACATTGATAACTGACCAAATGTGCTTTTCCTGAATGGGACCGATAAGTCACCACGTCTGGTGCTTCTGGTGATCTGATCAGTATTATTATGTTGGTTTGTGAATGAATTCAGTGGAGGAGGAGCTAAACTATGCAGGATTTTTAAGACCAGACAGATATTCCTATATTTTATTACATCTTCCCAACTCAGAGGTTTGTGTTTGTGTGGGATGGTACAGTGATGTGAGCGGTTTGGTTTCTGGTCCAAAACTTTAAGGGTTCCAAAACTTTAAGGGTTTGCTTGTTTAGGATTTCCAGTGACCTCAGTGTTGGGCCATTGGTTTGTCTCCAGCTTGTGAGGAAGTATGTTAGATGCGACATGATCATGGCATTCACATATAATTTGGCAGCATTAAAAGTCATTGTGTTTCTTATATATTTAAAATTTGCTAAACTAAACCTATATTTCATTTCATTTCTGCAGTTGGAGCCATCTGAATCCTACCCACTTCAATGCTTAGTGACAAATTTGATGATGTGTGAATGTGCTCTAGCTTCTCAAGTGCAATTCTTTCTGTTCTAATTTGCTAAATATCTATGTCTTTTGGTGTTGCACAATCAAAACAAGCAACTGCACAATGTCACCACAGGCTCCCAGACTTTATTTCACTGTGACTTCTGATGAAAATGATTCCGTGCTGCAGGCATTGGTGGAAGTACCACAGATGAAATGCATTTCCATATGTGCCACCACTCTTTGTCTTATTAAACCTCCAAAAAAAAGCACTGACAGTGTGCTAATCACTTTGGTATTAAGGGCTCATTAATCTGTTCACACTCATCAGTCAGTTAGCCGTCAGTGCTGTTTGTGCTGAATACACACAGCGTCATGATGGTCCCTTTTTGACACTGTTGCTCTAGTTATTTAATCTTCTAGTTAATATGTGTGTATCTGTGTGTAATTGCATTGCACGTGAGTAGTGTGTAAGTCTGCGTTTGCATCTGTGCCAGCTGTTTACTGAGCTCCGCTGACCACACATACACCAGCGATCAATAAACAATCAGGATCATGACAGCTGCTCGGGTGCAGAGGAAGTCGACCAGAAAGGAGAAGGAAAAGGACTGAAATGAAAAGCGTGAAAGAAGTTCAGTTTACTTTTACAAACTTTGGTCAGCTCATTATTCCTCCTGAACGCTTCTGGGACACCTGGGCACCTTTTTGTAAGTGTGTGGTTAAAAGGTTTTTGTTTTTTTTCTCAGACAGTAACATGCCTATGGGCTCAGCGATGTCGGTCATTCACTGCTAATTGAGCTGACTTGAGGTGATGCCAAAAGCTCTCCAATGGAAGTTACATATCTGATTCATTTAGTGCCATTTCACCCATATTAAAATAATTTGCATGTGTTATTTAATGACTTTAATAAATCACTCCCTTCATTTACTTCATTAGTCATGAACTGAGAGGAACAAGAGCTTCACTGTGTTTTAGAGTGTATGTCAGGATATAATTACAAGAAATCTGTTAATTAAAAGAAAACAGATTTCAGTTGTAGATTTTGTCTGTTTTTAGTGAATAGAATAGAATGGAAAAGAATAGAATACAATTTAAATAGGGACAATACAGTTTAACATAGTTTAAAGAATGTAACTGATGTGCTGTACAGATTTTATAGCTATTGCTAATTTTCAGCACTTATAATCAACACACTAAAATATAAATGATTAACATGTTAATACTACATCATACAACACAATAAAATACATATACACAATCATCTCAATGACAAACATACTAAAACTACATTACCCAGTACATCTAAATATATACCACAGAACCAGCACTGTTTTACATTAAAAAAACTTATATGCTACTATTAAGTTATTGCACACATCATTTATCATAAATTGTAGAAAGTTGTTGAATTGCAACCATTTTTTCACTTAAGACAGAGGGCGGTTTCCAAACCAGCGCATCCACTTTTCTTTACACAGCCACTGGAAGTGGAAGGATAAAAGATCAGTGTTCTTCAAAGCTGTGGACAGTGGGTTTGTGTGAGGAGATGAGAGCGTCTCTGGAGCTTGAAGCATGTTCAAGCTTTAAGAGGTGGCACTATATATGTTAATATCTCTGAAAAGAGTCTCCAAGTGTGTCAGAGGCTCACCAAGAAGAAACTTTCTGCAAATGGAGGTTGAGAAGATTAAAAAAATGTGACCATCACAAGAAAGAAAAGGAAAATAAAAGATAGAGATAAAGAAAAAATATTTTACAGGAAACTGAAAGCAAAATCAAGGCTGTATAGTAGAATGAATAATAAAAAAGAGCATTGAATGTTTACTGACTTTATTTTTCATTTGTTTGTTCTTTCTCCCTTCGGCATGCTGATGTGTGCTGTCGTTTCTGTTTTCTTTGCTTTTTTTTTTCTTTTGATTTTTCTCTGTACGCACTGGGCATTTGAAATAAAAGCACAAACAAAAGGGTAAAACAAAAGGGTAAAAAGAAATGAAAACACAGGCTACAAAATACAAGCTTTGCTCCATATTCAGCATCATTAATTCTGAGCCACTGTGAACAGAAGTTGCTCCAACACTGTTTCACACCGAAAATATCAATTAGGGCCATTATGATAATTATTTTTCACCCTCCTGCCTGTGTTAAATTGCTAAATCCAATGGCTAGTACAGAGACTTCATAGAAATGGCTGCGTTTAAGAAACAACCACACACACTTTTTGGTTCATTAACAAGAATACTTTTTAAAGCCTTGTTTTATGCTGATTGTATTCTGCTCAGGGTTCGTTTACCTGATAATTTGTCAGTTCTTTCAGTCTGATAATATTGCGATAACTGATTATCAGTGCATTCATTTATTAACACAATTCATCTTTGTCACACAAAAAGAAGCACTTTGAAGGCATTCTAGCCAACTTAGACAAAAGCACATCTCACTTCATGTTAGGTGACGAATTATGTGTTTATCTGGTGGTTGTATCATTTATTAGTACTCAAAGCCACACATTATTAAAGTGTTAAATGACATGTTTTCCCCTGGGGTTGCTGTTCTGGGCGAGGAAAGTGGTTTTTACTCTGGTTTAGTCAGGCGTGAAGGACCTGGATGTGTGTGTGAGGACTGTGTGTACATCTGTGTGTCTGTGCTCATTAATCCCCTTCCAGTGGGCCATGACATGTTCATTAGCCGTCCGTCCGTTTACATTGTTAACGCTAAGCCTCAGCTGGAGCTGGAGCACACATGCACTTGTTGTTGTGTATGTGGATTCATGTGAGAGCTCTTAATAAGGCTGAGTCCGCAGAGAAGGCGACGTTAGTTCTTAGAAAGAAGCACAAGGCCAACACATGAGAACAAGGCAGACATAAGTGCTGGACTAGAGAGATGCTTAAAAGATGCAGAGACAGAGCTGAAGTTGTGTTAAACTTATTAAACATGAGGTGGAAGATACACACAGCCTCCCACTTTGAAACATCACCCAGACAAATCACAGCAGCACCATCATTTTGGCTCAGTTGTTGTTTCTTCTCAGTTATTTTGTGTCCCTGTTTCTGTTTGTTGAGCCTGCAGCAAAGTAAACACTGCTCTGGTTTAACGCTGGTACTTGCCAAGATGAGTCCATTACCTTCATTATTTATTCCATCTTCTAGAGCTTTATTTTTCTGCCACGCTTCCACAAGATCAGCAGTGTTTTTGACCCCATTTCGAGATTAAAAATGAGCAAAAAAGCTTAAGAGTTAAAGAAATCACATTTGATTTTATCTGTAGTTATTTTGTAGCATGACCAAAGTGCAGTCAAACATTTAAGTTCTTTGTGTTGGAGTTTGTCCCATGTCCTTCTCACTCAGGACCGCCCCCACATCATCGCCGTTTTCTCTGTCTTTCTGTGCAGTTGTGATCTTGTCTATTGATGCATTGCTCCTTTAAACATTGGCGGTCTCTGCAGGCTGCTGCGGCTGCTGTGCTCAAATTCCCAACTGACCGTTCCTGCACTGAAAACAAAAAAAGTTGTTCCTGCTGCTGTGGCTCTGCTGCATTCTGGTCTGTCTGTCTGCTGCAAGCATGCACTATTTACTACTGTTCTGGAAGTCCCTTGTCATCTGTAATAGGTTACAGATGATTAGTTAACTTGTTAAACAGGTAATTAACAATTTTAATTAGTTCATCACCATAATTCACCTCATTAATGTGATTACTTTTCTCATTACATGTCTTCAAATGTTTTAAACTGTAAAGTCTCAACAGTTTCGCTGCCTCGCATTATCTGAGAATATGCAAAAAGAAACAACAAAAAGCAAAATAAATGTTATGCTCTAGATGTAAGCTTTTCACAAGAAAGAATATCCTCCAATATAATCAATATTTTGATCAGTAAATGTAATTTAATTGCCTAATGATCAGAGTTAAATTTATCTTACCTCACTTTTCATCCATTTGAAATATCTGGATTTTTCAGTTTATATCTAATTTATGTCAAATGTTGCACGTCTTACAGGTCATCATTATTTATTTTTGTACAGTCATTTGGGACATATTTTGGGATGTCAGACTACAATAAACTTCAACTTGACATTTTGAAATTTAAGGTCATCCCTGTCCAATCGTTTTTGATGCACTTTATGGACAAAGGTACTGGGACACATTAAATTGAGGTGTTTCATTGCCAACAGTGGAGTGGACCACCAAACCCTAATCATGATTATCATACAGGGTGTTTGCATCCAATTGTTCTAAATTATGATAACAAGCTTAATTATCCTTAAAATTGATAATTAACCTCAAATCTGCAAATTTTTGCTATATTTGCTTTGGAAATATTTGCAAAGAATTTGTCAAATGTGTAATTAGTGTTGATCATTTTATCCTAATGGAGATGGGAATGAGTGGAGCCAACAATCATTTATGGTTGGAGGGGTTCAGGTATGAGCTTTAGCAGCTTGTACAGAAACAATAGTCATAGAGAAATTAAAATATAATAACAAATGGCTTGAAACTGTTTCAAAGCAATACCTATAAGAACCATTTTACTGTTATTTTTGTGAATGTAAGGTGTTACATTTGGTCAAGACGCCTTGGCACATGTCTTTAACATATTGGGCAACCATGGCTCAGAGCGAGTCGTCCAATGACCAAAGGGTTGGCAGTTTGAATCCTGCTCTGTCCTAGTCATGTGCCATTGTGTCCCTGGGCAAGACACTTCACCCACCTCCAGTGTCACTCACACACTGGTGTATGAATGCGTGTGAGTGTTTGGTGGTGGTCAAACACAACTTGTCAGCCACGCAGCTGGACAGGGCAGCTGTGGATACAAACGTAGTTTACACCACCACAGTGTGAATGTGAGAGCGAATGAATAATGGATCAAAGCGCTTCGGGTGCCTTGAAAAGTGCTATAGAAATCTAATCCATTATTATTATTTCAAAGTCTTAAATCTGACCTCCTCCAACCTGTAGAGTTGATCATCATAAATTTCTATACTGCAATAAATATCACCACAATACATTTATTTTGTCTTTTGGGTTCATTTTGCACATGTTGTCATCCATGCTCGCAAAATGTTTCTGTGTTTTCTATTTACTTTTACTCAATGTAAATTTTTTTAATCGTAAAACTTGTTTTAAGTAGTCTATGTCTACAATTATGAAATCATTTTCATGTTCTGACCATAACTAATCATTTTATTCCACAAGTGACCATCTGGTTTCTTCAACTCTCACTCAGGAAGAATGATAAACCATTAAACCTTCTAGAGGTACTGATTTGACATTTATCATGGTAATTATCGACGACTGAAATGACTATTCATAATATGATAATGTGTCAAAAGTCCTGCAAGCTATGTGATATTTTTGTCCATATGGTATATAATTGTGTATAACATGACTTTGAAAACACTCGTTGTGTCCTACTGGTATAAAAATGTCTTGATGTGACTTCTAATCATCTATTTATTCACAAAGATCACACCATAGTGATGTGTCAATCAAATCCCACACCACCAGACTTATGAACAGCTTCTTCCCATGGGCTGTGTGGACTGTAAACACACGCCATACCTCACTGTCATGTGCAACAACCACTCACTGAACATGTGCCTCATGTCTGGCACATGCATGTTTACATTGCTTACCCTGTTACATTTGCACTGTTTATACAGTTTACACTGGTACATGCATTTTTACATTGTTTACACTGTTACATTTGTACATTTTTATACTACTTTTATATTTTTTCATTTCACCCTTTCATACAGTATATCTCCAAGTTGCACATATTTCGATTGCGCACTATTTTATATTTTTTCATGCATGTCTGTATCCTATTGTGTTGTTATATAGATGTAAGTACACTGTTGCTGGCAGAGACCACCTGCAATTTCATTGCACAACTGGTGTAATTAAAATAAAGCCTATTCTATTCTATTCTATTCTATTCTATTCTATTCTATTCTATTCTATTCTA
>JAPQRQ010000005.1:15678087-15734907 GCA_037367365.1 Apogon talboti | reverse complement strand
GGGTAGTGATGACAAAAATCAGGAAAATGAATAGAATGAAATGTGAGATTTCAGGGGGTTGGAGAGAGAAATGAGGACAAGAAAATGAAGACAACACTTTCTTCCTGAACACCATAAAAGGGCTTCCCTTCCCTCCTCTCCACATCTTATTCCTTTCATTCTGTACCAAAAAATCCTTCTTTTCACCAACCTAACATTTCTGCAATAAATCTCTGGCCCTGCAGCTTAGTACGCAGGTGTCAACCACCTGCGTGGGCAGTTAGATAAAAAGGAGGCCTATTTATAACCCAATCCATCCCTTGTGCTGCTGTTTATGCTACGGAACTACGGTTTACGTAATGTTGGACATCGCTTGAAAAGATATTCCCTCAGTGCCCTCTGTGCAGAGTGCCAAGTGCAATGCAGTGTTATGCAAAAGCAGTGCAACTGTCGACGCAGTTGTCCTCCATGAATTATGCAGTGTCCCCTGCGACAAGTCAGTAACAAACAGGCACAAATCTGCAGGTCTGTATTTATTCACCTGGAAGCTGTAGCTTCTGGAACTCTTTATGTGCTACAGCTTATGTGTGTGAAAAAACATCAGTTGTAGATTTATCTTGTAATCTATTCACATTTTTATGTAATTTCAATGCTAAGGAGAATATGAGGATACTTGTGTTTGTCCAAAGTCTTAGGATTATGCAAAAGCTACTGCAGTGATTTTCATGAGTTTTAGTGGAAGAGTACAGGACATGGACAAAGGGTGAACCCTTAAATGATATAGATACAGATCCATATAATGGACAGAACCTGGATTTTATTTTATTTTTATACTCTATTTATCTTTGGAGAGACCAAAGCTAACTTTTATCTGTTGTTCAGTGCAGTTACGCTAACCAAATTCACCAGTTGACAGTTATATTAACCACGGACACCAACTGACAAATAGAAATAATAAGAAGAATGTGCTCTCAGTCCATCTAGCTACACTCTCTGAATACACTTCATCATTTTACACTTGTACAAGGAGAATAGAATAGAATACAATAGAATAAAATGCCCTTTATTGTCATTATACTGAATGTACAACGAGATTGGAGAGCTTCTCCTTTTTCAGTGCAAAAAGGTACGAGGTACAAAATTTATACAAGATAAAGTCCTGTTGCAGTGCAATTAACTTGATATACAGATATGAACATAAAAAGAATAAAAATTGAGAAAATAAAAAATGTAAAATGTATTGCCCAGGATGGTTGAATATTTACAGGGTAATTATAGTGCACAGGGTGATTAATGCTCACAGATGAATATATATTATGACATATTATGACATATATGACATATGATTATTATTTCTAGAATGATTGTATTGCACGGGATGAATGAATATTGAGGTAGTATTTTGAGCAGTACAGCAGCAGCGGTGACAGTGATAGATATAATTGTAATAATACAACAAATAAACATTTGACATTGTATTAAACACCACTGTATGAGCAGTGGAGGGTCTAGTTGTTGTAAACAGAACAGCTATTATGTAGGTGCCAACATGCTACATAGTTGTTTTTTTTCCCAGGGGGTGTCTTGTGTTTACTGTTGGTCGAGGAGCATTTATTATAGACTGAGTGTTGACATATATATATACAGCCGAGCCAAAAGCAAAGAGATCCCACCTGGGTTTAACTAAACAAATAAATAAGAGCCCTCCATTTGATATTTACTGCAGTGATTAACATGTTTCAGATACAATATGTTCTTTAACTCTAACTGATGGGTCTTTAGGTCTGTGTCTTCAATGTATTTGTACATTGTTCCTTGCACTTGTACAAGGAGAATCATTTTTGAAAGCTTGTGTACACTTGTAAAAGGCATGTTCCCATGTGTTTTGTGACATATAGGCCAGTTTTCAGGTTCTTTCCTCAAACAAATACTCTAGAGTTGATTTGTGAACACACATATCCACAGATGAGCTGACTGATCACTTAGCGTCTAGTGTTAATGAGCCATACATGACACAATGATCAATCACTCACTGGCTGCGCTTAGATGAAAGAGGCAACTTCATTATATTTTTTTGTAGGTCTCTGTTCTCAAATATCACACACTCCACATGCACCTTAACATAAACTCTCAACAAGGATCTGCTTCTACACAAAAGCAGTGTGTTTCTATCAACCTGCTGCACTTGATCATCAAGTCTGCAGTAGCTGCATTTGCAGAAGTAATTTGTCATACATGCTGAGGACCGGACTGCCAAGGCCCTCGCCTTGGTCTGCTGCCCAATCCACAATGCCCATTCTGACCATTCTGGTTCCCCCTGTGGGTGGTGGGCCCACAAGGCGGCGAGCCCATGTCTTCAGTTCAGGCTGGGCCCGGCTGGACCCCATGGGCAAAGGCCCAGCCACCAGGTGCTTGTCCACAGGCCCCAACCCCAGGCCTGGCTCCAGGATGGAGCCCCGGTAACTCTCTGGGCCGGATACACAGTCTCTTGTTGTTACAGAACATCAAGGGTCTTATGAACCATTCTTCATGGGTGCAGTCAATAGGCGAACCTCAGATTGTGGAGGAGCAATTTAGTTTTTATCCCAGATGTGGAACCGTGGACCAGCTCTCTTTACCCTTGCTAGGGTGCTGGAGGGGGCATGGGATTTTGCCCATCCAGTCCGCATGTGTTTTGTGCATTTGGAGAAGGCTTACAACCGTGTCCCCAGGGGCATCCTGTGGGGGGGTACTGTGGGAGTACGGGGTGGATGGCCCGTTGTTAGTGGCCATTCAGTCCCTGTACTGAAGGAGCGCAAGCCTGGTCCGCATAGCCGGTAGTAAGTTGGACCTGTTCCTGGTGAGGTTTGTACTCTGCCAGGGCTGCCTTTATCACCGGTTCTGTTCATAACTTTTATGGACAGAATTTCTAGGTGCAGCCGGGTGGTGGAGGGAGTCAAATTCGGTGGCAGGAGGATCTCATCTCTGCTTTTTGCGGATGATGTGGTCCTCTTAGCTTCATTACTGGGGCGGTTTGCAGCTGAGTGTGAAGCAGCTGGGATGAAAATCAGCACCTCCAAGTCTGAGGCCATGGTCCTCAGCTGAGACTGCTGCCCCCGCGACCCGGACCCGGATAAGCTGAAGAAGGCAGTACGGTACCCTTGTGTAAGGATACCGGTACCCGGTGCTTACACATGAGCGCATTTGAGTTTCCAGGCAGTTTTTGTGTTGCTCTGCTCTTTTCAGTTTGTTACACACACTTCTAAAGCTATTACCTTTTTTGGAGGCGAGCATAGCATGAATCAATGTTCTGTTAGCAGACAGTATTTCTTTATGGTCCTATATCACAAGAGAAGCCAATAGGGTATTTTTTCATCGTTTTTGCAATGAAGCAGAAAAGCTGCCATCTCTGTATTTGTTCTCCACTTAGAGGAAATGACAGGAATTTTCCCTGCTGTTCTACACAGGTTGAACGTGTTGAATGTGTACCCCCTGTCATGTGGTGAAAGGCAGATGTGGTTAAAATGTAGTTTTCTTCTGGACACATTTACACTCATCAGTGAGAGCAGATCAGACCTTAAGAGCTGTTAAGTCAAACCTGAAAGGTGGACAACAGGTAGAAAACATGTTGCTTATTTCATATACAGCATGTTGGGTTTTATTTATTTATTTGCAATTTATCATTAGAGTTATTCACTCACATTTTAAGGCCATAGTTGTCACAGTACACATGGACTCTATATGTAGGTTGGTGAATTGTCTTGGCATTGGTGTCACATGGTCAATTTGTTTTATGTCTTTTGGCCTGATCAGTTTTTGCAGCAGGGAGTGTTTTCTAACATGTACCCCCCAATATGTGACATCGATTAACAGCACAACTTTAATAATGAGCGTAACAGGGGTGGGGGCAGGTTAATTGTGTACCCCATTCTGGTCTTTTTAAGTAAACTGAAAATTGAGGGACATAACACCTTAATTGTTTCTTTATCTCCATGTTTGCTCGATAGGACTCGTCATTTTCTCTCTGCACTCATCCTTCTCATCCTCCTCTCACTGCCTCTATATTTCTATTTAAATTAAATCTCGTCCCTCGCTCCTCGGTGGCTCAGTTTTGGTCAAAAGGACCTGAGGAGATGGTGAGTCATGGCCAACACAAAAGGGGCTCGCGTAGACATCAGGCTCAGTTCACATTTACAAAACAAAAAGCAGCAGAATTCAGTGAGATGCAAATATCACATTCAGCTGTACAGAATAAAGTCAAGTTTGAAAGAGAACGTACAGTTACATATTAAATAGAGACTTGTGGATCATATTATCTGGTCTCAGAAGTGCTATAAATTTAGTCTAATAGTGTAATTGTGATGGAATTCAAGTAGTTTCACAGAACAGATTTGTCTGTTGGTTATGGGGTCACACTCACTCATAGTGGTTACAGTAGGATTGCTTTAGGCAGCAGTAGTTGCTGAGTGGTATTTAATAAGCCTCTTTAACCGGATGCTCTGAAATATTGCTCCTTAATACATGAACCTGTTCAATATGTATATAGAGACAGCATGAATAGATGCAGGTTACTTTTGTTGATCTCAACTCTTATAAAATTAAAATATCTACAAAGTATGGAAGTGAAATTACATACTGGTCGACAAGGTATCAGATATATTTATCGACTAGGAGACTAGGAAAATTTGATCCAAACGACCTTAATGCACATATAAGGCTACAGCTGATTGATGATTTATTAATAAATCTCTTTATCTGTAAAATAGAAACAGATGCTTTGCCACAGCCTGAGGTTATTTATTCAAATTGTGTTGTTCATGCACAAATCTATATGCAGTGTATTCAACTACCTTCTGGCAAAGAAGAGCATTCAGCTCGCACTGTTAAAAGCTGGAGACAGGGACAGTTTGGTATTATTGCTTGAAAAATTACTAAAACTTAATTTTGTTGCAGAGCATATTCTATGTGGAGAAAAATATTGGGACAAATTGCACATTTAGCGTGAAGACCTTCGCATGGTTTAAAATATTATCATGATAAAAATGTTGTCAATAATTATCAGAATAAATGTTGAGTTAAAATTTCTTTTAGGTTAACTTATTTTTCTTCCAGAACAAGAGCTGAAACAACCAGATGATAACATGGAGATAGAAGATTTAAAACAATTATTGATCAATGTTTAATAAAATTAAGTAAAAGGAGAAATAAAGGGAATTTGACACCAACTTTAAAAAGTTGTATGGCTCTAATAAACCGAGTAGAAGACACAGAGTGTTCTATTGTTGTTTTTCAACCAAAATGGCTGTGATATCTATTTTCATGGCAGAGACAGAGGATTAATTTGGTCTCCTCCTCACAACCTACTGTACCAGACATATTTTCAGACTTTATGGGAATATCTGGGAAGATGCAGTAAAGGACTGAGCAGCCAGCTGATAGATAATCGCTACATGAGGATTACATTTAAAAAAGGTGTTTATATCTCCTCAGTGTGTTTATTCCTTGATAAAATACTGAAAAAACAAATAAACAAGTGATTCAAAAAATGTTTTTGCCAAAATTCCAATGTTTCTGTGAACGTTTTCCAATGTGAAATGTCAAAATGTGCATCTACTACATTCACAGAAACACACCTAATTTAAACAATATGAACCTGAAAGTTGAAATAAAAACATTCATTGTAATATTTTTTGTCACAGCCTGGCACAAAAGAAGGACTAAGAGGAGAGGACCACAAAGGACCTTTTATCTTTATGTTTATTTGAACTAAACACAACATAATATAATTATATAAATTGTCTGAATCAGTACAATCAGTGGTGTAGTTTACATATGGAAGAGTGATAGAAGTAGTGGAAAAGAACCAAAATAACATAATGTAAAGCAAACCAAAACCAGATGATCAGGGAGAGAGACTGACTGAATCCAGCAGCTGAGGAACAGCCAGCTCAGGTGTGAGTCACTGTGTGATGACTTCCTTTTTTTCCAAGTAAAACAACACCCACACAACACAGCCCAAACAGGAAGTGTCTGGGGCTGTCACACCTCACCTGAATTCAATGTGTCCTTATTCTTTTGTCCTTATAGAGCATTTCCACATTCTTTATTCTGACTCCAAATCGGTGAATCTTTGCAGCTCTACTGTCATGTTGTTTTTCTATAAAATGCATTTACTCACAGATTCCATTACACACAGTTGATCAGTACTAACCTCATATCATATCTAACAGTTCCTTTTTGTCTCTGTCACACACACACACACACACACACACACACACACACACACACACACACACACACAACACACTGACAGAGTTTCAGTGTTGCTGGTGAGAGACTGCCGTCACTCCCCACTTCAAGAGACTTGTGAAATGGATGACTGCGGGAGACAAACCAGTTGGTGTGGGAATATCATCTGCGTAATGGAATTAGGAATGAAAGTGTGAATTCAATATCTGCAGACTGGCCCTTTGGTGCCTTAAGGCTCGGTTTAGATACAGGTTATCAGACAAAAAGTTATGCTCTAAGCGGGGAGTCCTGCCACTCTGCCTCCCACGGGGAGTTAACGCTGACCTGTTTGCACCAGTTTGTATAACACTAGCTCAGGTGTCATGTCAGAAAGTTGAGGTTAACTTTCATTGTGAGTCACAAATATGAGAAGATGATGAAAATGAATGAGCTGGAGAATTTTTGACTCAGTGTTGAGCTGATGAGAGAAGAAGACTCAGATTCAGATCAGTGTTTCTCTCTCAGATTACTTTTTAGATCGGTAGGTGCAACATGAGCACACTTAAAAGCTGCTGGATATTAGTGTGAAATGATGATTACCTTATACAAAAAAAAAAAAACAACCCAAAAACCCAAACTGTTGTACAACTGCACAAGCTACATCTTATTTATAATGTCTGACATATTGAACACCTTTCAGTCACAAAGCTACTACTATGTCACTGGACTATTATCATGAATCAACACTTAGTTAAAGACTCAGGATAGTTAAACTCACATTCTTAGTCCCTGCTTTTTACGTAAACAGGTGCAGGTACGTACCAGCTTACTGACATTTCAGCATTTTTTTTGAGAATACTAAAAGATAAAGCAAAAAAGGACAGCCCACATCACAGCACTGTATGTGGCAGCTGTTATCATGTTGTCAAGGTTATGGTTCAAAATACAAAACAGAAATCCTAAGGGACATTTCTTGTCGTGTAATGGTGTTGCCAGATCTCTACCTACATCCCATTACTACATTTTCATCCATTTTGAAACCAGTCAATTCATTTATTCGTCTCTCTTCAGGATTGACTGGTACTTATCTGTAAAACTGCTGTAAACAGAACTTTTCCTTCCTTTTCAGGAATAGTTTTGAGTGGGTAACTCACAGCTATAACATTTTCAACAGCAATTGAAGAGTGTTTTTGCAGCACTCTTGACTAAATGAATGAATTTCCTATTGCCTTAACACACGCAGATTATTGATCCAGACTTCGTATAATTTCCTGTCACCATCAGTCCTACGTATCATGTCGATGCAGTTTTGTTAGCATAGACTAGCACTACCTTACCATTAGCTTAGCGCCTGAGGCTCTGGGGCTGATGATTTATCGAGGCCTGTGGCGCTTAGGAAATAAGGCTCACTCTTTAATCTCAGGGATGACTGACAGCCCAGATATTACTCTGTAGTTTTTAATAACAGTCAGTGCAGCACCACAAGAGATGGAGCGCTGAGCACGGTGCTATCAGATGTTTGGATCATCTCCCAGCCGCTTGTGCTACCGCGCAGACACATAGAGAAACGCAACCCAGTGTATGAGAAATAGTGTGTATCGTATTTATAGCATTTGTGTGCCTGTCTGCAAATTCACACTGTACCATAAAAAGTAACATAACAAATTTATTATATGTAATTTAATGCTGTAGTTGGCTATTACCTTTTATTTATTTGTTAATTTATTTGTTTGTTTGTTTGTTTGTTTATTAATCCTTTATGACTTGTTTCTGCATTTGTTGTTCAAACCCAGCTGTTTTACTGATCTGCTGTGCTCTGTGGATTGAATGTTTTTGCTATGACAAATCCAGCCTTATACTCTGGTCTGGTTATAACCTCCACCTCCCTCTCTTTCCTTCCTTCTCCATCTCTGCTATTCAATCCTTCATTCTGTCACTACCTTATTTCTTCAGCCACTCTCTCGTTCACCTCTCTGTCTCTTTCTTTCTGAATGTCATTCACTATTATAAACTCCTTTCCCGCCCCCTCATTTTCTCTGTCAGCGTCACTGCCATTTGTCAGCCCGTCTTTGGCTTTTCAGTCTTGCTGTATTGCTACAGTGTGCGTCTCCATAACTCATTTGCCTTTCCACTTAAACTCTATTTTTCACTCAGTCAGATTGCCTCCTTCACTTTACCTATCGCTGTTTTTTCCCTCTTGCTCTCCTGCCCACTGCCTCTGTCTCATTCATCATCACCACCTTCTACCTCCTCCCTATGGTTCTTTTGCTCTTTTCTCCTCCTCTTTCTCTCCTTCACTTTCCCTGTTGAAACTGGACATGAAACCAGTCTCCATGCTCTTTATTGAGCAGCCAAGCACATTGCTTTAGAAGTAGAGAGGGTGAAATTACATTTTTAAGTTTTGTTGTTTTGCTTTTTTAAATAAAACTTCCCTTTTCATCAGTTTTCCCTCTTCTGAGCAGAGAAATACTCCTTATTTTGTTTTTCTGCCTCCATCATGAACTCTGCATCACACGACTGTATAACAGAAAACACTGATTTTGAGTATTTTGTGCTGTTTTGTGGAGAAAAACTAGAGTTGTATCACTATCATTTGCAATTTATTTTATTATTTTTGGTGCCAGGAGTACAGTAGCTCCTCCAGTTCCTTTGTGAGATCATTTTATTCATTAATGACACACTTTAAAATACAGCATATTTAGTATCTGAATGTACTACAAGCCCAAAACACACTTAGAATGATTATGTAGGACTGGAACTGGGACACAGCTATAGTATGCATCTTGGACCACAGGGCCACCATGACTCCCCATCCAGCAGTGATGAATTTCAATTTTTTTTCTTAAATATACTGTATAGGTGCACTGAATATAAGCTCCATCTCACATCTGTTTCTCTTCCACCCCCTCTGTTCTTCTCTGTCCTCCACTCATATTGGAGGTGGGTGGATTTGACAGTTTTTTTCTCTTACATCAAGGAAGTGATGACTCCACATATCACTGCTCCATTCACCAATCAATTAAATAAACTGACTAACACTACCTGACTTTATAGAGACTCATTGAGTTATAAGGGTTTTGATGTGGAACACAACCATTAAGTACATTAAGTACACTTTTAAGTTGCATTTCTACACATTTAATACATATGTTTCACATGCAAACATACATTAGTGTGGCTGTTTGTCATGAGGTTAACACAGCTAATACAAACACCAATCAGTTTTTAAGCTGAGCTGCTACGTGCCTCAACTTGTGTGTTTGTCTGTGTGTTTGCGTACTTGTTTCGCAAGAAAATGCAGGTATGCATCATGATGTAGCTGCTGTTCCTCTAAAAGATTTAAACAGTCCCCTGTATAATAGCAAGAGCAGGCTGGTGTGTTACATACAGTATGAGAATAGGCAGTATGGGTGTTGTGTATTAATATCAGATTCATCTTGGATGCTCAGGTAAGAAACACTCACACTCTCACTGACAAAAACACACACTCAAGGGACAGTCACTGAGGAAAAGCTGTAAAGCAGTTTCTGGACTGTGAATGGATAAATAATGAAGGTTAAAACAACACACTGACAGAGACTATTGATTGTTTGCAAAGGGAAAAAAAGGAAAGAAGCAAGATTCCTGTCTGAGCTGATCCAGATGCTTCTGCAGTGTTACCTGTTCATTTACCTGTCAGTATTTTCATCAACTCAACTGAATGTGGCTTTCCTCATGTGTCTTCATTATCTTATGTTCAAGCGTCCACCTGTATTACTTAAGTATTATGAAGGTAAATTATATGATATTTCTCTTCTTGTGTTTGTTGGAGAACTCTTTAAACTCAGCCTCTCTACTCAGTGAACATGGGAGAGACTGAGTGGTCAAGTGAGCAATGGATTGAATGGAGAGAGTGAGTGTCATACTTAGAAAAAAGCAGTGAAATTAAAAAATGAAACATACTTTTCCTGATTGACAGTGGTTATTTTAGCCCTGCGATGAACTGGCGACTCATCCAGGGTGTACCATGCGTTCACCCTTAAGTAGCTGGGATAGACTCCAGTGACCCCCGCGACCCTAGTAATGATAAAGCAGGTTCAGAAGATGACTGACTGGCTGACAGTGGTTATTTTCTAAAAACACAAGTAGACACTTCCACATCTTTGCAAAACACAAAGTTATTGTGTGTGTTGTGAACAGGTCTGTTAGCAGTGATAGGGTGGAAGCTCTGTGTATGTGGACTTTACCTAGTTTATTGTTTTTACACTTGTTGCACCCACACATACCGGTAATAGTGTTTTTAAAAGATTGGAGGTACAAACCACACCCAGAAACATCCTGAATCCAAAAACAAACAGGAAAAGAAAAAATACTGGCAGAAGTAAATACGTTACCAACGATTGAGGAGTATTATTGTAAGAGTCTATATTTTGTTTTTTAAATCAAAATGTTGAAAACATGGTGTTGTTTTCCATCTTCTGTAGTTTTTCTGTCAGTCGTTTCTTCTGTCTAGTGAACACAGACCTGCTGATTTGATTGCTCTGTTGTCAGTCATACTGTTCTTTATCTCTCCTGGAGGCCAGAGACACTCAACCACCAAAACCCGGGAGAGATGCTGGCACTGGGCTTCTTGTTGCCATAGCAACCCAGAGCATAAAAGCTCACCTATTACCAACAAATTGGAAAAAAAAGAAGACGCATTAAGAGACAAGTAATGTAGTGACTTCATGATGTCTTCAGGGTCTAGTCAGAATATGGAACCAAAACTATGTGTTGTTCCCTGAGATGCTTCTTCTGTGTGTGCATACTTATGTCTGAGACTCTATAGACATAATATATTTGAGGCGTATAATATATAATATAAATAATATAATGTATATGATATCATATAATCATATCATGAGGCGTATCCTAATTTTGATCATATTTGTGATATGGCATTTATATGACATACACAGAAATCTGGACACTCATATTCTTGTTTTCATGGTAATTATTAGTATCTGCACACAAAAAGTCATGTCAAAGACCAGTGACCTCTGTTCAAACATTTTATCTGTCTGACTGGGGTGAAAGTGCACCAGTGGAGGAGCAAATGCAGCCAACCGGAGAACTTAATAAATAATTAATTGAATGTGTTATGTTGATCTTTTCAGCCACCTATTTCAGTTTATCCTGTGAAATGCTGAGGATTAGTCATATCTAAAGAGCTTTGAGCCTGTGTAGGAAATAATGACAATGTTAGTCCATGTAACATTTGAGGATGAGTCATGTTGTCACCGTTCATTACCTGAAGGTTGTTAATAGGTTCATTTTGTGCTTTTAAACACAGCAGACAACATTCTATAGCGAAGGTGATAAAAAGTAACATACTAAACGCGTTGATGTGGCTCTCACAGTCAAATTAGTATTGCTCCACTCTCCAGATTTTTACTCCTCTACCAATAAGAAAAGAATGAGCATTTTTTCCCTTAATCTCCATGAACATATCCACTTAGTCACTATTCTTGGTTGGAAAAGAAGCCAAGTGAAGCCTCAGACTTACATTTCCTTATGCACATCTCTTCTGTGTCATTTTGCTTGGCTTAACTGTTTGTTGTCAGCTTACATTATGTAATAGCTGCATATGGAAATGTGGCTGGATGTGCCGAGAACAGTCAGAAGCGCTAGCTAAAACTGGCTGACAGCAGACTCAGTGTGTGTGTTTGTATGTTTGGTATGAAGGTGGCAGGATTATGTGGTCAAATGACAACATTGTAAATTCGGTGTGTGTGTGTTTTTTGTGTGTCAGGGGCAGAGGGGGTGCATGCAATTATTCAAGTGACGGTTTTGCTTACAAGGCAGTAGAGCTCCCATTGATATGAGTGTGGACTTGCACTGTTTGTATTTGTTGGAGTAGCTTTGTGATTGTGAGATTGCAGATAGACTGTGTGCCTGTGTGCACATGATACTTATCAGTGCTGAGATTGTTTACATGGCCTGGAACACAGTCTTAACACACAGTGACAGGAAACAGAGAGCGAACAAAAGGGGAGACAGCTATGCTCGCTCCACGTACTCACACACACATTTCCTTTCCGTTATTAATAGTATGTAAGTTGACAAGGCAGACGTTTTAGTTAGAATTATAGTTTAATGATCAGATGAATACAGATGCAGCAGCAGCAGCAGCAGCCTTTAGCAGCGCTTAGCAGTACTACGTGTGTGTGTGTGTGTGTGTGCGCGCGTGTATGTGTGTTTGTGTGTGTGTCTGCATGTGTGTGCGTGTATGTGTCTACATGTGTGTCCGGTACATCAGGGATTTGTCACATTTATGTACATTTTTACCTGCAGATGAATTACCAAACATGGCATTAAAAAAGCACTGCAGTGGTTTTCTCTGCACATTAACTCTAAATAACAGACACTTTACATCAGAGTCTCAACAACAGAAAATGGTGATGTGTTTTAGAAATGTATGAATGCATACCCTACCCTCTTGATTTACATTCCTTTATAGTGATGAAATCTGTTCAGATACTGGCACATCAAAGACAGAAAATTAACATTTCAGAAAACAAAAATTTGGTAAACAGATAAATGTCGTAGTTATTGTTTTGTACATCCCCAAAAAAATCAGAGCCATACTTAGCTTTTTTTTTTTTAAAAAAGTATACAAGAGGTAACATGAAAACATACATAGAAAATAAATAAGTAAAATTAAATCCATAGAAAAAAAAAGAATAATAATAGCCAGTGAGAATACGTTCTGATGTATTTATTTATGTACATTATATGAAATAGTGCAAACCAATAAAAAGAGTCAATTCAATTATTTAACTATGTACAAACTATGTTTGTAATAAAGGCTGCATGATTTTCTGTATGGACAGATATTAGTTGCATTCTTCAGGATGCTAACATAACACTGATACATTAAATGAGTAGTCACAGTATTTCCAAAGTTGTGATCTTTAGTATTTACCTGAAATGACATTTGTGTTTCTACCTCTACAGGTCATCCAGTGTCCATGAAGTCAGGATTTAGACACACACAGTGTTACTCCATCGCTCCATTGTTTTGCTTTGAGATCATGAATGGCATTGTAACATTAGGAGTGTGCTAAGTAATCATACAAACAAACAACACACCCTACTTAGCTCCTTCTATCAGAAGGAGCTGCATCTTTTTAAAGTCCCAGATGATTGTTGTGACCTTAGGTGCAGCTTGTTTGCAGATGTAAACACGAGCAAATGCGAACTGACAGTTACTGAAGACACACAGTTGAACAGACACACACACACACACACACACACACACACACACACAGAAGTGCGCCCACAATGACAGTATCATTTATAGAATCAAAAGAAGCTTTCAGCATCTTCATTTTCATCCCACTGCGCACAGACAGTGAGTGGGCCTCCTAAAGCTTCCCCTCAAACAATCCCCTTCAGTGATGTAAGAGCGTCTGCCCTGATGAGTTTATGCACACATGCACAAGTTCAGACACATGATTTCAACCCAGACAGTGAAGGAGCAGAGGTGTAAAATCCAAGTCAGGAGTTCTTTTGTTTTCTCCTTGGAGAAACAAACAGGTTTTCTACAGGGAAGCAGAAAATGCATTTTTCTTATCTCCCTATTTGCAGCTTTAGTTGTTTTGCCGTATTTGTTTTTCAGCCCCATTTCTTGTCTCTCTATGTTTTGTTGTTTACTTAGCAGTTGCTCCACACTTTTAAACAAATCGTGTGTTTGTGCAGGGAATGTAATTTTTCTAATCTCAAACTTGTTTTTTTTGTTGTGTAAATTCATTAGCATGTATCATTGTTTGACAGGAAAATACTATGCAAATACAATGAATATGTGTATGTCTTATCTGTTGTACAGGATGCTAATAGTTTTTTTGTGTTCTTTTTGCAGACGAGGGGTCGTATCAGCGTGATCCGCCTCCTCCTCCTTGCACATCCTCCACATCCAGTACTCTGCTGGAAGATCGCAGGAAGAGCCACATCCCCGAGGAGTTCGCAGGCCTCCTACATGGATCATCTCCGGCCTGTGAAACCCCTGATACGCCTTACCATCTGTACAGCCACAAAGCCCGCAAATATGCCTCTACAGAAGTCCAGAGCACCCTGCTGCAGACCCCCGAGTTCAGCATTGTGATTGGAGGTGGACCCACTCAGATCTTCTCCAGGACAGAGAGAGAGTCAACATCACAGAGGACCACCAACGACCCCCAAAAGCCACAGGTGGTGTACAGAACTATCTTCCACACACGGGTTAATCAGGACCAGGCCCGACCCAGGAACTGTGCGCAGATCGATCCACCACCTCGTGGTTGGGCTACACTTGACCGCCCGCCCTCCTACTCCTCTGCCAGCTCCAGTGGTCAAAACGGGGAGGCCACAGAGTTACTGGCAGGAAGCACAGGAAAGGACAGTTCATCAGGAACTGGTTACGAAGAGAGGGCTTGCACCCTGGGTAGAATGAGGTCCATGCCCCGCAGCGTGTTGGACCTGCAGCTGTCCAAGTCTTTGTCCAAATCAGACTCCAACCTAGTTGCTGTGTCTCCTATACAGGTATGGTGTTGCTCAAATCTTTACATTACATTAAACTTTACATTAATTTCTGTTGTATCTATATTGTAAAAGCCAAGTGGCCTCTGTGTGTGTGCGTGTGTGTGTCTTGGGCATCACACAAAAACCGCAAAGAGCTGGCTGCTGCACTTTGGCATACTTATGTATTTTTGGTCAAGGAAGAGACTAGCACAAACGGCAAGTTGATAGGAGCAATATTTTAGGAGATATTAGTAATTTTGGAATACAGTAGCCTTACAATTACGTTGCTATGGCCAGAACACTTTGGCAGTGACTGCTGGGCAAATGTAATAGAGCAAGCATGAATACACAACAGCATTAAAATGACCACATCTAGAACCAGTGGATGCCCACGGGTCAGCACGCTAGTTGGTCTTTAAGTTATTACCATTACGTACAGTGCATTATATGTGGACAACGATGTGAACTATTATTGAGTTGCAAATGGCCAGTTACATTTTTATTTCAGCTTTTTTTCTCTCATTGTCCATCTCTTCTGACTCATGTAACATACACAATAAATAAAACAAAATTTAAAAAACATGCAACATACCATAATATTCAAATGACTGCACGTAATAATGAGTTTCTCTTGAAGATTAAACCATCATTAAGATCTCAGTTAGCATCCAAAGTAAAATGCTTTGTAACTGTTATTGTATTAATGATGATGAAGCAGTGGTGGATGTAGTTAATATGCTTCTGTATCATTAGGTGTGACTTCAACAGAAACTAAACCAGTGCACTTGGATAACCCACTTATCTGGACCATGGCACTCCCTGCTGTGAACTACATTTTATGAGATTTCTTTAATGCATATTAAATAAATCATAAGCAATATATGTAGTCTGTTTGATGAAGGACTCTTCATTATAGATGAAACTGGCAGAAAATTGTCAACTCTCAGACCAGTTATTTATATAAGATATGTGTATTTTTAGGTTAAATATCTGGAAAACATTGCATAAATGAATGATTATTGTAATGACATTGCAAAATGGTCGGTTTTCATCCCATCCCAGGAGGAGCACAGTTGGGGGTCTGGATCTCGTGGCCAGGGACCTGGAAGTCCCAGCCCAGGAGAGGGCAGCACCCCAGGGGGTCGACTGGAGAGAACACCTTCCTTCACTGCTGAGTGGGAAGAGGTGAGAAGGCATTTTGTTCCTGACCAGTATCCCAAATGTAGGTTCAATCAACATATTAAGATGGAGAGTTGGAAATAAATGGGTGATCTTTACAGTACAGAGTTAAATTAGTCTACTGCCATGCCATGATACAACATATTAGATTAAAACCAGCATGTGTTTGGAGGTCTCTGCAGGGGACAGTAAAACCCTCTGCAGCCACAGCTCCTTCTGTTTCCACCCTTTGAAACTCAGCAGATACTATGGTATACAAAACAGCTCCGGCTCTAATTCTACATGCTCCCACATAGATTTTCCTCTGTAACCAGCATTACAGCTGCAGTGAAGAAAAAGTGTTTTCTGTTGCAGAGGGCAGAGAGCAGAGTTCAAAGGTGTTCTGTGTGTTTTGGTCTTGCTATGTTTGTGCCTGGGGCTTCCTCTGTATTAAAGGGTCTGTGATGCAGAGGCAATGCACTGGCTGGACACCACTCCTGAACCTCATTCCTTTGAAAACACTTGGGGTCACAGACACATTAGCTTCTGCTCTCATCGCTCATACAACACACGTTCTTGCAGGATGAGGCTTATCTGCACCAACTTGCTTGTGTTTTTCAAAGAAAAAGAGCATATTGGACACTGATTTTCACAGGTTGAAGAAAATGTATGTTTAAGTACAGTTCATTAGCATGCAGGATTAATTAGCGTGCATGTTTTAAAGTAAATTTGCTGGTAACGTGCGAGTGAAAGAACATTATTGCATGGCTTTCTGCATTTGCATTTGCATGTACATCATCATTAGTGTTCATTTTTACCCACATAGCTCATAACTTGCTGATGGTGATGAATTACCATATGGAATTTCCCATAATTCTCAGCAATTAAGGTGACCTTTCTTGTTTAATTGCACAATACTGGAGGATGAGATAAGATGGCTTCAGGGAAATTGTGGAGTGATATATGGGGATTTCACAACAAAGTCGCTCTATTTTAAAGAGTTGCATTATTAGCAAAACTGCAGTCACGGGGGACGTTCTACAGCAGTCAATGATCTGAAGATATCCGTACTCATTAGTGTTACAGGCTTACAGAGGTAGTCCACTGTATGTTTCAAATGCTTGCTTTAATCTCAGTTGAAAAATACAGTATTTGGATTGCATGTGCTTATTTGGAGAAGAATTAATACCAATTAATGTATCCTCATTGGAAGTAGAAGTGTTAATGGAATTAATAGTTTGTAGTAAAATTCTTATAGCCATTAATGGAAACTGGTTTTTATCAAAGAGGTGCAAGTATTTGTGCTGACTGAGGAAACTGCATTTATTATGGGTCACTTAAAAGGTTAAATGGTTAAATACAACTGATTACTCCTTGCTACAGACACCAAGAATGTTATGTAGGACATGAGTATGAATCATCTGAATTTTGGAGCAGATTCATACAAAGGAGCAGAGGCTGTGACTTTTTTCACTTTCTTTACCATTAAACAAAAAACAAAAAAAGGTTCTTAAATATCTAAGACCCTTGTTGGAATAACAGTCAGTTAAAGCAGCCATTGACACCAACATGACAGAAAGGAGGAACATCAAGGTTATAATTTGCAAAACTTGAAGAGGAATGGATTCCTGGCCTTGGTGCAGTTCTGTCATCTCTGAGTGTCCTAGTTTTTATAGTTTTAGTAACATTTCCTACTTCCCTGCTACTTTATTGTAAAATTGTGTTTCAAGATTTCATTGGCGACTTTCTTAAATTAAAATTCAATCCTATCTCAGCAGATATTGTCTACAATATTACTATGAAAATAAGTTCTTCTTTTTCTCTACTAACGCCTGATGTAAGTGTAGTTAGATGTCTTTAGTTCATCCATGTGCCTCACCAGTTAGTAACTTGTGTCTGTCTGCTGGTAGGTGATGTGCTGACTGCTAACAACAAATGGGGACAACTTAACCCTGAAAACCTAAACAAAAGATCGGCTTACTTTTTCATAATTCAACAATATTACTGCAGAGGTGGTGAAATAGAAGAGAGAAGGCTCAAAACCAGAGGGAGAAGTTAGTCACAGGTTGTAAACCTACTCAGTGAACTGAAAGATGATTGGTCTGTAGATTGGGTTAGTGTGGGTTATTATGTAATCAATATAAGATGTTTAAAATCCTCTTGGTTCTATATACTAGTATGTGAATGTGCATGTGTGGCAGAAATAGCCCTTCTCCTGCTCCAAAGGAAAGGCCACCTTCATGGTCCGGCAGCTTGTAAACAGTGTTTGCATTTGTCAGACTGGGTCCTTTAAGCACTGATTTCAGACTAGTCAGAGCTAGTCCAGGTTTCTCTGACCCAAGGTGGCAAACTACTGATCCTGACAGTTGGATAGATGTACAGGTTGCACAGCTGAGTGATTAGCCGCAGGTCCAGGGTCAGGGATGACCGGTTGTCAGCCAGCAGCCAGATACTAATGAGGTCACTGTAGCCCCCTCCTATGCAGTTTTCCCCCTCGTTCATCTCTGTGCTATCTTTATTTCCCGCTAACACATCTTTCCCCCCCCTCCTGCTCCTCCACGTTTTTTCAATTCACAAGGGGGAATGACTGACATTCAGCGCACAGGCTCCCATAATGATCATGTTATGTGACACTTGAATCCAGAAATAGGGGTTAGCCTTATTACTGGGAAATGACTTTCTCTTGCACATACACCCCTCTAACTCTGGTTCTCCCTCTCTCTTTCTCTCTCTCTCTCTCTCTCTCTCTTCCCATTTGTTCAGATCGACAAGATTATGAGCTCAATCGGGGCAGGAATAGGCAGTGGATTGGACATCAAGGAGGACACATCAGGTATAACACAAGTGTACACAGGATGCTTGAGTGTGGAGCTCATTTTGCAAAAACTGGGTCTATTTTTCGTAGTTTCTGCTCTTATTTCCAAAGATTATGCAGTGCTCATAGAGTCTAACAGTACACAGATAATGAAATCTGAAAAGCAACTGTTCAGGGCAGCTTTTCTCATGTTATATAAAACACAGTTATTGGTTTCCTTAATGGGGTAATCCACTGATTCTAAAAGTTTAAGGGGAGTACTATTCATCCCATAACTCATCTGTTTAATGGCCTCTGCAGCTCAACCAAACAGCAGCTTCTTCACCAAACAAATGACACCTTTATTAAGAGGTCAATATCAGACTATGATTAGAAGGAGGAAACTCCAGTCAATGTTGCTCAATCATCAAACCTACCAAAATAAACAGTGGAGTCTTAAAGGGGGGCTTAACAGACTTAGAGGTAGAGCAGAACCTCCTGAATTATCTATTACTGATTATTGCCCTATAAAACATTCTAAGATGACTCTGTTAAGCTGGACTGACAGAACTGCAGCATCCATTCTCTTTTGAAGGATAATGCACACGTGACTTTTACAAATGATACCAAATTGATATTATAGCATTATACTTCCTTTAGCAATATTTTACAATATGACATGGTTGCATTAAATGTCAATATTTTAGTGAAATCCATGGACATGGTAGTTGCAGTCACTGTGTGTGTCTTAAAGTGACCCTAAGCTAAGATTCAATGATCTGTTATGTACATCATTTAATTTCCTTTGTTTTATTCTGTGAAACTGGCACCACAATTGAGTGAATAAAAGTAATTGCTACTTTTTACCACATTTTCTTTTTCTTCTTTCTTTCTGCTGCATTCCTCTGCTGTTACACAGACATTGTGACTTATTATTATTATTATTATTATCATTATTATTGTGATGATTTTCTTGCAGTGTATTAAGTAACACAGAATTAGCCAACATATCATGAGGATGTTGTACAGTAAGTAGAACTTCGCCATACAAGTTTAATTTGTGCCATGATCGAGCTCGTTTTTCTATTTACTCATTGTACAAATCAATTTTCCCTATTGAAATTAATTGAAATATAATGAATCCATTCCAGCCCCAAAAAAACACCCAAAAAACACTCAAAAGTCCTTTTTTTAAGGGTTTTTAAAACAGAAAAAGGGCAGCCAGAAATAAAAAAAATTATAAAAACATAATAAAACAGAATGCAAAGGAAATAAATTGGTCTTATTAACTTAACTTAATGATGTTACCTCAATGAGAGGAACAGGTGAAGTGAACAAGCCGAGGCTGCTCCTGTTGAGGAGCACCTACGAGCTCAGTGCTGACTAGCGGTGGCTAATATGAAGCTACAGTAGCTCATACTGAGGATTTCCACTTGTATTTCAAGACAAAAATACTCACGAGCCGTGGCTCGTAAAACCAATTACTCGTACAATGGTGCACTAGTACTGTAAGGTTCTACTGTATTTTAATTATTTTATAAAACCCACCTCTACAGTGAATATAGCTTTAGAAATTCATTATAAGAGTTCTTCAACATGACCGTTTGATATCCTGTACTTGGAATATTAATTAATATAGAAGATAGAGACTGAAAGGTCTGTTCTTCTTAATTTGTTCTCTTCATTCAATAATTTGCCATTTAAAAATTGGGGTTTTTTTTGTCATTCTTTAATTTGAATGTTGCTTATTTTGTCAATGGGATTTCAAAACAAACATTTCACATTTCACATTTTGTTGTTTGTTTTTTTCACCAGATTTGTTCTATCCAATGTATATGTGTATATACTGTATAAACAAATGCTGTTGCAGCTTCTTTTTAATTCTGTCTGTTGCGGTCTCCAAATCTTAAATTCATGTCCAGGTACAGTTGTGTTTCTTTCCCTGATTTTATTTTAGTTGTGTCATGGGCTGTACTAATCACTTAGCTTTGTGGAGAAAATGTTATTTCTAATGCTAGAGATGCGACTAAACCTGCAAAATTAAGACCCAGGTTTTGATAGACCAGTGTGTGGGTGTTTCAGTGTGTGAGATCATGCATACATTTTGGTTTTCTTGCACACACCAAATCCCTCTTTTTGCTGCCTTCTTTACCTGCGTATCTTGAATCCTACTACTCATCTATTTGCTGCGTTCATCCCCCTCTCCCTCTGTTAACTCCCCATCCTCCACCTCCTGATCCCTCCCCTCTTCCTCGCTCCTTCTCTCATTTGATGTGTGAATTCAAAAGCCTCTGCTAACCATGGTTACTACAGAGAAAAATCCAGTTTGTGCCGAACTGCACACTTACCCACACCACAAACAAACACATACATATAGATGGAGACGCCTGCATACATGCTCTGTGTGGTGCGTCTAAGTGGGAGGGAGCTCGGCTTGCAGACAAAGAAGCTGGAGCCATTGTGATGGCTATTAGCAGCTGAGTGAGGCAGATATATGTAGAGAGGCAGAGAGAGAGCAGGGTGATGATCCACATCTAGAGAGAAGATAGAGACAGGAGGTAGACAGAGGAAAGTGAGCAAGAGAGCGAGGCACAGAGAGAGAGAGAGAGAGAGAGAGAGAGAGTGAGCGAGAGAGAGAGAGAGAGAGAGGAAACGAAGGAGGAAAGGAGCGCTCAGAGAAAGGAGAGAGAGAGAGAGAGAGGAGGCTGCAGAAGCATACAGATGAGAGTGGGAGTACTTGATAAAGAGAAAACTACAGCACAGGCAGCTCTCTCTCTCTCTCTCTCTCCTCTTCTCTCTCTCTCTCATATATACACACACACACACACACACACACTTACATACACACACTTGCATACACACACATGCATACACACTCAAGGGAGCAGCCAAGCGAGCGCAACAGCTGAAAAAGAAAGCGGCTGCTGTGCACGGAAAACACAGGCAGGCGCTTGCGGATCTATACCTCCAGTCTTATCAACACCCGTCTCAGGGAGGATTTTACCCCCAGGACAGAAGCCTTTTTTTTTGGATACAACTTCATCCTTAACTCCCGTTTCATCCTTCCTCTGGCTGGATTCAGAGAAAGCAGCATCTGGACGCTTTCAACCCCCTTACCCCCGTGCATGCTGACCCCTTCTCTCCTCACCATGCCTCAAGCCTAGCCTCCCCTTTGTCTCCTTCCTCTTCCTCCCTCTCTTTTCCTTACCTTTTTGCACCCTTCCCCTCCACCCTCCACCTGTCCTCCCCCCTTATTTCTCCTGCTGCTGCTGCTGCTGCCTTGCCAAAAGACTCCTCAAAAGCATGGCGGGCTCCTTCGACAGCCACTTTGCCCGACATAACATGATGTGGCAGTGCCAGCTGTCTCAGCCGGACTGCCGCTGCTACCGCGTGGATGGTTACTCCCTACTGAAGCGTTTGCCCCTCCACCCCCTTATAGGTCCCCGCTGCCCGCTGCAGTCCGTGGGCCAGTGGCTCGACTCCATCGGTCTGGTCCAGTATGAGAACCACCTGCTGGCTAATGGATTTGACAACGTCCAGTTTATGGTGAGTGTTTAACTGTGAATCTTGAATGCTTAAGCCCACCTCCCACCTCCCTCTAAGCCTCCTCTAGGTGTAGCTCATAAACCCTTGTGTTCATTTGCTTACTGCTATTACAACTTTTATTCTTTACTTTATTATGTTTGACTCATCAGACTTCTTCCTCTTAGAACGCTTTTCTCTCCATCCTTCCTTCCATCATCTCTGCCTCTCCCCACTGATGCCATGTGAGGTCCTCCCACGCACAGAAATCCTACGCCACATTTACAGCATAGCAAAAATCCAGAACCATCATCACGCTGCACATATACAGTACATGCTTACAAGCAAAAGGCTTATCAAAGGCTTCAAACATCTGTATGTGCACACATAGACATTTTGTATGGCAACCACCTGTAGCCTGTGGGTCAGCATGCAACCACATCCTCCACTCTGTTTAATCCAGTGGTCCCTTCATCTTCTGTGACGTAGGAAGAGATACTCACTGGGTCTTTACGCATGCAGAAACCCTCTTGATGTAGGTGTTGGTGCGTGCATGTGCAAGTTAAAGAGACGGATACCAACGGGAAAGTTAACGACAGGGTAGGGACGGAGGAGGAAGAGAGAAAGTAGGAAAGAAATGAAGCTGATTGCAGCAGTGAAGCTAAAGTGGGAGAAACTGCAGCAGATGCAGAAAGATGGGAGACAAAGCAGAGGGATGCTGACTAGATGACTTTATCTAGACTTGCAGATCGTTGCTGTTAGGTAGAAAACTCAAATCTTCATAATAGCAACTTTTCAGGACAGAAAATAACAATGTTTCCAGGTTCATCCAGAGGCTTTTCTTCCAGTGCCAGTCTTTTACCAGCCAGTAGAGGAAAAGAGTGTAATTAGGTGTTTCATTTACTTACTCTCACATGACACATCCCAGCATTTTTACCCCAGAAAAGCACAAAAATGTTTTTTTCCATTTTTAGCTTCCACAATCCAAGACAAAAGGAGGGAAAGGCAGGGAAATTACTTCAATTCTTGTCATGAGATCACCTGTAAGCATCTCATTATGTCGTTATGTACTGTATGTTTGTGTGTGTGCTTTCTCTGATGGTTACCGTGGAAACAGGAGGAAACCACAGAATCTGTGTTTCTCTTTGTGTGTGTCTTCCACACGTGGTCAGTGTGTTCATTCTGGCTCGCCCTTTAAATCATTTAATACAAACTGGTTAATTGGTTTGGGGCAGATCCAGTTCAAGGATTTAAAGGAACAGTTATTGATTGTGCTCCTCCCATCGTAAACATGGTTAAAATACTGTCCGACTGCAGCACTGCCTGATTACAAACCCAATATGATGCAACTGAGGCTTTTATTGCTCTTATAGCACACCATTTGTACACTTTATGATGGGATACCCTTTATAACAATTTCTGTTAGCCTGCATAAATGTTTTTTTGTCGCTGTAATTTGCACTTTGGGCCACCACCTACAATATCCTGGTATTAAAGGACTCTGTGGTAATATGTTAACATGTTCTGTAGTACTTTGTTCCTCACTCATAAAAAAAAGTACAGTACATTTACAATGAAGAAAATTTGGTTTCAATCTTGTTTGCTGCTTGATCGACTGATTTTTATTTCAACCAAATTTTGTTGTGAATATTGCAGACATCTTTAGTCAATAAGCGATAAGCGTATGAGTGAATGGGTAGCTGTAGGAGTGTGTTGATGGAGTATGTCTGAGTGTTCACACAACCGCTAACGTCATACTTTCACTGTTGGTGCAAACAATATTTTTCAGCTTAAAAGTGCATTTTAAGGTGAACGTTTGATTATTTTATATTCCTTTCATTTCCATTGGTACACACTTCCACTCTTACATGTCTTCATATCAACACATTTTATTTTTTTTTACATTTGCACCTACAGTAGCTTGTTTTCTAACTGTTTGTGGCAGTCCTTCTGAGACCTGGAGATTCTCTTCTCTCCCGGTCTCACCCCTCTTGTCTAAAAGTGTTTCTCTCATCTCTGAAATGCCTTTAGATACAATTAATATTGAAAGAAGCTGAGATGAAACAGCTTGGCAACCATCAAGGTGACTTCAAAGTACTTTTGCTGTGAGACACCTCTTTGCATCGCTCTCTGTCAAAGTTTTTCATGTACCTGTTACTTAGTGGAGTTTTAAGTTCCTTTTGTTAAAAGGTCATGTTTTCTAACCTTGACTACGGTAAATTGATATTAATGCACTTTAAGTACAGCCAGTAGGGATTGTGCTGGTATTTGCAGTTCTCCATTTTTTGTTGACTGTGACTCCTTCAAGGAGTGGCTGGGTCAAATTCATTTCAGCCTTTCAGCTCCACTCAGCATGGGAAATCAAGTTAAATGGCAGATTTAAACTGAAGCAAGTCCCCATTTTTCTTTTTCTTTTTTCATTTTAATGTCAGCTCAAGTTCATCAGTAGAATTGATTTGTTTATAAATGGTTTTGACCCTGAAGTCCAATCTGTGTTGGCTTAAAGAGGCACCATGTAGTGTGTGGGAACCTATAGTATTTGGACACACACAAACATAAAAATATGGACCAGTCCAATCTACCATTAACACTGAGCACTAATGAAGCCATTAGAGTGGGCGTTTCCTGTCACCTTAACTAGCCAGTCGAGGACAAGTGCTGCTAGATTGATGGACAAATAAGAAAGGGGTGGACCGGTTGTCATGGAGACAAATTTTACTATGAAGGACATTGCATAGAGACTAATCATGCTCATTTTAAATGACTGCATGGGCATTTATATGAAAGAGGGCAGAGAGAAATGGGGGAGCAGACAGAGGAACTGAACAAAGAAATTGGATTTGTATAGAGAGATTTCATTTTGTGTGTTCAGTGTGTAAGAGCAGCTGTAATGAAATTACATAGTACAGGTCTGGTCTTGCATGTCCTGTGGTTTATCTTGAGGATAAAACATGAAAAATATGTACTTGATATAAATATTTAAATCAGTTTGATGTTTACAAATGTCACTTTTATGTATTTATGTAAAGCACTAACATGATCATCCTGACATAGGCTGGAGGTGGGTTTTGGAAACACATGATAAAAGCCACAATTTCAGCTACATTCTTTAGAGACTTTTGGAGGAACCAGCGCCAGCTGAATGCATCAATGCATCACCAACATACACGTGTTGGGTGATTTAATCTTACTGTTTAAGGTAATAAGTAAAGAACTGCACTATCTAATTATAATAATGATTTACATTTTGTATTTTCTTCCTTTTGCACAATAATAAAAGAAAAGCAAGAAAAACTAAGTTTAAAATCCAGTAAATTGTGCAAGTCAGACAAAAAAACCCACAATTAGCTCACCCAAATAATCACGAACAACAAGACAATAACCAAAGAAGATACATATGAGTGACAATAAATAAAAAAACAAACCAAATATTAAAGTGTAGTCGGTGTGTTTTAAGTGTTTTTTGAATATGTTTGTATGTGAAAGGTTAATCAGATGTTTACAGATATAACTCTTTTTTGCTACTCTGGAGTTTTTCTCAAACACATAAAGACAAAACCAACAAATAACTGGAATAGTACTGTATATATAGCATTTGAATGCACTGTAAAAACACAAGACAAATACTTAAATCTGAAAGTTTGTCTTTAATGAACTATTTACTTATTTTCCACATGTGTATCAGACACTATTCAGAAAATTCAGTCTAGTTTTCCACAGATTGACAGAGATGTCTGAAGTCCTTATATGTCCAGAACCACTTAACCGCAGTTCTAATGCACCTTTATGGTTTCAGTCTGTAGTAAAGTGTCCATTCACCTTGCTTAGTCCTTTTGACTGCAGTCACAATGTCCCTGTGTGCCGCCATCAAACATATACACTACACTAGACATGAAACACCAGACATAAAGAAATGGGACTATGATAATATGGAAGAGGAAGGACCACAGGAAAGGTCCACTGATAGTACAAATGTCTGATTTGTTGTGACTTAAGAGATACTTTAGAGTAGTGGATTCTGTGTTTAGTGGTTATTGTGTTTATGACTGATAATCCTGACATGAAAGGTGAATGTTTTTTCCTATCATTGAGTTCATGCAGTATATATATGTACTTGTATATACTTAAACAGAGAAGGCTGAGGCAGCAGGTGGAGGCAGCTTTGCATTCAGAATTTTAAAAATGATTGATTGCATTCAGTGCTAGCTGAACCACAGAAAATACAGATAAAATAGATGATGATGATATGGCCTGTGTGCCACTGAAACAGCAGTCGATAAGAGCAGTCACAAAGCAAGTCAAATCAGCATGATCCAAAAACTCCTCAGAGGGACATAAGGAAACAGCAATATTAGAAAAGAAGTATTGTCAATAATCACATTTCAGTTGAAAGCTCTCATCTAATCCTCCAAATAAAGGAATTTATTCTTAGAGGAGTAATACTCCTGCAATTGATGCTGCCACAGAGTTGGAGGCTTCAATTTAGGGTCATCCAAAGTCGTTGCTTTGTGAAATAAAAAAAATTAAATTAAATAAATGCAACGTTAACTAGTTTTAGAAGAAACCTGGAAATGCATGTGAGGGCAGAGAAAGATCTGTTGAAATAATGACTTACAGAGAGGCAACAGTATAATCAGGACAGGGAATAGCTTATTTGACAGTATAGAAAAGCAGAATGGCAAAGAATAAGAAGAAAAAGAAAAGAGGCGACATGAACATAAGCATGAACGAAAGGGAACAGAGAAAGAGTACAAGATACAGTAGGCTGAGCATGATTTGTAGTACTCGCCAAAGCTTGTTGGCACTGATAATGGACCTTAGTGCCATCACTGAATTTCAATTCTCTCCATCCATCTCTATTCTTGTCTTAGCCTCTGCCTTTGTGCATGAATTTTAATATTTGCATTCAGAGGGTTTGCTGTAAAGAGATTAAACTATCACGCGCCAACCACTGGTCACTGCAGTCTTATCAACTCTGTGGACGTTGAACACCTTTTCTCTACCACCATGGTAGGTTGTTTGTGTCCTTGCCAGCGTTGAATACCAATTAATCTTGAATATGTTAATGATAGAGTAACCAGAGCCACCATATGGTACTAGAGAACAGGGAAAAAAAGGAAAAAGACCCACAAAACACACAGTTATCATTTGGTTTTTGTTATTATGTGAACTCCCTTAAGTTTTACAAAGTCTTACATTTGATTAAGGCATTAAAATACTTAATTAATCTTTACATCTGCATCTCAAAGGTCTTAAAACTCCATGATATTGTGATACTTGCTTTGGAAATCTCTGTTAGAATTGGTCAAATGTGTAATTAGTGTTTAGCATTTTAGTACAACAGAGATCAGAATGAGAATGGGTGGACAAATGGAAATGTAACATTAGCTGGAATGCAACGGGGTTAAGACAAGATAACTGTGATGCCTGTCCTATTGTTATTTCTGTGAATGTAAGGTCTTAAATTTGACCAAAGACACCTTGAAAATTGTCTTGAAAAAGTCATACATTTGGCTTCATCAAACCTACAGATACCCTGATGTAAAGACAGTGAAGAAAACAGGACAGAAAAAGGTTTATAGAGTCAGACCAAACATTGAGGAACTGCATCTCTGTCTGTTTAGAGCCCAAAAGGGTGCAATTAGCCATGGCTTTGAACCCCTCTTTGTGCTGTAAAGTTGTAGCATGGTAATTCCCAACACCAGCTCCTCTTTGTGCTCTATTTATCAGCCTGGGAGTTGATCCACGGACCGCTGTCTTTACAGCATATAGGCTGTAGCGGAGAATGTGGAAAGAATAGGTTTTGCCACAGGAGGAGCCTAATCTGCTGTTGCCTCAGGTCTCACAGTCAGGGACACATTCCTACAGCCCTGGAGGCAGAAGCACACTAATAAAGTCTGTGGCCATATCACTCACCTCTCAGTGTTTGTGTTATTTTTTAAGTGTTGCAACTTTTCAGACATGTACCTCTATAAGACTGTCTGTCCATCTGCCCCATGCTATATTTATAATCAATTTTCCTCATCTATTTTGCAGCAGGTTGCTATGAGAGTTTGTTGGTATGCTGTTATAACTGAGATATGACTGATACAACACCGCATCAATCAACTTAAAGTCTTGTTTTTCATTTTTTATTGAATCATTATTTAATCAGGCGGCTTCACTGGGATTTCCAGTCTCTGTTAGGAGCGACAAGAGCAGAATGACGTGCCCATAAATGTTCATTAAACAACAATTTTGAGTTTTTTAAACATTCTTTTGTTAGTTTGGGCTTTTGCGCCTTTATTAAAAGACAGCTCAAGTAGAGAGAGACAGGAAATGTGAGGAAGGCCTTCTACCAGATAAGCCACCAGGGTGCTGCAGTTAAACATTCATTCATTAAAGTGTATTGAAATGTGGAAATGTGCCCACTGATTGGTAAACTTGTTGAACCAATGCATGGCAGATGATTAAAGTGTAAGGTTGTAACTTGAATTGGATGAGCAGGGATAAAGATGCATACATAGAATCAAGTATTAAATTTTATGTTGCATGCATGATTGCAGCAGATCAGGAGCCCTCTGAGTACAGGTACTTGAACATTTCTCAGGCACTCTTCCCCAGGGAACTGGACTGAAACTAACAGATAGCTATCACCTATCTAGAATTAAAATGTCACAGCCTTGGAGCAAAATGTCCTTTTCGAGGGCATGATGGTCCCCAGAGTGTGGACAGAAGTGAAATAGATGGAGGAAAGAACCAAAATCTACCTGGTTTCTTTTTCTTCTTCATCTGTCAGATTTATATCACTGTTATTAGTTTGACACAGAGGAGACACAGATAGACTGACAAATGTAATCCTCACGTCGACCGATATGGGTTTTTCCCCTAATTATTAATATATGTACACATAGTACGCTTTTAATGTTTATTGAACTTCAAATGCTGCCTACACAGGTGCCTGATCAAATATCTTATAACATTTTTACTCCTGATCAAATATCAGCTTTAAAAAAAAAAATAAGGCCGATATTGAAAACATTCACTATATCAGTCTACCTCTAGCCTCCAGGCTGGTCACATAGCCCCTCTCCCCCTGATAATTCCTTTACCACAGTTTTACTGATTATCTGGCTTTACTTTTCATTTTGTCACAATCTCTATTTCTGAAAGTATTTCTGGCCAACAAGGCGTTTTTCTTTCTCCCATGCTGCAGCTGTCTAAAATGCACACCACATCTCTATCCCTCCCTGCTTTCCCGTCCTCTAATTATCTGTCTGTATGAGGACTCGTCTTTATGTGTCTCTAAAGGAGGCCTGGCTGACAGGTCTCTTAAGGTTTTCCATTGGATTAATTAAAGGTGAAACTGTACGATAGCCAAACAGGCTGATGTGTGTGAATGGACCAGACACTAAAATAAGAGTATCTAATTGCACACTACCACAGTCTGTTAGTTTTAGTTTTACAGCTGATGTCTTTTCTTATCTGTGATGTGCATGGTTCCTTGCTGATTTATCGTGAGGGGTTGTTGACAGTTACAATAATTTTACTTAAGTCTCTTACAGCATTTCAGTGTTTTAGCTAATGACGGTAATTAATTTTAATATATGCTTTGTATATATAATAATTATCTGCAAATTAATTAGAAATGACTCACAGCATTATCATTAAGTCCCGCCATTTTACAAATCAGCTTCTCTGTCAGATATTTCACAGCAGCCATTAGTATTATAGGGTACTATATGTGACAATACTTCCAAAATTGCTTAGGCTATATTACCTTGCTTTAACCAATCTAAGAGAATGAAAATAGATTTTGAAATCCTCTTGAACTTTGAAATGAAACTGGGCACCTGGAGAAGTAATAAAGCCAGATCCAAGAGTCTAATGCTCTGTATCACACAGCTGAAAATAGACCAGAGCAACTGGGGCCCAGGAAATAAAACCTGCAAAAAACTGACATAACTCCTTTCTATATAATTTACTTCATTATTAACTTTTTACTGTAATTTTATAGTTTAAAATTGCTATATGCAGCTGTTGATGTTGGTGTGTTGTGTGTTGTAGCCAGACACTGTTGCATCGTTAGTTTTTGAGGAGAAATGTTCAATGTGTGCTAACTTTCACTGGTCATTTGCTGCTCTGCAGGGCAGCAATGTGGTGGAGGACCAGGACCTGCTGGAGATCGGGATCCTTAACTCAGCCCACAGACAACGGCTTTTGCAGGCAATACGACTTCTCCCCAGGGTGAGTACTGCCGCTCTGAGGTGATAATACTACAAACACTTAAATTGTAGCATTACACCTGTTGTGTTTATTATCCATTTTTCTAGGGTTCTAATTCTGTCTCTAAAACTCAGCGTTTAACTACATAAGTAATCAAGTTGTTGAGGGATTCAGGGAAGTACACTTTCAGTCCACGCCATCCTGCATCCAGGTGCCTCACACAAATTCCTAAATACACATGAGGACAAAGCTTTGAACTATTATATCATGCCAATAAGACAGGAAAGGATCCTGCTCAGAACATTTTTGCAGACTGCTGCTGTACGTTACCGGGGTCATATGATATTATATGTATTGTGAGAGACAGAATAAGATCAAAGGTGCGGAGCTATACGGTTGCAACGGGCGAGGACAGGCAGGAAAGGGAGACTCCGAGCTCTGACTTAAGCAGGTTTCACACAGATACTCAGAAAACTTTGATCTGCAGTCAGCACTTTCCTCTTCTCATCTGCTCTAAACTTCTGCCTGCCCTCAGACATACGTAGGCTAAGACAGGCTCAGCTCAAGGTGGAGGATGTGGGATGCTCGATTGAAGTGCCATAAACTCTCTGAAGCTGTTTTGACTGTCAAAACAAAAGTGAATGAATTATGAATTATCTGCTACAAACATAGAGAATCTGACTATAAGATATAATCCCCTGCTGCTTCTGCCCTTTCTCAGAAGTTAGGCTTGGGTTTACATGCTCGCACTGCCAAAGTGTGAGATCCTCAACAGCAAGTAAAGTCTTTCTGGCTAAGCTTCTTCTCTTCTGCACCCACATGAACAGGAAATGGCCTTGTGTTGTAAATGATGAAGGACAAAACAATAATTGAACGCAGTGTGCAGTAAACATTCCTGACAGCCTTCATAATGCCAAAGGAACAAGCTTGACGCCATGAACCTACAGGTCAACTACTGCTACTGAATCTTCTCAGCAACAAAATAAAAAAATAGCATCCATACAAAGGTACATAGGAAACACTATTGAACTGTAGATGGAAATAAAATAAATACAGGCCAATATAATACCCTACTAGTAGAACTGCTTGTATTTATTAAACAAACAAAATGAATTCATAAGAATGCCAAATGTAAAAATGGAACACTCCAGACTATAGTGTGGCAGCAAAATAAGGCTGAAAAGATGAATTAACAAACCATTAAAAGTGTGTAAATAACAAAGATACTGCTTTAAAGTGTGTGGTTTTTAAAAGAGAATTAAGGAATCATGATATGAAAGGACAGAGGTTTTAATCAACATGACATCTATTTCCTTATTGCATCATCAGTCATTACATACAGAAACAATCCTAAATTAAACTTACTCACAGATGTATCATTAATTCTTACCATTTTAAAAATCTACTTCTGTGTCAGAAATGTAACAGTATCCATCTGTTTGTATTATATCGTATTATTGTATTGTAGATGACAGACTCCTACACGTTGTTTGAACTACAGTATGTCACCACGCTTTAACCAGTCTCAGAGAATGAAAATAGAATGAATTATGAATTTTTATTCCAGCTCTCTAGGAAATCCTTCAGCTTGGAAATATGTACAGAAAACTCATAAAAACCTATTCCCATGCTCTCTGCCTCATCTCTCTTTGCTGAAGGTGCGGCCTGTTGGTTACGATGGTAACAACCCCACATCAGTGGCCGAATGGCTTGAGTCACTGGAGCTCGGTGACTACACCAAGTCATTCCTCATTAACGGCTACACCTCGATGGAGCTGGTCAAGAAGATTTGGGAGATCGAGCTCATCAATGTGAGTTGTTTACCCCCTTACAATCTACAGATTCACAGCTTGCTTTCTTCTATCTGACTAAAGGGTTGGGATTGCTCTCACAAACAAGTACTGTCTTTGTATAAAAGGTCTGGTATAGATTTTCTGCACCATAGATCTGCATTGTTTTCCAGGAACTATTAAAAGCACATCAATAACCTCTGCAGCAGTGGGTGACATGTTAACTTCATGACAATCATCCATCCTGCTGCTATAAATACTCCCCCCCTGCACCAAATCAGTACTAATCTACGGCTGAAAATAGGCTCCTACAAATGCTCTTCTTGGTCTGCTTTAATAAGTTTGTTCTTTTTTAATGAACTCTGTCTTGATACTGACACTGCAATCCCTTTTATGTTAGAATATTACCGTTGTTTTAGGAGAATGACTGTGACAGGTGTAATTTTCCTTTGTAACAGGGACAGCAGTGTCACAGTCAGTCTGTTCTGCACTTTCATGACGCTGTTTGTGTTCTCATCTTTCACCTTTATGACACAGCGAATCTGTATCTCATGCTTGATATGCTGCACTTGAGACCCATACATCCAAAAACAAACAGGCTTTGTCCTTTGGCTCTTTTGCCAAGATGCAGCAGAAGTCAATGTGAGAGTTGTCTCTGTGGGAAAGATGCCGAGGCCGTACGGTGCAAAATGCCCATCAGGCATTTCTTCTCATTAGTGTACAGTTCGTGCTGAGGATACAAACAGGAAGAAGGTGCATTTTACCAGATATATCATGAAGTCACTGCATCTTGATCCTATCTTCTCTCTGTTTGACCTCCTGTCCTAACAGCTTATTGACTTGCAGTACATGTTTGTGGTATTTAAAGGTTTTCAGAGGGAGTGTGTTCCCATCACCACTAATGCTGAATGATAACAAGATTTGACATTTGGGCTTGTGTATTGTCACACGTGCAGGTTATGGTTCAATTTCAGCAGAAAAAAACCTTCACTTGAGATCAGATTTGCTGCAGTCTGATCTGCTGCTTTTGATGCTGGAAGTGTATCACAATCTTGCTCGATTGCAGAGGGTTGATTTTGAATGAGAGAGGGAGAGACCGGGTGTTTTTCCTTCCCAGCAGAGGATGAAGTGATAAAGTGATGAGTGATCAGCTGGAGGAGGTGGAGAGGGAGTTATATAAGCATGTGGGATGCAAGATGTTTCACAGCACTGGGGATACCGCCCACATGCTGCGCTTGTGTGTATGTGTGTGGATTTGTGGATGCATATGTGAGGAAATGAATGTGTGAATATGTTTATTGTATTGATTTATGTGTTTCAATCTACAACACAGTCCAAGATATACCTCTGTGTCTTTTTGGACAATACTAGAGCCTTTAAGTCTGACTGATACTATATATGATGTTCTTACTGTATATATTTTCGTGCTGCCAATACTCTAATATGTAAATAGAAATACTGTATAGCAGAAAGCTTGCTATCTATGTTATAAGATGAATCACCTTGTTTTTAATAAAGAAACAGGTGTAATGTAGAGTGAAGCCACAAGAGGCTGCACAAGTACTCTCTACAGATGCTTGCTGTCATTCTAACTGAAGGAAATTGCTCCTAATTCTGTGACAAAGCCTGATTTTGACCAGATTCTGTATGTCTTCACAAGAAATCAATCATCAAAAATAAACTTTTATTATAAATTGCCTTGCATAGAGCCATAGTTTCAATCCTGAACCAATCCTTATCATCTAAAATCATCATCTTATCATCATAGTGTGTGACCACCTAAAAAAGGCTGCATGTGTTTGTAAAGTTTCCATATGAGTGCATAGGACAGTATGTGTGTGGCTGCTGCAGAGATGCTCTAATGACTGCGCAGTACTGCAGCAGTACACTGTCACTGAAGTAGTCTCTGGGGTAATGGGGAGGTCACAACTGCACCTGAGAGAGGAGTGTGTGTGTGTGGAGAGCAGGTGGAGTGAGATATAGTGGTGGAGTGATGGGAGGACAGATAGATGGAAGGGAAAATAGGGAACAGAGAGAGAAAAGAGAATTGGCCTTTAGAAATAGAATTTGGCAGCTGTTCTCATGTAATCGTCAGATAGCCGCTATAGGCAACAGATGCTGTGATGTGCAGTGAGACTAAGGGGTAACGTTAAACATTGTTGGATCGTACTAAAGTAGAGTGGTACAGCTGAATGTGTATGTGTGGGTGTGGGTGTGTGTGTGTGTAGGTGAGAGTGTAGGTGGGTGTGTGTGTGTGTGTGTGGGTGTGTGTGTGCGTGTGATTCCAAGCGCAGTAGCTGCTGAGCTCTGCCAATACTGTATTATATTGAAGTTTGATGAGACTGGAGCAACTTGAGGAACAAATAGAGGCTTACTAACCCTTTAGAAGAGAGTAGAATACAATACAATGCAATACAGTACAGTACAATACAATAGGATAGGATAGAAAACTTTATTGTCATGCAATACAATAATTTTACACAGTAACACAGTGTAAAATATAAATGAATACAATATATATAAAAACTTCAACCTAATGAATATAAAAATATCAATACACTAAAACGCCAGATTAAAAGAAGGTTAAAAGACAAGAAGTATGCAAAGTAGTAGCATGACCAAAAATGATTATTGTACTATTTATTGTTGTTTAGTGTCATTATGGCCCATAGAGAGAAATTGTCCTTCAGTCTGGATGGACCTGGATTTAGTTTTTTGTTGGTGATTTCCAAATTATTTTTTTCTCTACACAAAAACCTTTCTAAGTGATTTACAACAATTAGTATAATATTATCATCTGCATTTTGCATTTTTTAGTGAAACTCAGGTTCTGATATTTCATTTACTGACCATGTAGATGTTCATACAAGCTCTGAGTAATTTTCAAAGGTTATATCCAAACTGAGGAAACTGACTGAAAAAGTGGCTTTTCAGCAAAAACGGGCAACACCAATGTCATTTGTCAAACTGCATGGGTTTTATTGGCCAGTCATAGTTATAAAAGATAATGGTGTTTTCGTTTTCATTATGGAGCCTCTGAATGTCCAAATGGGTCATATCTGCTGCTGAAAAGCTTAGAAACTGCATTTTATCTGTGAATTATTGACATGCATTGATAGTATTATAGATAGTTTTGGTCTCTGGCAGCTGTTTAGGTCTTTAAGGGTTAAACTTCTGAATGTTGACAGACTTTTGGGTGATTGTTTAGCTGCTTGTCTTGTTCTGCACTCTCAAGTATCATCAGAAACAGGTTAAAATTACAGAAATTCAACCCAATTTGTGCTTATCCTTTAAAGTGTGATGAATTGTGGATTCACAGGTGACTAGGTATGTTTCTACAATTTAAAGAAATGAGTTTACACTTATTTGAGAGACTATTTCAGTGCACTGAACCTGTGAATAACAGAGTGAACATGAAAAAATTGTTCCGATTTTAAGTGAAAACTCATTAAATCCAACTTTTTTATTTTAAAGTATTAAATAAAATTAATAATGAATAAAAATCCATTATTAAAAATGGTTAAGCGTGCACACTGCTTATAATTGGATTTTTTTTTCCACTGTAAGATTTTAATAATCATATCTAAACTGAATGGACTGAGCTAATTAGCCTTCACATACAGTGTGGTAGTGATTAATTCATTGCAAATGAAATATTAATATGAAAGATCAAGCTTAAAGTAATACATCAAGTGCAAGTTCTGCTCTAAAATGATTTTTTTTGGCATTATTGTATATATGAGAGGGCAGGACTTTGTAAATGCTTCTGTCTTTAGGGAGCTGCCATTTACACTGCTTTGTGACTTTAGTTTTCTGCTGAACCAGAGACATTATTATTCTATCAGTCTACTTTTAATATCACAATTCTCCTGGTAAAAAACAAAAACTGTCAACAGTACTAAGAGTAATTTACATTTTCAGGCTGCTACTGAGATTGTAAAATAGGCCAGATTGTCAACGTCTTAGCAGGATCTGGGTTCACATGTTGACGTGAAAAGCCTAATCTGGACTTTGATGCATATGAATTATGAAATATTGTTATTTAACAAGTACATGTCCCTATTGGGATAAGGGTAAAACATGATTCCTTTAAAAAAAAAAGATATTTTTTGTCAAGTGTGGTAGAGTAAACAAATCAGGTTTTGTATTTTAAATCATCTCAGAAAATGAATACATTTGCTATGAGTCATGAAAAATACAAATATAATCACAGTTAAAGTTAGAACTCAATGTGCTCACTGATGACTCAGATGTTTCTGTATTGGATCATTAATAAAAGATGTGGTCTGACAGTTTTTAATTTAGTTGTTAGTGTGATCCTTTACTCCCATCAACACAACCATATACATATTAATTTCCCTGCAGTAGAGTGAGATGCAGACATTCTGTGAAATTCCACACGGTGGCGCTGTCGTCCCTCAGCTGGATCTGACCATGCTGTCTTTAGGCCACTGAAGTACAAAACAACTGCGTCAAGACTGCAAATTGCTCTCATTTCAAGTGAGTCCTCAGAGAGCGCAGTGTGAGGCAATTAGAAATGGATTTCGTTTTGGAAAGCCACATTGACGGCGGTGGAGTGCAGATAGTTTCTGCTCCTCAAGGAACAATTCCCTTAATGTTTTCTAGATGAGTGAACCCTGATATCACAGAGGGGGCTGGCTTCACATGTGTGCGTCTGAGTGAAAGTGTACACACAGTAATGCCGAGGCTTGATCACCTCCCACAGAGTATGTACATTTGACCATGTACATTAACTCATATGTACATATGAGTTTATGTGCCTGTGTCAAGGGTTTGCATCATCGTAATAAAGTTTTGGGGACATTTAGTAGTATAGGTTTTTAAAATACACAGAAAAAATTAATACTTTTTACTGTTTTGGCCAAAGACAGAAATATTTGGCACATTAAAATATTCTGCCAAACTGAAAAGCTACTTATTATATAAATATGATACTATACATACTCCATTTCATGATCGTTTTAAGAGGAGGTAATTATAAATAAGAAAAAGTTTAAAACCCAGATAAAACAACATTATTTAATAATCACATATTTATTTAAAGGTATTAAATTATTTCTTATGTATTTAATGTGCTCACAACCTTTCAGCTTTATCCTGATCCCCACTGTGCCAACCACTGACCTGAAATGATCGTGGTGACTGAGGGATATTTGAGTTGAACCAGCGTAAGGAAGCTTGTCGGTCGTAGTACAGTTATTTCCTCGTCATGCTAGTTGTATATGTTTGTGTGTTCCATTCACATACATGGTCTGACTTGCCCCAGTGTTATTACAACATGCCTTTCAAGACCATAAAAAACAACCAGAAAGTGGGTATAGGAAAACCTGAGCATGACTGACTGACGGTGTGTTTGCAATGAGGGGTCCAAAATAAATCGAGGACAGTCATAAGAGTTCAGCCTTTCTTCTACCGTTTGTACTCCGTTGCCATGACGGCTACTAGTTACCATAGAGACTAGAGATATGTGCACTTGGTATAAATGAATTGGAATGTGTTACAGTGTGTGCATGGTGTGTACTGGATTGCCTTTCCTGACATAGATCCAAGCGCTCTGAATTTATGTGTATGTCATGTTCCTGTGCTTATCACCTTCTTTGTCACCTCTCCAAATGGACAGATTGTCTCACATCCCAACACCAGATGGTTTCTGTCTTTGTTAGACACTGTAGGATTAAACCTATATAACATTGCATTATACACACAAATTATTCCACACTTTTTTTTTTTTGATGGATTACCTGATAACCGCTGCACCAAAAAGAGTCTTAATGTGTGTTAGGATGCAAAATAGTGTTGGACACTGTGACACAGGTATGCATCATACAGTATGTGGAAATGTGTTTGACATGTTTTAACTGTGTGAGGCTTCAGTACACTCAGAGTATGTGTGAAAAGGGAGTGAGTAGTAGCTGGTGTTAATTTTCATGTGGGTGGATTTGCCTCAGGACTGCAGTGTACTTCACCGTCCCTGCTTGCTGATATCGCTCTCCTGCAGCCTTATTTGGCGTTTGCACTTCCTATTGTAGTGCTCACTGTGCTGGAGATGGTGTGGGAGGCATCAGGAGAGAATCTGTGTGACCCCCAGCACAACCCGGACCTGTGGCTCAGTAAAGCTGGAGCTGCTGATCCTCACTTCAGCTGCACAGTTAACAACTGGGATAAATTAACCCTGTTCAGCTGTCAGCTAAACACTTACATTTACAGTCAATACAGTAAATATGTGTTCATCATTCTTTGTTGCACTGCAGCTTCAGTTTTTCAAAAATCTCTGGATTAAACTCCTTGCCACTGAAAGGAATGACATGTGACTTCTGTCAGACTTGTGTTTTAATATAGAAGAGAAGATTAGAAGGGTCATCATATCTACAGTATCAGCTGACGGAATAACATACGTAGAGCGTTGTAAAGACAAAAATAGTCAGAATGATGTGTGACTGTGGATTGGATTTCATTTCGTGCTCCTATATGTATGTGAAAATATAGTCCCAAACATAAACACATAGTTGTACTTTGTATACCGTAAGCAATAAAAAAAGCAGCAATGTTCTGTGGCTATTACATAGACATGAATGATTCAGCCTCCAAACATGTTTGATTTCTTAGGAAAAAAAGGAACCTCACTGTTTTTTCCCCCAAGACATAATGATAAAATTACACAAGCCCAATGATGACGTTGAATTGATGTCTAAGAGAACATTGCAAAAGAGTGATTATATTAAGACATGTGGGACTTTTTTTGCTTCGAGCCATTTCTTGTCAAAACCTGTCTGAGTAAAAACACATTTATTGGTTATGTATGTCTATTTACTCATTTTCTTTAAGTTTTGGATGCTTTAACTCATGTATTACACAAATACACACACGTGAGAGCAAGCAGGAGCTTGTCTCTGTACGGGCCTGGTGTCTCCATAGTGACGAGATGGGGGGGGGGGGAGTTAAAGCTGGTTAGCTAGAGAGGGAGTGTGTGTGTGTGTGAGAGAGAGAAAGAGAGCGAGAGAGAGCTCAGGCAGAGACATGTAGGAGATGTAGTCTGGCTGCCGCAAGCTGAAGAAAGAGGAGGAGTTGGTGAGCGCTGGAAATCTGCAGAGTGTGAGGGTGAGAGAAAGGAAGACAAAGCTGGTGGTGAGGAGGCGAGGAGTGAAGCTAGGAAAGCGTGGATAAAGACAGAAGAAGGAAGGCACAGTTATCAACCAGGCAACGGCAAAGAGAAGACGAGCAGAGTGTGAGAGAAGACAGAGGAGGAGCAAAACTGAAGACGACCTCTCACCCTTTCACACCTTTCATTTGGAATAAGTCCCATCTCCAGGAGACATAGGTAAGCCTACTGGGAAACAGCAACGAGAAACAAAGTCATCTTCAATATATAGAAAGGAAGGAAGGAAGAGGTAGAACAGATTTGATTATAGGCACTGATCCTTTTGTTTTTTGCTAGCTGGTTTTTATGCATCTTTCCTCCCTTTGCTCGATGAGGCCGGAGTAATATGTATTTTGCTATTTTACTCTTAATAATAATAACAAAAATCTGAAAGGCTTCCATGGTGCTCATTCAACACTGCTGACTAGGCTCATTTATTGCCTGTGATGGTTTGTGTATGTGCATTAATTGGCCTTGAATGGCTTTTGTGTGTGTGCTCTGTGAGTCTGACCTCGAACCACCTGAGGGGAGGATTGATGTTGCAACACTGAAACATCGGTTTGTTTCTGATAAACAAGAAGTTTGACAGAAACTTGAGCGATGCAGTTTCTGCTTCTTCTCATCTCTGTGAACTTTACAAATATTTACAGTAACATAGAACAGACGCCAACTAAAAGTAACAGTTTCCACACGTGTGTACAGTGCTTATTTTTTGCTTTTCTTGGAATTTTGTTGGAATGTACTTTCAGTCCATGAAAACATCCACAGACTGCACTTTCCTGAAAGTCATGAAATCTAAACTAAACAGGTTCCAGCTCAAAAACCAACATGTCAAGTCTAGTCTGTGGTTCCACTTTAGGAAAATGATGCTAAGAAGAAAAAAGAACAAGTCTACCACTATAACACTTAATTCTATCCGAATCCAATTGCTGCCCTAATTTGCGTCCTACTCTGATTTGCATTTAGTAACGTGGTCTTAGACAACGGCGAGAGAAGTGAAATCTGGGACAAGACTGAAGGAAACTATAAGAGAGCTGTGGCTTTAAATGAGTTTCAGAGTCAGTGCAGGTGTAAAGGCAGACTGTCGGAGGAATGTGCATGAGACAAACTGTAAACATGCATTACCATCTGCAGTGAAAGGCTGTTGACTACTTTATCATCCAGCCTGTGTGGAGCGTTTTTCTAGAACTGATGAAGACTTGAGGTGTTGTAAGACACGTCCCAGCAGGACAATGGAAAGGTTTTTCTCACCGCCGAAGAACCGACTGGACACGCAGAAAGAATGAGTTGGAATCCTGCCAGCGTCTCTTTACCTCAGACGTTGATGGATCAATCATAATACAGCCTCCTGCTCATCGAATCATCACCCGGCGAGTCATTGCTATAGATTCCCCCTCCAGTCGCCAGTGTTAGCCAGAAGGCAGCCCAGTGAAACCACAGCATGATGGACGATGCTGTGAGAGACATTTTACAGACAGGAACAGCATTATCACTGCATCAGTTATGTTCAATAGATGCCTTTTAGTAGGCTATTACAAACACAACTAACTTTACTTCATTAGGTTAGAAAGCATTTCAACTACAGTTGAATTAAAACTGTGTTATGGAGTGATGCTGCATACTATATATTATGCCATCAACAGTCTTAAGTCATTTAAAATTGAGAAGGGGACAATTCATTCTCAAAGTGTCGACATTTTAGAAATGAATCGGGTCCAAACATGAACGGGTGGTCATTTTTGTATTCTCTACACACTGTAATTTAATAAGGTTACATATTTTTCCTGGGTTTAAAGCCTTTTAAAAAGCGTGAATGACATCTTCAATAACCTCAAATCCAGAAGGACACAGCAGCAGCTTGGTTTAGGTCTGCTCTATCTATAGCTCCCTAGCTGTGAGCTCACATTGGCTGCTTTTAATAAACAGCTAAATTTACACGGTTGTGATGATATGGTTTAATTTAGATTTTGTGTCCTGTCTGACACAGATCATTCTGTTTTGTCTAAGGCTGAAACAGTCAGTCTTGATTTTTCTGACCGTCTGGTACACTTCCAGTTGCCAATAGTTAATAATGTAAATGAGAACAGTGGGAGGAGATTAGCAGCTCACAGAACACTGGCTAAAACTCTGCGCTTCTCCCCTTAGAACTGACTTGTTGAAACAAGAAGCCAGAAGACAAAGCCATGGCAGAAATATTCAACAAAACTTAATAAAAGAGATCAGTTTTCCATCCACTCATTAGTAATCATGATCAAATGCACAGTGTTATTCCATCCGAACATGCACATATAGCCTAAACAAGCATCGCATCAACCTGATGTTATAGCTGTGGCTTTTCCCACCAAATAGTGCCTATATTATATGTTCCTCACGTCACTGACTCTGACTGTGAACAGCTGTTGTATGCAAGCCCTGCTGTGCCTCTAGAGTAAAAGACACAACAACAATACTCACTGTATTATGTCATGAGGACACGTAGAAAACTACAATAATTGTGGTTTTGTTGTAGCAAAAATGCCTTAAATTAAAGATGTCAGTTTAAAATGAAGTTTATTATTGTGTTTGGATGATGCCAATTGTACAATCGTAGCTCCACATATAATCACTCACAGCCTAGTGTCTTAGGAAAGCTTGTGCTCTCTACAGTAAAAATCTGTTCCTTCTTGGAGCTTTGAAGTATTTATTAACCTAGAAAAATATCATACACCATTTCCTCTTATCTTACTGGGACTTCTCTTTTGAGCTCCGCTGTTTGGTAGATTATGTTGTTTGTGTGATGAAGACAAGCTTTCTGTTTCAACCTTGATCTTGTAGCAGTTGGCCATGAAGGCAGATACAAAACATGAGCTTCCAGTCATAGTTACAGTACACTGGCTATTAATGGAGATTTATCTGTCTCCCTGTAGGTGGATTTATTAATGCTCTGCTCCCATTGGCTGCTTCTTCTCTCAGCTCTGAAACGGGGCTTTCTATTGGTCCCTACTGCACATAATTTACAACATCATTGTTAGCTACAACTCTCCTCCGCTCACTGGTTTCCTAGCAACCAGTGGTCTCTGGTTTCCCTCCAGTGCCCCCTTCCACAGGCACACCATGTGTAGGAAAAGCTGGTCCTACTCAGACCAAACACAGATGACGCCAAAACCTGTGGATGAAGTGGATGTCAGCAGAGTTCATGGTTGCCTTCTCTCTGATTTTTGTGTGTGTGTGTGTGCGTGTGTTTGTGCATGTGCATGTGTGTACAATCGATACTAATCATTCTAGCTGAAAAGCACCACCTCCAGGCGACACACATCCGTAAAATAAAGGATGGAGTGATGAGGGATTGAAGGAGAGGAAGGTGGCTGACTCTGATTAAGTAGAAAAAGGTCAATAATCAGTGTAAAATATGAGCCACATATTGTTGCTGTGAATGTCTGCCTGTGCTTTCCTGTTACAAACACTACTGACTGCAAGATGGAAGCTGGGTTTGGAAATGTGTCATTTTATATTCAGTCTAACCTAATAGATTTATAACATTTGCTGACGTTCAGTCTCAAATTTCCATTTCACTTCATATGACTACATTAATCACAGTGCACAACCAGTTCAGTGGTGAAAAGACAGACAAAGACTATTTGCGGATCGATATCACCATTCATTGGACACGTAACGTATCCTGACCTGGCAATTTAAGTAACCCTCTTCCAGTGATTCTTTGATCTGTAAAAGTCAATATGGGATTCTTTAGAGGGCTATGGAGGTGCATGATGTTGAACCCCAGTTGCACCATTAGAAGAGGACATCTGGAGGGGCTGCAGAGGTCTGGTGATGTCACACAGGCCACAATCTTAGTCTACAAGGGGAGGAAGGTGATCCCTCATATTGACAGGTGCTTGGAAAAAGCAGAAACACACAATGAAACCTAACAGAGGCAGACTAATCCATGCTTTTGCCAAGGCTGAACAGCTTTTAATTCTTTTATATAAAATCAGCACATGAAACTGTTGAAAATCCCTTTTATGCTATTTACCGCTTCCCTTTTTATTATCTGTACCCAGTGATAGAGGACTGAAAATAAATACAGTGTGGACAAAAACAAAGAAATGTGTGAGACAAGATGATGCAAAATCCCCTTTGAACTACTTATCTCTTCTTTTATTATCTGTACACAGTAAGAGGGGAGTGAAGTGAAAATAAGGACAAAGTGGACAAGAACAAAGAGATGCATGAGTGCAGATGATGAGAGGTAGTTTGAGGTCAACAGAACCAAATCGTGGACGAGGAATGAAAAGGGAGGAAAGGAAAAGGAGGAGCGATGAGAGGGATGGAGAGTCCATGCAGATTAAACAGTTTGTGGAGAGGCTGATGAAAGCATTTTCACTCCCTTCTCTTCTCCATCATTAAAACTATGTGGTAGCTTGAGCACAGACAGTGACTGGCCTGTTGGTTCCCTCACTGGGTTTTATGCTCCAGTGAACCGACCAGCTTCCAACCTCCCCTCCAGTCGGCGTCACAGAAAAGGCTCTTTGTCTGCAGCGTCCTGAATGAGGGAGGTCGTTGTTAATGTCCCCAATCACTGACAATTTCCACTGACCCCTTTACAGCTACATCCCTTTCTTTACAAAATGTCATTTTGACTCAGGGTCTGCCTTCATAAATGATATACTGTTTTATTTTTTCTCCACCAGAACGCTTTTGTAATTTTCTTAAAAGTTGAAACAAATTCCAGCTTGTGCAAAGAAGTAACACCTTGTCTCTATATAAAGGATTTCATTTGCATAGAAAAGTGTAATATTTCCAGTCCCCCCTGAGAGATGTTTTGCTTTTGCATGTTTTATGAGTCATTTCTAAGTTAAATAACTTGAAGGTGGAAGAGTTTACATGCAAACACAAATATTTAAAAAATAGGAGATTATCATTTGGAGTTAAATTGTTGTTGTGAAAGTGTCCTTCAGGCAGCAGAGAGGAGATGGCTGGGAGAGAGCATGGCTCCATTAACTGTATGTGTAGCAGCTAATCCGTTAATCAAGCCTGTTCAATCTGGGCTAGCGGGACTGTTAACAGGATTAGTACATTGATCAACACACACATAGAAGACACAAACATGGCGGCTCAGCCTGATACCGGCCCCAAATCACTTCATACCATGGTAATAAAATCAAGACCGGAGGGTAAGTAACCCTTATTGGACGCTTGAGCTGCTCAGTGGCACCATCATTAGTTAGACTGCAGAGAGAGATATGAAGAAGGCCAGAAAGTAATAGAGACACGTGATAAGATCATGTCAGAACACAGCAGCCACTTATACATAGGGTCAGTACCTAGTGTCATATTCATTGTGCTGTTCAGAGAGTGAACATGCTAGAATATATTCATGCAGAAAAGTGTGAAGTAGTGTTCTTTATCACTTTTACCTAAAGCAGTCTTTTTAGGCACATTCGTCCAAATTACTACAAATAAAACTATAGGTTTGTGTTTTCTTTTTAGTTTTTTGTCTTCAGGAGGGGCAGATGAGGTCTAGGACTGTACACTGGTAAGAATCTGGTGATGCAATATGTGTCACGATACAAGGAATATGATTCAGGTTATTGTAATACTCTACGCAAAGCACTTTTAGAAGTCTAATTTTGAAAAAAGGAAAAGAACATATCACTGTCTGTTATGTCATGTCATGTCATGTTATGTTATGTTGTTACTGTATTATGAATTAGGAGCGGTCAGTGGCTGAGCTTCACACTACCTCCTGTCTCAACTTACCTTGTTATGTATGCTGAATAATGAAATATCTGAAGACAGATGACAACATTACTATCCAGCCACAATACTCTAGTGCATCCATATATTTTCTTGCTCCCTTAATGGGCTCAGTGTTGGTGGAGTTTATTCTCATACACAGCAGTGTCCATTAGTAGTTTGCTACAACTGTACAGTCACAGAAATATTGTTATAGTCACTCAATTCTGCAATTTTTTTTTGAGTTGACAATGTATAAGTGCTGTTGACCCAGAACATACAAGTGCTGTGTTATCAAGGTTACGTCATCAGAGCTTTCGGAGTTGATTTGAATGGAACTGAGCTGGAATGAATGCATGGAGGGCAGAGAAGCAATGGATGGAAACAGGGGAATGGGATGCATGGGAGTGAATGTGGCTCAACACCTCCCCTGTCACCATATACAGCTGCTATGAATATAATTTAAATGCAAATGTAGCTATGCTGCAGTCAAGCATCACGGAAAGAGTGAGAGTGTGTTTTAACAATAATGGTCGGGTTGCATTCAAATTCTCCTCCATTCAGGGATAACAATATAATGTTCTTCCTCAGCCTCCGAAAACAGCTGTTTGAGCTGGTTGTGTGTGTGTGTGTGTGTGTGTGTGTGTGAGGGTGGGTGTGTGTGTACATACCCACGTGCATGTGATTTTTTTTTATTTTATTTTATTTTTTCTTTTAGGGATGAGTGTGTGGGTGACTACCGCTGCGCCTCTGTGTTGCCATGGTGACAGTTGAACCTCAGGCTGAGGTTGAGGCTTCTACTGTAGATGAAGTAGTGCTGTTGCATAAGGGAAAGTGTTACACAGATACACACAGATACACATGATAAAGTAAAGTAATTACTGTGCTTTTACTCAAGTCTATGTGTGTTATATATGATGAAGCAGCACCGGCGTCACGCTATCATGCCTCAGGGGACTGACAGGAAAAGACATAGGACTGTAAGACTGAATATTTCATAAACTTTACTGCATAATGCAAAAAAATCATCATCTAGGTCATTTTATAGCTCAGCCATTAAAAAATCGTATCTTAATTTTTGCCTTTAACATATTCTAGTAAAACTCTAGTAAGATCTAATGTCTCCTTTCACCTAATTAAGGGAATTGACTTGACAGTAGGTTATATTTCATGATAAACTTACATTGTGTAAAATCACTCAAAATATATCAAACTGCATTTAACAGAAGCCTTTCTAAAAATTAAAAGGAGGCAACAAATTCAGTAATATATTTTAGCCTTAGCATTTTAATGGAACAAACAACAGACAAAATTGAAGACGTGCTGCAGTGTTACTGGCAGTGTTACTGCATCACCATAGAGGCCGGTGCAAGAGAGAGTGACCTGCTAAAGTCAAGATTAGATGGAGCATTGGAAAGAGGAGTGAGAGAAACTGGTGAAGAGGGCACCAGGCAGCTTTACTGCACCAATTAGTCTCTCCACCTGAAGGTCCCAGCACTGTGTGCACAGTTTTACTTTGATATGGCTAATTCTAACAATTATAATACATTGTTTCTATGAAAAGAACAGCAATGTGGTTTAACCCGTTCGTAGCTGTGATGTTTAGCCTAATATTTCATTATTCAAGCTATTCTTTTAAGTATTTTCTGTGCATAATCACAAAGAGAGTCATACTAAGTTATACTAAAGGCTAATTTCAAAAAGAAAACATAAAGAGGATGTGTTGAGCATTTTATTTTGCTTAGCATCATCTATCAACATGCAGTTTGGTTATATACAGTCATCAATATGAATGGGAGTAGTTTATTCGTATTCTGTTTGTATTTATAGGTTTGTGCACACATACATAAAATCTAAATGTCTATATCACATGCTGCTGTTCTTGTTGCATTTTTATGTTTATGTAACAGTTGTAGGGACAGCGATTGGTGAAAGAGCTGATAAAGTATGTGTATGTGTGTCCGTGTGTGTCTGTAAGTTATGCTGACTCAAAGCAGGACTGTTGGGAGAATCATTAGATTCACAGCAAGGCACTTGCATTGAGGCTAATTACCACCTTTTGCCCCGAAGACACACTCACAAACACACACATTCATCCAGACTCACATATACCTTTCCTGGAAGCCGTCCAGCGGCAGCCTCATAAAACAGTTAACTTGTATACTGAAGTAGTGGTGCCAGAGGGTGCAAATAGTGCAAAGAACATCCTGCAGAAAGCTGCCATGTTCCAGCTCATCTCTTTAGAAAACTCGGTAACTGGCACAGTCAGTGGACGCTTGGTGACCAGAGAAAGAATGAATGCTTTCATACGAGTCCAAGTGTGTGTGTAACTGTCTGTGTTTGTGCCTGTGTAATGAGCGCCTGGGGAAAATCAATAGACTATTACAATACTGCCACAATCTCATATTGTTGAATTTACATCTTATGGCTGTCAGCCATAAATGAAGCCACAACAGAGCACCTCATCTTCATGGTTTTATTAACCTCACTTTGAAAGATTTTCTTGTAGCTTAGCAAAAGAATTTTGTAAGAAGAATAACGGTGTCTTTTTTATATCTTATATTATGTTTGTATCCATAGATTCTTCAGTTGGGCTGAATGCACATCTTCACTTTTTCTTCTCTTAGTATAATGGATTTGAACAGACGTGAAATCTGTTACAGAGAAACACCAACCACAGCAAATAACCAAAAACTCTTTGATTTCTCTATGAGGTGAACTCAGCATTTCATCCACTGATTAAAATGTCCTTGGTGTTGAGTCAGATCTTGGGGCAGGTTTTTCCTAGACCTCATTTTTGTGGCTTGAGTTTGAGTCAATGTCCCAAGTCTTCACCTCCAATTAATCCACGTACTTTGCTACCTAAGGGATTGAAATTTAATGTTAATTTGGTTGAAAGAAAAAACAGAGTAGTAAATTACAACAGAAGCACCAATTAATTTAATCAGTCTTTTGAAGTCCGACCTTAAATAAACCTCAGATTTTCTGTTATGTGTGTTTTATGTATGGATGAATGCTATATATGCATATCTGATGTTATTAACAGATAACAGAACAACAGCACTAACATGACGGTCTAAACTATGTTGGTTATGTAGTAATTATGATGATGTGATGTATGTGTCTGCTTCAGGGCATTTTCTTTCATTATGCACTAATTAGTACTTTTCTACAGTTGTAGCTAAGCTGCAGTGAACTGGCATTTTTTCTTAGGAATTCAGCCTGAATCCTACATTTAGTAATAATGATGATGCTGATAATTTGTAAAATTTTTTGTAGTTACTCATAGACTTTGAACTCTTACTCTATTAATGCTGTTTTAAACTATGTGAATATAGATGAGGGTTTTTTTTGCTGGTGCAGTAGCTTTCATCACCAGATTTTATTCTTATATATTGATCTTTTATTTATTACCAGTCTTTTATTTTTAGCAAAAATTAAATGTTGACTATAAGCATTGATTAATATCTTTTCCGTCTGTGCATTGCCTTAGGTATTAAAGATCAGCCTTATTGGACACAGAAAACGGATCCTGGCCTCATTGGGAGACCGGTTACACGAAGACACTCCACAAAAACCCCCGCGGGCCATTTCCCTGAGGGTAAGTGGGCTTCATGAACTGTATGTAGCATGATGTGCAGGAACTCTCTGCAATTTCTGAATCAACGTGAATTTAAACAAAGCATATATTATTAATCATCAGAGAGAAAATGCTGGTTCTGTCCCAGATGGCTATGTATTGCACTAAGGGACCTCCAGCCTTCTGCTGCTGCTCCCACCTAACTGATTACCCAAATCTCTCAGGCAGGCACAAAATGGCCGACCCACTGCAGTTTCTTCTCTTCTAGCTTGTCCTGGATACTAATCACAAGGAACTGGCTTTCCCTCTCCCATCGGGGCTGCAGTCTAATGTCCTTCTAATAGTCTTTTGCTCTTTGTGCTGCTGAGCCAAGGGAGGCCCTGTGCTTCTGGGGCTTTGTTTTACAAGTGCATTTTTCCACCAGGCCCCAAAATAAGTGAGAAAATATCACTGATGCAAATGTATTGTCTGGAGAACAATTCAATACTGACATACGCTGATTAGCAGAATGACCAATAGATTGACAAAAACTGTTGGTGATTCATTTTCATTCCTGGCAAATCCATGGATTGACATGTAAATGCTACTTGTACATAAAAAAAAGAATAACTGCAAGGGTTAGCGTGGGTTAAAATGTATTGAGATGACTCTTTTTTCCAGTTTCTGAACTGAGTCATGTTTTGTAATACAGTGCTACCAAGGGCAATATGGCTGTTTTGGGACTCGAAATGGTGACAAAAAAATCTGCAGAAATAGCTCATTCTATCATGTCTCACATTTAATCAAGTGAAAGTGAATAACCTCTGAGGAGAAACAACTGACCTTCTAGTCTATACGACCATTAGAGCATTAGACCTTTCAGAGCGCTAAATCATTTGGGGGATTTAGGTTCTGCTCGGCTTGAGAAACCTCTTGAATGATCATCACTTCCCACTTTAGGATTGTTTACCCGTAGTGACTCTCACTAAGCGCTGCAGACTCAGTGACAGAGTTTTTCTTAAGATCTGTCATGGAACTGCTCAGCGCTTCTAGTTTAAGGACAGTGTCTTTGTCCCCGTTGGAGACTTAATTATAAAGTTATTGTACAAAGCATTTGGAGATAAAAGTATGCAGCAGCATAGCAACACAGTAGCTGAAATATGAAATCTGACAGCACACAATGAATGCCATTGCCCTACTTATTGCACTTGCAGCAGTGACACAGCACATTATGATATGATGAATGAACTCTGTCTTGCGTCTCTCTTACGTTCCAGTCTTTTCTTGTGTCCCAGGAGCCCGGAGGGAACCACACTCCTCCTCAGCTCAGCCCGTCAGTGGGACAGGCAGCGTACACAGCGGGGGTCCCGGGTGGATCTCTGGACGTGCAGCACCTCATCATGCAGGCGGACGCTCGGCGCAGGCAGCGCAGCAATGACAACTACTTCGAGGACGTGCCGCGATCCAAGCTGGAGCGACAGATGGCCCAAGTCAGCATGGTGAGGAATGGAGGAGAGGATGGAGGGATGAATGGAGGCAGGGAGATGGACGAAGACTATGTTATGAATGGTCCCAGTCACAGATAAAACAATGACACCTATAGAGGGAAAATGCACAAATAAAGTATTAACAAAGAGAAAACTCATCATATAATTTTTAACAATTTATTGATACGTTGAAATATAGCCTTTGAGGTTTAATATGTAAGATTTCCATGTGCTTTTGTGCCTATGTGAAGTTTGTGTTGGGTCTGTAGTGTTGAATACAGTTTGTTTCTGTGGAGGAGCAAAAAGCGTGAGTGAATTAAGGAGCTCGTCCTGAATCAGCATCACAGAAATCATGAAATGAGGTACACTAGGATCTGTTCATATATTAGGAATAAAAACAGCAATAAATACAAGTACATTTCTAAATATTGAAACTTTAATATCAATAATCCAATAGCAGTAATTAGTTAAGTAGTAGTGTTTCTGTGCAAGAGGGTTTAGTGTATTTTAAAACAAAATCAAGTATCCTTGTAATTCAACAGTTACAAGATGCAAATCAAAAGTATTTTATCTGACCGTTTTCTGAAAATCCACCATTAATAATCTGCAGCAAAGCAGATAATCTGACACCATCTCTCCTTTTTAGAGTTTGCATAAACTTAACAAATACAGAAACTTTAGATTTATGCCTGAACCTTTCTGTTACAAAATGATAATATGATCAAATATTCCCAGAAATCAGTGGACAATGTGCAATTACTTATTTTGACATGCTTTAAAGCATAGCCTGCTGCTTTACTCAAGGAGGATGCGGAGAATGAAAACATTCATTTTCATCCTCTCGATCAAATGATATAGTTTTGCACAAACAAGACACATAATTCTAAGCTTCTTATTTTTGCAGCCAATTCACGTTCCAAATACAAAATTAGAACTCTGACTTCTAATCAGCTCTGCGACAGTGAGTCAAACGCACACAGTTACACACATTTGCACGTGCACACAGATCTGAGGCAGCAGCTGTGTTTTGATTCAGTATGATTAGGGTTTTTATGTGTCTCTGTGTGATTCACAGAGCTTATCAGAGCCGACCAACACACACTTATGGCTATTCTGCTGAATCTCCAAAGAGTGTGAACCTCACAGCGATGCACCCGTTTTTCTAGAAAGGCTCCAAGGTGGCAGTGACGAGTCAGCACCAGCAGATTAGGGTAGTAATTACAGAAAACAGGGAAGCTCTTCATTCTGTTTCATTATTCCCTCTTTGACAGTGTCCTCTGTCATATTGTTGTGTATGACTGGTTACTTCACAAGAATCTGTGTCTGTTTTCCTTGAGTCTGCCTCCACTTCTGCCGTTACTTTCTCATTTCATCATCTCATTAGAAAGCAAAGTCCAAGTGCATCAACTAACTTCTTTCTTGACTCGTTTTTGACCTTTGAGGGAGCACATTACAAACTTTTAGTGACTGAAGGTTTCCAACCGGTGCCTCAGAGGGGTCAAAGAGTGTGGAAAGAGATGGTGTAACTTTGTTAGCTCGTGGCGTTCAGCATAGATTTGGCCGGTGTTCATTTCCAGAGGCTTTTCCCCAAGCTGTTTATTCAACATCTTTGCATCCAAATCTTGCATGCAGTCGTTCACCATCTTTCTGAAAGGGATTACACACAAAACACACCACAAACGCACACACATTCTACAGCTCAGCTTGCATACTTTTCACATGCTAGAAAGGCATCTGGTTTTGTTTACCAAAGAATGCAAGACCATAAAATAAGCTTAATTGTTTTCCACAAGCATTTCAGAAGTATGCAGATAAGATTTTGGGGTTTGTTTCAAAGGTGAAAGCATAATGGGTGAAAGCAGTCTTAAATGGGTAAAAGTAAGGGAACTGGAACCTTTACAGCTTAATTTACACTCAGATGTTCTCTGAAGTGTTTCCTTTTAAAAACATGTTCAGACAGAAAGCTGTTATGAACTTATGAGGCCAACAACTTGTGTCAATATGGGACACACAACCCAAGCCTTGATGTCATGTCCCATCTTGTAATCTTGTTTGATCCACTTTGTATACTGACATGCAATTGGTTGTCGTTTCAGGCAGGCGAGTGGTGCGAGCCAATCACGTTGCGTCCGCCCAACGAGGCCACCTCGTCCACTCCAGTGCAGTACTGGCAGCATCACCCGGAGAAGCTCATCTTTCAGTCCTGTGACTATGAAGCCTATGTAAGTCTAACCCCTTGACCTCAGTGTTTAATCACTTTTGTGTGTGCAGCCATTTTTTCTGCATTAAGGGGACGTAAACCTGATTACTTAGCTTGTAATGTGGGGACAACGAGCAGGTCCTTACAATGTAAATAATGTCAATGTGAGGGTCAAGGTTTGGTTTAAGGTTAGACTGAGGTTAGAAATAGGGTTGGGCTAAGCTCATGATTCAGTGATGGTTCCTTTGCAAAGTAGTGGAGAAGCTCTTTTGGTGCATGTGTAGAAATAAACCATGGTATTAAAACTACTGTATTATGTACTACTGTGTAGTTGCTGCCTCAGAGATTGTTGTTCTTTGACATTGCAAGAAGGGCTTTGAAAAGAGTAATATGTGAACAGCAGAAGGGAAGAGAGTGTGAGCTGAAACAGTCACCCAATGGCAGGATGATTCCACCCATGTGAGCCAGACCAGCATTTAGGTTTACATAATGGTTATGGTTAATGTTAGGTAGGTGTCCAAAAACATTACATCATTTACATCAATGTAAAGTCCCTTAAGTGTATAAAAAAGGTGTGTGGTCTGCCTCCATAATATTGATACACAGTGAAAGTAATAATAATAAAGATCAATAATGTTGAACTTTCACAACCTTTCAGTCAATACTGCATTTACTTACTCTGAACACTGGTAAATTTAGACTTTTTTCAGGTTACATAATGGATGTTATATATCCATGTTACCACACATACAGCCGTAAACTGTCTGCTAGGTTATATGCCTGGTAGCCAGACTACAATGATTGCTTCCTTTGAGCAGGTTAAACAAAAAGCAATGATATGCTCATCTAGGCAGAGGAGATGCAGCTGACTCTTCACACAAATATAAGCAGAAACATTTGACACTCATGAGAGACTTAGTGTCTCTCACATGAAAACTCATTCTGGCTGATGAAGACATTGAGTCGATGGAAGCAAAGTGATTAGGTAAGAGTATGTGGGTTACAGAGATGAAAAAGTTGGAAAGAGATTGAAAATTCCAGTTTGACCAAGTAGGACATGGAGATTAGACATCACATACGATGCAGAAATCAAATATAAATGAAAGCAAAAAGATGAGTCAGAGGCAGTGGATACGTTTCCCAAGAGCGCATATTCCGTCAGTCAAAACATCTCCCCTTCTTCATTTCCTCACCTTAGAAGATAGATGGCAACTCTGTGGATCATTACGTTTTCGACAGATGTATGACACAGACACAGACGGTGTGTATGGGCAGATGGGAGAATGCACTACAGGAGGGCCACCAGGGGAAAATGTGATGGTACTTTCACCAAGCCGTTTATAACAACATCTCTAATACTCTAGTGTCCTGGGACACTGGCCTCCAGAAAGCTTAGAAAGTGAGATAAATGAGAGGGAGCCACAACAGAGGGGAAAGCTGAACACACTAACAGTGTGAATGTTGGCAAGCTAAAGGGAGACGGAGAGTGAATAAGAATAAATTAGATGGATATGTCAGTGATGAGGGCGAGAGCAGGGAGAGAAGAGGGCTGCATTGTGTAGAGTTAATAGAGAAAGCAGGATGGTAATAAGCCAAAAGTACAGAATAAACAATGCCTCAGCACTGTCCCCATTTTCATTCCGTTTCAACCAAACCTCAGATGGTATCTAAACTTCATTATATCCGTTTTACAACCTAGAATCTGAAAATATTATCTGAAGTTATTACAAATCCACTTGCAGTAACACCCTGCAGACATCATAACATCATTAACAGCCAATGTTATCTCGACACTGACTCTGTGTGCTCTTCCCCATTAATATGAAAGCGTGTGTAGTTAAACCATACGTACAAAATATACAAAACAGGTGACTGAATTGAACAGGCTTTTAATTAGAATCCTCAAAACATCATCAATCATGTCTTGGTCGTAATGGAAACTGATATTAATACATGTGGGAATGGAGGGCCAGGCAATGTGGCCAAAAAAACCATGATACAAATGTCTTCATCTGTATATAGATAATTACCACATAAAATCATATTTTTTTTTAGCTGAAAGGCTCATTTTTGGTCCTTAGTGAAAGTTGTTAAATCTAGAGGTAGAACATTCAAGACACTTAAAATGGTAAAGCATAAAAACATGCATGGGTAAAGTTATGTAAAACAACCAAACATTTTCTGTTTTATTTGACAATCTAAACACAACAATCAAAAAAGTATTATAATTATTCTAATGTAAAATTACTAGAAAATTACATTGTGATGATCATGGCCACTGATCTCTTAGAAAAGTTAATACAATCTAATATAAAATATCAACTTAGATATCAAAGTATCAAAGCAGCTATCATATCATATTATCATCCGTCCTGACCGTCATGATACGTTGGCCACTGTAAACACAGCGTCTGATACAGTGATTCTGCAATACTTGATGAATCATTATTTCTATGTGACTGAATAAGAAACTGCTGTATGGTTTCAGTTTCAAAACAGTTAAATAAAATGAAACAATGCAGTGCAAAAGGAAGCAATATATAATATTCCTACAACAAAATTTTGTCCCACCCATAGATACAAACCTAACATTTGACAGTATAAAACAGCCTTTCTATGTTAAAAAGATTTTTATTATAATTTTTTTTTTGCTATCATAAAACTATAACTCTTACATATAACAGGCACAGAGCAGCCCGTCATATATGTAACTGTATTGTAGCTCCTAGGATAACACCGAGATACTTATCCGTAATAATGATTTAACATTGTTAGCTCAACTTAATACAAAGCATTATGATGCCAGACGACCTCCCTCTGAACCTCCTAGGACCAGACTCCTAAGCTTTAAACATGACTAATGACTCACAGTCTGCACTACTCTGAAAGTAACTCATCACATAACGCTATTTCCCCAAAAGGTTGTTGCCTCCCTAATCAAATACATCCCTGTGTTTCAGTGTGTATAAGATGCGCACTCCTGTGAGGTACAGATTCAATACTTGGTCCATGTTTTTACAGAAATTTACTGTAGAGTCAAAGACGTGAGATAACAAAAGCAGTAAATATTTCTCTTCTAATCCACTAAAAGCCTTGTTAGGGGCCCACTTTAGGGAATAAGGCTCCTTCTGTACACCAGGAGGGCAATGCAAGGTGGTGAATGTCACACCCATTAAGTGCTCTAATGTCGACATAAACACTGTCCCTGCAAAACGCTGTCACCATTAGTCGCTTCTTTATTAAATCAGACGCTACGTGTGCAGAATGTCCAAGCACAAAGTTGTGTCAAGACAGTTTCTGCCAGAAAACCACATTAATGTCCCTCTTGGAGCCTTTCAAGGTTGAAGTAATCACTGCTGTGTCTCTTCATAAATGTGTTTTTATGTGTAATGAAAAATAATTGAAGTACAGCTAAGGGTAAACACTGCATACATAAGTAAGTTGCAGTATCGGGAATAATGGACTATATCTAACAGAAGTGTGTACACTCTGAAATTAGTCTGGTAATCTCAATAAACAACTATATTCTACTGTACATTTCTTATTAGGTTTTTTGGAGAAATCAGAAAAAGACCAAATAAATCAGTTGTATCTTATAAAAGTCATTGCACTGATCATGTACTTAGGAGAGGCTTGAGTTTGTGGTGAGACTGTGGAGGATAAAGTCACTGTTGTTGACCCAGGTTAAGCTGGATTTGGACATGTTTACTGGACAGGTCTGGCAAGGAAGGATGGAAGGAAGGAAGGAAGTAGTTTTTCCATTTTGGTGTGGAGTAATTGCATTAATTGTCTCACTGACTAGTGATGGTGGATTCAGGGTCTGTGGTTTTGCTCATTACCAGCCCAATGTCCAGAACAGCTGTGACACGTCATGTTGGAAGAGGCAGCACTGGTGGAAACGTCAGCGTAATCCTCAGCAATGAGTGAGCGCATCATTCAGCTGCACAGGGTTTGTGCTGTTCATTTGTTAAGATGCCTGGAACACTTCATTATAATTAAAGGTTGACATTGGGTCAGTGCTGCTACAATCTGGGGCGGTGGTGGAGCAGCTGTCCTCGGTCTGGACCTGCACAGGATGAGGTCTGGCCATCAAGCCTTGGAGTGGTCAGACACATAGGCATCATGATGCATGTGGTGGAATAAACTTCAGCTTGACAGTGAAACAGTATATACTGGGTGATGATTAAAACATTATGTTGTTTCATATTCTGTTTGTTTAGTTCAGTGTATGATAAATCACACTCCCCTTTCTTCATAGCTATATTTTTTGTCATTTGTTGTGTTGCATTGTGCAAGGCTGCAGGCATGAAATTTGCTTGAAGGCAACAGAAACAAACATGTACCGTATTTTTCGGACAATAAGTCGCTCCGGAGTGTAAGTCGCATCAGTCAAAAAATGCGTCATGAAGAAGAAAAAAACATATATAAGTCGCACCAGACTATAAGTCGCATTTTTTGGGAAATTTATTTTACAAAATCTAAAACCAAGAACAGGCATTTCATCTGGAAAGGCAAGTTATAATAATAA
>JAPQRQ010000005.1:15656201-15677987 GCA_037367365.1 Apogon talboti | reverse complement strand
AGTCGCACCTGAGTATAAGTCGCAGGACCAGCCAAACTATGAAAAAAGTGCGACTTATAGTCCGGAAAATACGGTAACTGTAACACAGAGCACAGTACAGGTCAAGAAGAGAGGTGCATTTTTTTTTACATTTATCTCATATTTGTTCCAGGCTTAGCTGAATTTTTTGCACAATAAATCTAAATAAAGGCAGAAAAATGATCAAATATGAGGAAATATTTATTAACAAATGAACCTTTCCGTGTCAGCAGTTTAGATTCATTCAGTTTTCAGAGAATGGGTGGTTGCATTTGCATCTTTGTTGAAATTAGAAATGACCAATATCAATATATGAGACATTTTTGTCCCACTTTGAATTGCCACTAAAGATAAACTGAGGACAGAACAAATACAAGTTTTAAAAGTGGACACACTTGTTCAGACACTAACAGATCTGAGTTATGAGATGAGGTGTAAACAGTAATAACAATAAAGTAAGTAAGTAAACAAGCATGTGTTGTGTGTTTTTTTCCACAGTACCTGGGTTCCATGCTGGTAAAGGAGCTGAGAGGGACAGAGTCCACACAAGACGCCTGTGCCAAGATGAGGGTAAGCCACTGTTCGACACACAACCCTAAAAACATGATCCTGATTTAAAGGATAACTCTGGTGGATACATTTGAGCCTGTTTTGTGAGTTTTATAATATTTCAAATAGTACCATGATTATGTCACGTATCATTCATGTTACTTAAAAGAAGTCAATAACGCGGATGAAAACAATTACAAATGTTCATATGTATAGTAGCTTTAAAGGCAAAGTATGTATCATTTCTCATAGACTGAGAGAGAGAGAGGGAGTGAGCACTGATAGCAAGAAAAAAGCTGTCCAATTGAAAAGTAAAAGGTAATTTTCTCAAACTGTGGCAATTTTCTGAGCTTCCTGCTCTGTGTGAAAAGCGAAAGGCAGATTTGTGTGCTTTTGCTCTGCCCTGACTTTTGTCTCTCAGACAGAACTGCAGGACATGTAACAGTAGTGAAGTGAGAGGAGAAGCTTTATTTCTATATTGCTTTGTTCACACATGCTGTGATGCTGTTATTGGTACAAACATGCTGCCAAAGGTCCACTCCCCAAAGACAGGACCTGAACAGAACGAAACAAGAGAAAAATAGAAAATACAGGCAAAGGGCAGGTTCACTGCAGGTAAATACGCCACCACACACTGACATAAGGTTAAAAGTTATGATTTGGAGGCAATGTTATTGTATGAGTCTGTAGATAATGTTACATGCTTTGGAAAATGTACATACTTTGCCTTTAACTTGTCACCATAAATCCTATCCCAGCTCATACGGCTGCTTAAAAATTATTAACCAAATTTAACAAAAGGCGAGGCTGTTTTCTTACATAAATATATTCCAAAATATACAGGTTTGTCATGTAACAAAAGATGACTGAACAATGAGGAATAAGCAGAGAAATGTATTTTTCCTCCCTTCTCTCTTTATGCTTAAATGGACCTTTAAATCTGGGACACTATCCTAGTCCAAGTGCCTGCACATTCACCCTGGAACTTAAACAAACTTAAAATATCATGACGGTGGATTAAGTGCATTGAGGGATTTATTTTTAATATCCTTGCCTGGGTGGCTCAATAGCTCAGGATCCCCCTTTTACCTAAACTCACCTCATGCCTTCCTCTTGCCCCTGTCTTGATGCTTTCCTCTTTCCTTTTCTTCTTCCCCTCTCTTTCCCTGCAGTCTCCTACTGTTCAACTCTTCCTGATGTTTCATTTTCTCTATATTTTACTGACTGGAGCGTTGACTTGCCCCCTCTCTCTCTCTGGAGCTGCTGCAGTGTGAGAATGAATTGTAATATTCATGAGCTCTGTTCTCTCCAATCTTTCCTCCTTTTTTCTTTATTTATGTTGCCACATCAGAGGGCATCTGTCTTCCTTCCACTTCTATCCTCCTTTAGTTTGACACACCTTTGCGGCACACCAAGGCTGTGAATAAGTGCAATAACATACACATCACATCAGGCCTGTTTTGTTGGTGTGTACGTCTCCTCTGTACCTGTTCTATTCCTGCTTTTCCCTGCATCGTCCCTTCATCTTTTCCTCCATCCATCCACTGTGGAGGTAGATGTCGATGTTTAAATCCCAACTTCACAGCCTCTACCTGAGTATCTGCCAGCAAAGTCAGGCAGTGCTGCCTTTGTCAGTTTTTCACCAATACCTGATCCTGACAGGCCTGAACCACAGCAGCAACACACTGTGAGCAGGGAAAAAACAGAACAAAGAAAAGAAACCGATAAGGGAAGGAAGACAGTAACTGCATTTGACAATGGGGTAGAGAAAGGACCAAGTGTGATGGAAATACAGATACTGGCATGTGATGAAAGGCAAGAAGTGATACTGGGAACACCAGAAAGGGACCCACTTTACGTCTATCTCTTGGAATATTTTAAAGGTTTTGACAGCTCAGAGGGTGACACTGACGTCAGTGTAAATCACACGGTTCTCCGGCACAAAGCACTATACTGCATAATGAATTCAGATACACCACTAACTGGCACAGGAGATGTGTGGATTGCAGTGCGTAATAAAAAGAAGTGACTACTTGATATGCTTAAAAGCTAATAGACTTATTGGATTTTGGACACTGGGCTCAATCGGCTGATTCAACAGCAGCAGTTTTTTTTTTTCTTGAATTGATTATTATGAACCACTTAGCAACCCTTTGACCTTTGGAAATGAGTTAATGGTCATCAATAGAATGTTTTTATCTCTGTCACTTTGTACTATCATCATTTGTAATGTAACTACTGTATTTTTGTTATTATTATACATGCTTTTATATGTGGGAGCAGCCTCTCAGACATAGAAAATGGTTTTAGATGAAAAAAAAAATTCACCTCATTGCAGATGTTCATAGATAGAAATACATTAATATAGAAACAATTCTAATTTTCATTGATCAGTGCTCAAAGTTGAAGATCTTGTTTTCAATGATCACATGTAGCTGATATGAGATTCCTCTTAAGTAACTGCTGCCTTTTCTCGACCTCTTTATATGCTACCTTTCCTTTTCTGTGCTCTCTAAGAAGTCGACAGAACAGATGAAGAAAGTGCCGACCATCGTTCTCTCTGTTTCCTACAAAGGAGTCAAGTTCATCGATGCCACAAATAAGGTACCGCTCACATGAGGCATGAAATCTTGGGCTCTGAGTGTCATTTATATGCGGCAGGTCTGGTCTGCACCGCTGTGTTAATGTGTGCGTCTGCTGCAGCCTGGGTGTTTGAAAACTCTAAGCCGCAAAAATCAATAGGGTGTAAAAGACAGCTAAACACAAACTGGCAATAATCAGTGTGAAATAGATTATTAGGTGGATGTTAAACTAAATCAGTGTCACAACTATCAGTCTACTGAATCAGCAAGTGACTGTTTCAAATATGTGTATACTAATATTCCTCCCCCACTTTGTGCATGTTAAAAATACTGGTTGTAATGGAAACGATCAGCAACCACCTATTTTCTCCACGTCCTGAATGACAGAGTGGGTCTCTAGTGTAAATACATTTTCTTGCACATATTATGGAAGAAAATGAGAAGATAAAGTAGAAAAGTGTTTGCAGTAAAAATGTTACTAATATTTTCATTTGGAGAAAAGCAATACTTCAACTTACATGTAATGTTTTTGTCTTGTTTGCATTCGCTAAAACTTTTTAAAGAAATTTAATGATGTAGAATTCAGAGCACCGAGTTGTGCTTCAATTAACACAAAGCGTTCTCCAGTGACATTACCCGAGGACAAATTACAACTCAGTGACTCCACAACTCTCTCAAATCAAAACTATGAAACAGTGATTATGGTTCTGAGATGTGTGAAATGAATAATAAATCACATTTGTTTTTCCATGAAGTGGATTATTACAGATAATCAACAATCTTACTTTAAAGAAGCACCTCTCTCTGCGCCTCTTTATCTTTCTGATTGTGTTTTTTTCTCATCCTTTCTTTCTTTCTTTCTGTTGTCTCTCTCTTCCTGCGTACCTGTTTCGGTCTCTGTAGAACATCATAGCAGAGCATGAGATTCGTAACATCTCGTGTGCAGCTCAGGATCCGGAGGACCTGTCCACATTTGCCTACATCACCAAAGACCTCAAGTCCAGTCACCACTACTGCCACGTCTTCACTGCTTTCGATGTGGTCAGTATTTAAACAACATCTCTTGGTCTGCGATCTGATATTTTTATGTGCCCGTGACAGTATTGTTTCCTCACGGTTGTTTGTCTTGTCGCTCTCATCAGAACCTGGCATATGAGATCATCCTGACACTGGGCCAGGCCTTTGAGGTGGCCTACCAACTAGCCCTGCAGGCCAGGAAGAGCGGCCACGGATCATCTACACTGCCCGAGAGCTTTGACAGCAAGCCCAGCAAACCTGTCCCCAAACCTCGTGTCAACATCCGCAAAACTGTAAGCATCTCTCCGCATTCGACTCTGCCATGAAAATCCATCCTAATCTGAGACTCCAGTGGTTATTCTGGGTTTGGATTTTGATTTAAAGCAAAGATAAGCAGGGGCCCGCCTTGCAGATCATAGATCATTTTCATGAAATGGATTCTCTACATCTTTACCATAAACTCTGAGGATGGATTTTCACATCTGATACCTCTCACCTTTCAACTCTTGAACTCAACTCTGGTCATTTTATATCTGCTTCTAATCCATTCTAACCAGCATAGCATTAACCCTCTGTCCCTCTTACACTGTCTGTCCATTATTTCTATCCCAGTGTCTTTCCCCTGCTCATTAGCAGTGTTTTCAACTCTCACTTTGGTATTCTGGTGGAATGCTTGTGTTGTGTGTGCAGGTCTCGGCCCAGTGGAGGCTATGGCAGAGGTGTAGGTGGATATTTGATCTGTTAAGCGTCCATTCAGTCTTGCTGTCCCTGCAGTCTCTTACACACTAAGCTGATTGATGAGGCCTGTTTGCATTGGGCTCCGGGGAGGCTGCCTTGGCTCACCTCCTCACTGTGTGTGTGTGTGTGTGTGTGTGTGTAAGAATATAAAGAAATCTCATGTGGAAGACTCCTACACACTGCAGCCTAAGATGTAGAATGAATGTATTGACATTTCAGTCCATCAGAGCCTCATCAGAAATGCTGCAGTGTGCAGGGGTCTCTCATGGAGTTTGGGGGATGTGCCTCAGCGAACATACCTTTCCTAGACATTTGTGTGAATATCTATAACTTTGTCCTTTATGCTCATGTTTATACTCTGCTTTATGTAGGATGGATATTCCTGTGGATTTCTAGTACATATGTCATGTTATAGGGCTGTTGTGGATTAATGCTGTAAGTAAAAGCCAAATTGCTCTGATAATTGTATACAAACATTCATAAATCAAGTTGTGTTTAAACCCCTTAAAAACAAACCTATATATTCTGGATCTAGAGATATGTACTTGCTTTTCCACCTATTCTCAACTTTTCTAAACTTTTTAAAACCAATATAGGCAGCACTTCTACAGGCCTATCTGTAACCTCAGTGCTGCATACATTACCTAGCAGGCAGCAGGTTGCATCTTGAATTATAGTTTTATTATCTCGCATTACTAGGTATCCAGAAACCTAAAATCAACACTGGTTGCAATATTTCAGTCTCAATTGTTATACTGTTCCTGAACTTTGCAGCCCTGCACGTACTGCAAATACACTGCACTTCCAGTTCAGCTCAGATGCCTTTGTCAGTACTTTTTCATACATTACATTCTGTTATTACCAGTGCAGGTTGTGAATTTCCACAGAGCAGGGTTGTCTTGAATCAATCACGATTGTTCTGCATTTACCAGAATGACAATCAGCATTCTTCTGCCTCTTGTTTTGATGGTCAATTGCAACCAGTTGAATCACTATCTGCAACATTTGTATATTTCTGCTGGCTTGTTTGCTCACTTGTCAAAAATATGCTTTTAATTTCACTTAACACAAAGCCACACCATGTCATTGCTAAAATAAAATAAAAAATCAAGCGTCCTGCCATTATTGTCCTCCCTCAGAATGCTTATCACTCAGTGTGGCCAGTGTCCAATATTCCACACTCACCTTTTTGACCTTTATGAGTACATTGCCCAGGTACTTACAGGACACTGTGTTTTGCCATAATTATCAGTGTGAGCACCCAAAATAGCAAAGGTGATTGCAATGAGCACAGTTATCATCAAGCTGTCACCATTTTGACTAAAAACCGTAAACTGAACAACTTGTTAAGCCTAGACCCTCAAAGTCAGATAGTACAAAGCACTACCCGTCCTATGTGAAACTAGATATTTGTGTCCTACATTGTGTCATGCATTTCAGTGTGTGTTTATGTTTGAATATGTGCGGCCTTTCTTTATGCCTCCTCCGACTGAAGCGTCACAATGTCTAGTGTGTCTGTAAACCTGTCAGCCTGCTATTAAGTCCTGACAGAGCTTTGAATTAGTCATGCTGACCCACTCCCCAAATGCACTTCGCTCCTCTGCCGCCAAATATTGGCCAGCACAGCAACAGTGTAGAGTTACGGTGGCTGTTGTATCAATGTGTCCTTACCAGATTTAAGTCCACTTACATACTGTGAGGCATTGAAGACCCGGTGACAGAAGAGAATTGGTCACTTCTGAGGAATGGTGTCACTTGCTAAAGTTAGAGGCGATGAGGAAAGAAGCCATTTTTCATCAGCAGAAAGAGGACGTGTGCAGTATTTGTGTTCTCTCTCTGGCGTGTGTGTGTGTGTGTGTGTGTATAAAGCTTGTGTGTGTTCCTGTGCCTGCAGAGATGATGGAGGATGGTATGTGTACACACAATCTGCTGAGTCTGCTACTGTTACATTAACCATTAATTGCCTTTTTCTTCTCTCTGTGTTCATGTATGCGTGTATGTGGTGTGGTTAATGGTTTGTGGTGTGCAGCAAGGCAAAGATACTGCAGGATTCACTTAATATTCCCACCACCTGCCAGCCATAATCTCATCCTGCAGCACCTCACAAAGCCCCTGTGATTTAAAATACTGTTCCTTTGTTTCTCTGCTCGTAAAACACATCATGACCTGGTGTGGCCAAACCGTGAACAGTCTGCCTCACCAGCTACAGTATTTCTCTTACCCCCATTCTAGCCAAGCATGTCTGATTTGTCTTTGTTATCGTGATCGGCATTAACACGTTACTGTAATCTGAGTGTAGCTTCAAATCGGGAATCAAAATGCACCGCCATAATCTTGTGTGACTGACCTGAGATGCCTGGCAGCGGTATTAACATGGCTTGTGGTTATTATCTTGGTAGTCATTGAACGTTTACACTTAAATGTACACTTGATTTGAACACTAACTAGACGCATTACTAGACGCTTTCTCACTTCACAGTCAGATGTTTTTGGAGTTTGGATGGAAAAACAAAGTGACATCGGCTTGTGAAGATGCTTTTTTGTCGAGTGGTGCTTTGTTCCGTATTCGTTGTGCTTGGAGTGGTGTTGCCGTGCAGGAGTTGCTATATAAATGTGCCATAATGCGGCCTATTCTTGTTTCAGTTTTGCTGTGTTGCAGTGATGTTGCTGTTGCCAAGGCGATGACTTTGCTACCATGTTGTTGCCATGGTTTTGCTTCGGTTTTGGATTGTTGTTGCCTTTCCCTGTTGCCATGCAGCTTCAGCCTGTGTCATCGCTGTGGGGGTTTTTTGCATTGCCGTTGTGTTGTTTTCCGGGTGTTGTTGCAGAGCAGGTGCACTTTGACCTGTGTATGACCTTTGCCCCTGTAGGTCATCATGCCCCCTTCCAGCCGCTGGTCACTGGGCCACATTTACACCCCTCACCGGCCTCCTCTCCACCCTCCTCTTCCTCCCCCTCGACTCTTCCATCTTCCTCTCAAAGCTCAGTCACAGGTCCTCCACCCTTTTCCTTCTCTTATTCCTTATTTCCACATGATTTTCTTTAGTCCAGGAGAACTCGGCATCTGTAAGTGCTTTCATCTCTGGCTTTTACTCAACTGACTGCATTTTTGTATGTCACTTTTGCGGTGAGTTTGCTGTGTGTCACTCAATTACTACCTCAATCTCAGCAATAATGATTAATGAATTGTAAGCTGCTAAATGTTTCAAAGCCAACTCACTTCATTCATTCATTACTAATCTAAATCACTCACTCTAACACTTCAGACGGTCATCAAGTGCCCCTCTGCTCCCTTTCAGTATATGGGAATACACTGTCTTCTTGAAGAGGCACATTTGAGCCTGTAAATGTATAAATAAACTGTGTTTGGAGCAATAATCGAGCCTCCATGCTAGTGAAACTCTATTAAATCCCCCATGAACGCTTGGAATGAGCTTATCTGCATTTGGTGTTTTTTTTTTTTTTTTGCTGTGCCCCACACTCTGTCTACACATCCACATTTCCATCTTGGACACGGTTGAATTTCTAAATGGTCATTAAAAGAGGACTGCAGACAAATGCCAGGAAATTATTCAAGTGCAGTAGTAGAATAATTTTATCTGCCTTATGTACATTTGGCATCTTTTTGGTTACTGAAGTTGTCATCCAATCACACACATGCTTCCTCTATATGTAGACATGTATGGTTTACTTAGACATTATATGGGTGTGTAACAGTGGTGTGGATGGTGCTCTGAGAACAACCGTAGCCTCTTTACAAGATTTAAAGGTTCACATGTGGTTGTATGTGAGAGGGAGAAGCTAAAGAACTGGAATACCATTAACATTAGCCTCAGTCGCAGTGTGCTGAAAGAAGATAAGAGAATCTAGACTACTGTGAGATTAACCCTGTCCTCTCCAGCAGCACTCAAATGCCCGCAAGAGTAGCCCTTCATTTTTTATTTATTTTTTTGTTATATAAACCATAACAGTTTGATTGCGTCGAACATATTGCTCATAGATATAATTAGACTTTAAAACGACAGAAGGTCTGAGGATGAATTCATTCAGCTGCTGCCTGCAGAGCTCATAGTCGAGTCTCCCTTCCCCCTAAATCATCTGAAAACAACCAATAGATTGGAAGAAAATCGCTCTCAGCAACAACACGGCCACTTGATTGGTTGCTGTGGGGTTATTTTTGAAAGCAGTGTAGGTTTGTTTGGTTTCTTTCTCAGCTTTGAAGTCACAGTAGCTTCACACCGATAGAAACAAACATAATATCTTCTGCTTGAAATTACTAGGATGTACAGGAAAGCATCGATGCATGTGCAATGAGCAGCACATGAGAAATGTAATGGTACAGGAGCAGCAGGATCTCATATTTATAAATCTAAGGATAATGTACAGTATATGTTTGTTTTTATGACAGACAGTGGAATCATTCCCCTACTTTTTGTTCTGCTTTTCCATCTATCACCTTACATGTATCTCATCTTGTTCTCCCATTTGTGCTGTTATTTTCCATTACCTTCCACTGTAAGCAGCACATCCTCCAAATCATCTCATCAATGCTATCGTCTGTGTTTTCACTGACTTTATTATCATGAAATTGTCTGAGAAAATAGCCCCAGTACTGATAACAACACTGTTAAATATCAGTTTACTAAAGCAGAAAAGTGAAAGCTGCTGAATTGTTACGAGGTTCACTCTTCAGCAATCGACATCCCCATTATTCAACCCATGTCTGTTTTGGACGGAGGAATTAATGAAGAAAAACTATTTAACAGATGAGTGTTTCTCTTAAATTACTGTTTTTAAATGTAAGTTGCCAAAACAGGTGTGAAGATGTAGCTCCTGATTTTCACAGTAGAGGCTCTGTTGTGTCTGGTTTGGCTTTGGGATCTGACAGATGTGTGTTTGACAGTTTGTTGCTCAAATTAACGTTCTCTGATAGTAACTTTATTAATGTTGATGATCAGTGCTGCCCATGACTTTGTTTAGGGCTCTGCAGAAGAAATGACAGGTCTGAACACTGTTGTGATCAATACTGCTCACCATTGAAAGAAACATTACTAATTTTCATCAACATCTATTAAAAATAAAAGTATCCCTCAGAACATGAGTACAAGGTCAAAACTCCCAGAGCAAAGGAAGACCAGACAATTTCCATTCAAGGACAGACAAATGAGAAAAGGCTTTCATCTCATAAATCACAAATTCAGCTCTTCTCATTAAAAAGTTTAATTATATGTGGGGGAAAAAAATCACAGTTTACTTATTATTAAACTTCTGATTTCAGAATGGATAGAGAATGAACAGAAGGTGCATGTTTTTGTCCTCTCTCCATTCTTGTTTTCTTTTGTTGTAATGTTCTTGTCTCTGTTTCCTCCTTCTATGTGTCTTTTTGTGTCAGATGGACCAGCCGTCCATGGACCAGAAGGGCCATGCCAATGTACCGTGGATTGTGGAGCCGGGTCAGGAAGCCAAAAGAGGAGTCAACACCAAGTACGAGACCACTATTTTCTAACATACACCCGCCTTGTCCACTCCTGTGTGTGTGTGCCTTTCAGAGGTTGTCCTGTACCGGGGCCCCGCCCCGGAGTTGGGCACGAGCGACGCACGCCGCCGCGTCACCTCACCGGCCGAAAAATACAAAACAAAACATCCCGCCCCCGTTAGCCGAGCCTGTCCACTGCATGATGACGTTTGGCGCTGCGCTGTCTCTCTCTTTCTCCTTGTCTCTTCTCTCTCTTTCGTTTCTGCTCTCCCCTTTATTGGCCCTGGCCCCGTCCTCCTGCCTGCAGGGCTGGCGCATGACCTCTGAACCCAGGGCTGTGGTGCACTTCTCTGTCTCCACCTGTAGGGGGAATGGTCAGCTCCGTTTTTCCACTTCCTGTTTGTGGGTCAGTCACTGGTCAAACAATTGGTTGTTCTGCTTTCAGCTTCTTTTTTGTATTTTGTTGTTTTTGTTTTTTTTCTACCTGTTGATGGATGCAACCGTTTGGCTTAGTCTCTCTCCTCCGACTGCCTCCATAACTCACTTTCCTCTTCATTTCAGCCCCTCTGTCCAACTGTCCTGACAACGTGAATGAGATCTGAATCCAAAACAGTGTTTTAGCTGTCTGTTTAGCCCAGTCTTGAAGCTGACAGTGAGGAGGGTTGTTGTCTAGATGTGACAACTGGAGGACAGTGCAGATTTTTTAAACTTTTTTTATCGAAGAGGAGAGCAGAATTACAGGAGAGGTGATGTAGCACGGTCTAATTTGGACTCAAACTGGTTCATCCACCAGGCCATGGGAATGGATGTCAGCTTTTTGATTCTTTAAATTTAGTACTTTTTTGGGAAATCTTAGCAATTTGAGTGTTTTTTTGAGAAGGTATGTTTGGAACATGACCTGTGACAGGAAGATGTAGTTCATGTTTTTGATTTTATAGCTTTTTTTAGTACATGTGTATACACATACACAATTATTTCAACAACATTCAGTTTTTCTTGATTTTTCTTTTTCCTGGCCATTAGTTATTTTACCTGGGGGGGGGGGGGTTGAAAAATCTTGTATGTAAACAGTTTAGCATGTGGCTTGTGAGACGCATGGTGGCCATTTTGGATTTGCTGAGCAGGGGGGCCGGTGGAGAGGCGGGGTGTGAGGGCTCTTTCGATAAGTGATGTCATCTCATTTGCAGGGCAATGCCGGACGCTCATGTCTATTACTGTGGAATGCAAAGAATGTAGCCAGCCCTAAACACGGACCTTGTCACACTTACAATGCAAAATGGACTACAATGGACCCTCTTGCTCACTTTTCAAAGGACTACAAACATGGACGCAACACCACAGTGTTTAAGGTTGACTACAAAATTGTGACATCATTCACGCACATGATGCTTGACACAGTAAACACACACACACTACCAGGACTGCACCTTGACAGACGGCGGTCTGCACTGAATGTACACTTTGAAAGCAGCCTCAACTTTCGGCAGCCACAGGATCTGTTTTATTCACCCAACTGTGAGGCGTGACCCTTGAACTTTTGGGAGGTCACAGACGACAAGCGTGGTCACTGGAAATATGTTGGTAGCAGACAATGAGCTCACGGAAGGCACCACTAGGCATGTGTCTGATGGAATGGGCATGGGTTGGAGGACATCTCGCTGGCTCTTTGGGTCTTTATTTTACATTTCCTTTAAGGTCAGAAAATAGAGATATATGCACAAATATGTAAATGTGATTGGACTCCCTGCAGCGCACTCAAGATACAACAGGTGTGTCCTGATGAGATGTGTCGTTTTGCAGCACATAGAAAACCAACATGAACAAAACAGCATCTGGCGTTAAAAAAAGTATTCTCTTCGTATTGCCCGACATTTTAATGTTTAATATGAGAGTATTATATTACCATGATGATTATGATTATTCTTGTGCAATTCTTGTCTACTGTTGTCTTAATGTTACATTATTTTTATATGATATGCTGAAATGAAAACCTTGGGCTTGAGAATGATGGCCATCCTTTAAAAAATCTGAAAATAGATTATCATATTGTACACAGGGAGTGAATGTTGCCGGTGGCTAGCTAACTCTTGTCAGGTCAACCCTCCATCATTTCTCATGGGGCTCTACTCTTAACTAGCAGATGTACTATTTTAAACGCAGTATTACTGTATTATTTGGATGAGATGTTATCCAATTATAAAATGTACATAGATATTTTGCCAACTCATTGTTCATACATGTGATGTAAAGGAAAAGAAAAAAGGATTTGCAGTATATGGCACTGGAAACAAGGTACCAAAATAAAGGCTGAAGATGAAAAAACTAATGGTAGATTGTAGAGACTGTATTTTGAGTGAACATTGAAATGGGTTATTTGCTGACATCACTGCTGACCAACTAATGTACATAGGCTTGGGCTTCCAGCACACTGATTTTTGTAATTTTGGCCATTATTTATATCCTTGTAAAGCACATGGAATAAAATATGACTTGTACAACCATTATTTATCCTTGGGACAGAGTTGTCATAAGTTATTTCCTTTCTTCAACCACTACATGAAGGATTGTCTCCTCCACAGTGTGAGATCAGCAAAGTACAACTCATGACAAGTGAATTTGTATAAAACACAGTGCATTCAGAAAGGATTCAGACACTTCACTCTTTTCACTTTTGATATATTGTAGCCTTATTCTACAATCATTTAGATTTTTGGGGTTTTTTTTGTTTGGGGGCGTACACAGTGGTATCATCACTGCATATCCTCACATGAAACTCATTTTGCAGCCCAGAAGAGTGAGCAGTACCTCTTTCAATTAAAAACTAAGCTGCTTCACGTGTTGACTCTTAAGACTAAGACCCTACAATGATCTCACAGAAATTGCCACAGGACTGTTTGCAGCCGGGTTAATGAATGCACAGGATGTCGAGTTGTTGCCCTGCTTGTTTTGTCCTGAGTTTATTTTTGCCATTAGATGGTCTTACACACTAAGCCCCTATGGGGATATACACCTGCACAATGTGTGTGTGGCTGAGTTCATAAAGCAGTAATGGGAGAGTCATCAGTGACAAACCTATGGGAGTACAAGCTGTTGTGAAAACTACAGAAAACATATGAGGGAGTTTTGTTCCACTCACACTCAAACCCTTTTAAGACAGGCCACCTATGTGTCTTCAAGTTTTCTTTGCAATAAAAGTGTCAGAAAATGTCTTTTTTGCCAGTTCTTTTGTACCTTTGTTTTCATGAAGAACTTAACTTTCAATTATCTGGCCATTAATTATCATTATTATAAACAATAAATGCTTAAAACAGTGTGTTTTAGTAAAAAAGAAAAAAAATGGACTTGAAGTTTTCAACATATTATCAGAAACAACTGTAAATGTCCATAACTAAACTTTTTGAGATTGCAGAAATAAACTTTCAACTATTTCACACCTGCTCAAACATGCTTTTTGGTCTTGAACATTCAGTATCCATATTATGGCTTCATATTTTTTGTTTTCCAGGCGTTTTTTTTTTAGCTTGTGTGGAAGTCTCTGAAACAGCTCCTTTCTACTTGTAATAGGGTCCCACATTGCTGCCATAAAGTGTTATAAAGTGTCAGAAAGCTCAGGATCTCAGCTTTCGTTTGAATTTTGTGGATAGCACAAACAGTTCAGGAGTTACAATTTCTTTTTTTTTTTTTTTTTTGCTGTAAAGTGCAAAATGCAGCGCAGGAGAGATTGCCATTGTTAAATGGTTAAACACCAAGTCTAGTGCAAATCCCACAGTAGAACATCCCATCATAACCTGATTATCAGTATGCACATACCCCAACAGCACATTTAACATATCATCAAAGAATAAACTCCATCACGTCTCTGATTTATTCATTGTAAATCACAACTGCAAAATAAGTAAAAGTTCCCGCACCAAGTTATTAAAGTTATTTAAATTTTAGATGGCAGCTCACATATGAACATTTAATCAGTCATTAACAAACATGAGCAAACTTGAGTAGAGCTGTTTATGCAATGAAAACTATCAAACAAAGCTTTGTGATGTGGGATCGAATTAAACAAACATGAAGAGGCTGGCAGGGTTTAGGCGCTGGAGCCCCTCTGGCTGTTCTCACCACACAGCCCTTCTGGATTTGACTATCACAAGTTACAGCCAGGAAATTAACCAGTGTTTGTTTCGCTCTAACCGCTTTGAAGGGATTTACACTCACAAGAGGTAAAGGTAAGTTGTCGTAGCTGCTGGCGCTTCAGGGTCAGAGCACATCATGTAGCAAGGTTCCAGTCATATCACGCCCACCTTTCTTTTTTTTTTTTTTTTTTTACAATTTCAAGCAAATCTGAAGACAACATCCAAGTAATGCATAGAGATTTAAGTTAAATATATTATTGTATGCCTTATGACCTAAGTCACTATAAACATAATAGAAACCAATTTGCTTGTGGTGTAATTTTAAACTGTAGAATTTACACTGAATACCATGATGTTCAGTGTAGGTTTGTGTCTCAGAGTTTAACGCTTCTTCAGAAAAACGACTAACTATTTTTATTGCTTGTCTCTCCATTGTAGTGGATGTGGTGTTTTCATTTTCATTTCACTACTGTAAAAAATATGTTTTCATTTTTACTATTGCAGTCTGTATGGGTCACTTACAGCCTGTTTAACAAATGTCAAGTTGTGTAATTTGTTGTACACTAATGTTAGTGTAGAAACTACATTCATTTGTAGTGTCTTCATTTTCCAGTATAGTTAAAGGAGCAAAATATACCAAACTACTGCCATCCAACACAAAGGGTTAATTTTCACAAAAAATAAAGAAAAACAGATGTGGAGGAACAAGCAGGGGACTAAGGTTGAATGTATTAAACTCCACTTCATTGATATTTACAGCGAGTCTCTGAAAGGCTGAACAAGCATTTGTCATAAGTGATAAACTCCAGGATGAACAGGCCTCCTATCTGTTTCCAGATCAGACGGTTCCAATCTGCAGCCCACTGAGATGACCACTAGACCATTTTGTGAGGACTGGGGCTGCGGCATAAGATTTACTGCCAATCTGCAATTTGCTGCATTCTGTTGAAAACTGACCAAACATTTGACTGTTTATAAGAGCAGACCACTGCAGGATGTGAGTAGGAGGTAATTCAAGGCATTATTTCTGGAAGGTTGGATTGGCGAGTGGAGAGCGGTGCAACGGCTGCTGTATTTACACTTACAGGAGCTCCAACAGCTCCATTTGTACCTCTGCTGCTGCTGGCAGCGGTGGAAGCACAGGGCTTATAATGGAGCAGAAAGAGGGACCACGAGGGACGAGTAGAGGCCGGAGACAGTGAGCATCAGGAACAGCAGTTTTTGTGAAAAGAAAATGACTGATAATGGTAAGATATTGAATTATTGACTGTTTTCTCAGATTTCTACTGTCTGCAGCGAAGTGTAAGACAGGGACAGACAAGTGCTTTGTTTCACAGTCTGTGTGAGACTGTAAGGCAGGTCCCAGATGGTCTGTCCTGCCCACGGCCACAGACTAAATGAACAGCTATGTAAAACTGCTCATGTAACAGCCACAGTAATATGTGGCAGGCGTTCAATGGCCTCAACCAGAGATCCACAAAATAATGAACCCCCGAGAAGGAATGCAGAACTTTAATCAGATTTAGATTCTGATTCACACTGTTTATCCCTCATGTCTACAGGAATGTACTGCTAATACGCACACAGCCCCAAAAACCCACAGGAAAATAAACACTGCATTTAGTAAATAACTGCCCAAAATGGCAGATGTGCTACCACAACACTCACATTATCATAATGGACTGAAATAAACCACATGGAAGCTGACTGGCTGGATGGTGAGCATCTTTTGTATTTGCAAAATACAAACAAATGGTAAGCATACACAGATACACACCCTGCTAGGCTTGGTTCGTGATGTGCACTCCGATAAAGGTGGACCAGCAAGTCTAGAGAATAAAAGGCTCTTTCAGACACAGTCACTGTAGACTTTATCTCTGCTGCATACAAAGACACAACATGGACAAAACAACCTTATACTGAACACCAAAAGAGACATTTACTAACACACACCTGAGCTGAGCTGCTGCCTCTGTTTGTGTCGGTGTGGAGAAGAGGACAGCTCTGTCTGGAAGACACATTTCTATCAGTGTGTACCCTGAGTTAAAGCCAAGAGCCTCCAGGTAATGGCCCTGTACCTCTGTGCGTGGACTGAAATGTGGCTGCAGCTCCAGGACTTGCAGGGTTTACATAACAACCACCAGTGCTTCTGGCCACCTTTCAAATAAAGCAACTGGTCAAAATAGAGTTGGAACACGTCCCAAAGTTGGTGGTGAAGACAGAAAATCACATCAAATGTGCCTGAAGTTCTTATTCTCTTAATTTGCACATTTGTCTGTGCAACAGAATTCATATCTATGTTTGCTAGCTCAGCTATGCTTAGAGTGCCAAATGAGCAGAGGATAAGCATGTAGGTTAAGTGCTACAGTCAAATGAGATTTGACAACACTGCAAAAGCTTCAGAGGAAGTATTTTACGTAAGGACAAATTGCTCCATTTTGTACGGCTGCCTGCAGAATGGAAATGTTTCATGTAAGGTAGGTGGTGTTCAAGCATGTGGGGAGCTGCATGTTGATCTGACCTGGAGAACACAAAAACCACAATTGGCATGACTGTGACAAGAGCTGACGGGCTCTCACTAGACACCATGCTTGGGCATATTTGAGCTAAGTTTGTTCCCAAAACAACTAAAGCTAAAATGGAGCTGTGGGCTTAAAAGCAAGTCATTTCCCAGCATGAAAGAAATCTGACGGGGGAGGAGCCAAACTGTCACATAAAGCCGCTTATGTCACGTTTGTGGTACAAAAAGTCAACAGAACAGAGATCACAAATATATCTTTGACGCAATAGCAAATTAAGCAAAACATGACGTCAGATGTTAATAGTAGAGAGAAAAAGAGCACAAGCAGCTGTAGAAATGATGTTAAAGCTCTTGTTTTTTGCCATAATCACAGGATGACACTGATGAAACAGCAGTGTTGCAGTTAAAATAACATTATCAAATAGATTATCAGTTACAAATAATTATCAGGATTTCAGATTCCTATTATTACAAGTATTGTCTCAGCATGTTTTACCCAGTATTACCCTAAATGTGTTACTTTGCCTGTCACAGCCGCCTCCATATGAATGTAGTCCCCAGTCTGACCTGAAATGTTTTCATTTTTTGCTGTCTGTTTGGATGACGTTGTCTCTCCTTTCAGACGCAGAATGATACTGAATTCTCTGAAGAAATAAGACGCCATCGCTGATCATTATATCACGACTTAAGGTATTTGTTTTTAGTTAAGACATCAGCTTCCAGTTAAAGTTTGCATCGATCAACAGCAGGTTTATTTAAAGGTACAGACTTTTTCAATAATACTTTTGGCTACAGTGGCCGACAAGGGCCAAACACACTGCAACGGCCAAATGCGTCTCAGTTAGAGAGAACAGCTGCAAGTACAGAAATGATGCAAATTCACAGACTCTAACAGGAGTCTAAAGGAGGTATGAATAATAAAAGGAAAAAACACACTGCAAGAAATAAAAACAAATGCATAATTATCAGATGCTCTGCAAATAGAGAAACGATGCAAAGCACAAAACAATGTAAACCTACATCCAGCCAGCGTTGTACAGAGATATATCTATAGACAACAGCCTGGTGTCAAATAGAATCTAATAAAAGTCACATGACCGTGCTACGCCGTAACTTCAATTTGTTCCTGCTATGTTTTGAAACAGTCAGTCAGCTGTTCTCTGTCTGTCCATGCTGTGTGTCCCTCCATTGAGCTGTTCCGCTGAGAGCGCCCCCTGTAGGTTTGGAGCACTTCCATTGTACTGACTGGGTATCCAGCGTTTTTCATTTGCAGATGTTTCCTTGGTTTGCATCGTTTGTCTATTTGCAGTGCATTTGATTATGCATTTGTTTTTCATTTCTTGCAGTGTGTTCTTTCCTTTTAGTACCTCATTTAAAATTGTGTTAGCGTTTGTGAATTTGCATCGCTTCTGTACTTGCAGCTGTTCTCTCTAACTGAGACGCACCGGGCCGTTGCAGTGTGTTTGGCCCTTGTAGGCCACCGTAATTTGGCAGGTGGAGTGTCTGAGTTCACCACGTCTGAACACATGATCATGTCCAGTCCCATATTCTTCATATGATGGTTCTTTACATAAACTGAACTCACACAGTGGTTCTGGTTCAGAGGTTTCTGATTGTGACTATAAAAGTAACCCTGCCCTCTATCTAAAATGACATAGAGTGTGTGATTTGCTCCTCTGTAGCTGTAGTAGACGTAATCAGCCACTGAACACACTAATCCTAACACTTACTCTAATCACTACCACCACTATTACCACACAAACAGTCGGCAGGAACCACACTGCCTACTGTTTTCAGACTCGCCAACTCATTAAGTCACGCTATTTTAAGACCACCTTTGTCTTTGTAAGTGTGCATGAATAGGCTTTTAAAACAGACCCATTATGCTGCATTAAGCCATCTGTTGTCATAAATTGTTAAATCGAATCTCAAGATTATTAACCGATCGAAGAACGATCGCACACTTTCATTTCATTTTCCCCTCCAAGCCACATGCAGCATGAAGTTTACTTACTGTGTACATGTCACTGTTTTAAGCTGCACCTCATCGAAGTGAACAAATGTTTTCTAAAAAAGCACATGAGCGATAAGCAGATAAACTGCACCAACACAGACACAGAAGTTTCCTGAGGCTAGACAGACGACAAACCCACACAGCTCATCAGCCTCTGCAGTTGCTCTGCTCCAGATCTGTCTGCCTTCATTCCACATCAGCAGCAGCAGCACTAATTGTCTGGGACACTCATGTTTAACACTAAATGGCGCAAGAACAACTGGCACAAGTAAATATGATAATGGCCTCCTGGCAGAACCACAGTAAAAGTGATTGTTTGTTGCCTGGTCAAATTATATAAAGAAGAGACAGTTTTAGGCATCAACTGTCAAGATACTTTTATAAGATGTATTGTCATTTTTGATTTATTAGAGAATTAACGACCAACCAATGATATTCGTCTGAATTTCACTTTTCATCCAGTATGTCAGACAATTACAATCCCCAAAAAGACCTCATCAAACTCATATTTTATTCACAACAGAACATAGAAAACATATCAAATATTTCACCTGAGAAACGGTGTGGTTTTGAGAAGAAAACAAGACATTTTGAATATGATGGCAGCAGCCAACATTTATGGAACTGAGGCTGTAGATCACAGATTGTATTTAAGAAGCCTTACTGTGTCATCTATTCAGTTATAAACTATGGGCCGTGTCTCAGTCTCAAGGATCCCTCCTTGGTTGTCACCTCCTTCCATATCATTTCCTTCGAAGACCAGACAGGAGTCCTTCTTTCTGATCAATTCCCTCAACAATCAACAATCAAACAAGTGCAGAAAAGATCCTGCCCTCGGATCAGTGAATCAGGAACAAACACACACCACTTAACAGAAAACTAAGGAATACAAGGCAATAATAAAGGTCAAGCAGCTTATCTGTTCTGCTGCAACAAAGTTAAACAAATATATTCCAGTGGTTGATATTTTTGAATTAAAAGATTAGATTTCTCATGGGTCTATGACTTAACTCTTACTTCTTTCACTGTATGACTTACTGTTCATACAGGAGGACTGTTCCTTCAGTTCATCAGTTTAGATTTTTTTTATTATATTACTCTGTTATGATTTTATCTATTCTGTGCTTCCTTTGTCAATATATCTTTTTAGGATTATACTTCTCCTCTGGAGTTTCCGTTTATTTTTCTTATCATCACAGTGAGCTGCCTTTGTGCATGAATTGCTCCATGTAAAGTAAATAAACCGGTCTCATCAGATCACCTGATAATTAGATTTAGATGCATTTTGCACAGCTGAAGCAATTATTTGTCATTGTTCTACTTCTCTGAGGATTTATTTGTGATTGTAGTTAGTTGTTTTTCATTTAGCACCTTTTTAAAAGATTTGTGCAGAGGATTTGGTGTGGTTAAATGGTACAAAGGTTGCTGAGGATCCACAGGTGCATCTGTTGCCATGTTGGCTCTTTGGAAGCAGAAGGGACCATGTTTGGACACAAGCGGTGGAAGTGCAGGAGTGCAAAAGGTTAGAGCTATCAGCAAGGGGTCATGGGTGAGTGATTGCTAAACGCTAACTCACTAGCAAAACCGTAAAAGTCATCAAACACTTGCATAAGTATAACTCACTAACCGTAACATCTGTGTTGAGGAGCTGACACAGCAGATATTACAGGCTTTTATTCACCTACAGCAGAAGGATAGATGACTGAACAAGGCAAGGCAAGGCAAGGCAAGGCAAATTTATTTGTATAGCACAATTCATACACAGGGCAATTCATAGTGCTTTACAAGAATGGAAAAGACAATTTAAAAGCACACAATTACAATTAGACAATTTCAAGCACACAATTACAAATTAAAACATAAATAATGATCAAATAAAATAAAGTAGGAGTAAAAGTAAAAGAGAAGAATGCAGATAGAATCAATTAAAATAAAGTAAAAGTAAAAGAGAAGAGTGCAGATAGAATCAATTAAAATAAAATAAGAGTGAAAGTAAAAGAGAAGAGTGCAGATACAATACACTTATTACAGCATCTACATGAAACAAATAAGACTAAAAAGAGTCCTGGATAAAAACACTTGCTTAGTATTTTTAGAGTGAGGTTGATTGACTGTACGTATACAGGCTGTTCTGCACCAGCATCTAGCACAAACCAGTGTTATAACACTTTAAGATGCTTCCACATTGTCTTCACTTTGGAGCTGACGTCCATGTCCTTTGAATTAGACTCAGGAGACAAGAGCATTACCAGCTCTTAAAATAAAGCTGATCATTTATGTTACATTAGATGTCCGAAATGCATGTTCAACCACACTTTCACATAATTGCTCTCTTACAGTTTTAAACCAGAGAAAACCAGAGTCAAGTCACAATGTCACCAAGAAATAAAACTAATTTAGCTTTTTTTTGCTGTTTAGAACTGATCATGTTACAATGACGCATATGTTACGGTCAATCTCAAAAGACGAGAGCGGAAATAATATAAACAAGTTTACTGGCGAACAGTGGCTTAATGCCGGCCGAACGGAGTGCGGAGCGCTGCAAGTGTAGTCCACCAATCAGCATTCCCCAGCATAGAGCTCCGCCCCCAAGAATTCCTGGTAATCTAAAAAGTACCACCTCCCTACCAGGATCTTTTCCTGGGAAAGTTTGGGGGCGAGGGAAAGTTTTTACCTGGGTAATTTAGATGGAAACTCACCGGGGTTTTTCAAAGTTCCTGGTAATGCTCAAAGTTCCTGGAAAA
>JAPQRQ010000005.1:15628640-15656101 GCA_037367365.1 Apogon talboti | reverse complement strand
AGGAATTCTTTTACCCAGGTAAATAAGTTCCTGGTAATAAAAGTTCCTGGTATTTTGGTGGAAAAGGGCCTCTTGTTAGAAAACAAAAATGTTATAAAAACTCATAATGGTATAGACTGTCAATAGTGTTACAAAATGCTGAGTGCATTAATATAACAACTTTTTGTGCATAATGTTATAACTTATAACATTTGGTGTCAGCATTATGAAGTGGGTAAAAAAAAATAAGATTTGCATAATGTAATAATTTTATAACATACAGTGACTCAATAATTTAGTGATTAAAGGCGTAATCAGTCCATTGTAGAGAATAGTAAGTTCAATAAAAGTCACTGATTTAATGTAATTTTATGCGGTTGTAAAGCACTTTGAATTGCCTTGTGTATGAATGGTGCTATATAAATAAATTTGCCTTGGCCATGGCGGTCCTCTCGTACGCTGTGGTAAAAACTGAAGTGGGCCTGACAAGTTTGGAATTACATTAAAAGTGACTTTTATCAAACTTACTATACTCTACAGTGGACTGATTACGCCTTTAATCACTAAATTATTGAGTCACTGTATAATGTTATGAAATTATTACATTATGCGAAGATTTTTTTACCCACTTTATAATGTAATAGCTGACATGAAATGTTATAAGTTATAACATTATGCATTAAAAGTTGTTACATTATGCACTCAGCATTTTGTAACATTATTGACCAGTTATAAGATTATGAGTTTTTATAACATTTTTTTGGTAACATTATGCATCGCTGTAACATTATCAGCTTTAACATGGCTTGATTGTTTCACCCTCACACAAGACAGAAAAAAACTTATTCCACCATTTAAACCAGACATTCACAGAAAATCAACATGAAGGCTGCCAGTTTGCCTGCAGTCAGTAGAGTTTGTCCAGTCCAAGCCTCCTATGGTTCCATGAACAGAAGCTTGGCTCTACTAACTTGAGCTTTCTAAATAATTAGATTTAAATGTCCCTTGACAACAGAATACCATATGAGGTTTTATTCTGAAATGAAAAAATTCAATATTTCTACAGGCATTCTTTATTAAACTATTTGCACAAAATAGGAAAAAAAAATCCCCCCAGAAAAGGCTATGCATCCATCTGTGCTGGGCACTTGTGATGCATCAGTCTGTACCCATGGATGAAGGATGAAAATGAGCCTTTTGGCAAACTCATTTATAGCAGTGTATATTGTTGTGTACAATCCCTGCAAATACAAACAAATGCATCAGCTCCAAAGACATGAAAAGCCCTTTTCCAGTCATTTTCACTGTTCACATTTGTTCGCTGTTCATGATTTGACTTGTCACATGCCTGTCCCTTAAATTTTCTCTGATGATGAATGTGACCCCAGTGACCTTAAAAACATCCACTTTTAGATGGAAGATGTTTTCATTTATCCCACAAAAGCTCTTTATGACGCTATGAAAAGCTGAGATATTGAAGTGCAGGGTTTTATTCATCCCTCCCTAAGAACTTACACATCCTGTAAAACATTACAAACTGCATCTTGGGACCTTATAATCTGATCAATATGCATATCAAAGCCATAATGCTGGCAAGATAAAACTCACTGTCACTCCATTCAGCCGTAAGAGGCTTTTAAAATTGCTGCTGAACTTGCACTTTCCCTGCCACCACAAATCTTAAGTTAAAAAAAAAACAGCATAAAGCTCTGTCTGTGTGGAGTAATGTGTATGTGGGAGCAGCACTTTCCTATACCTTACAAACTGCTGCTGTGCCTAAAAGCCTAAATGTTCCTGAACGCATCTCAGTTAGATGCACCACACCATAGGAGGATGACTGACATAAACTGTATGATTGAAGAGGCTGATCATGTTACAACGTGCGTCCTTGTAACATTATGCGTCGTTGTAACATTATCAGCTCTAACAAGGCAACAGGGATAGAAATGGACAAACGGGCTGTTGACAAGTTTGATTGTCTGATTTGGAAGCTTGTTGTGTAATATGCGACTGCAGGGTGGCTAAATGGTGTTTTCTAAGCAGATGTTATCACCTCACCAATATGTGTAAAAACATCATCAAGAAGCAGGTGGAAGATCAAGACAATGAGCCTAAATGTGTACTTCGAGACACCCAAGACCCACAGTCCATGAGCTCAATCAAACCACATGAAAAATGATCCCAGGCACAGATAATGGATGATAAAAGAACATTTGTAAAATTGGCCAAGCATAACATGTTAATGTTAACAGGCTGCACAAATGTATTTACCCACTTGAGAAAACATCAACAGTGTTTCTTTTCAAAGCACATGCATTACATTCATGTTAGGAAGTTTGATCATCTTACAAAATACAAATTCATAATGTCTAAAACACTTATATGACTGAAAGTTAATGTAATTATATAGAGCAACAGTATCATTTTATCATCTGCAAATACTGTCAGGCAGAATACTGTTATATATTAACACACAATGGCATAACCTCAATTATTTTAAGAGAAAATATTTTATGGGCTGGTATTTGAGCCAAAATGTAACTGAATATTTTTGCTGGTGTGATTGATCTTTATGGTTTCCAGCTGGATGGATAAAGAAGTGGAATCCATCTCCTTTCCCCTTTCCCCTTTTCCCTTCTCTTCCCTGTGGTCTGTCAGCGTGGGTGCTACTGGTCTGGGTGACTGAGCTACAAGATGAGGTGAGGCATGGCTGACCACAGCATCTGCTCTTCTTGGGCCGTATTCCATGTCAATCTCCTCTACATTCCTCTGTTCGACTGCTTGACTAGTGTGCATGGCAGTAGCTGGTTCCACCCCAGGCCTCTGCCATCCCTCAGTCCTGCTCTATGTGACGTAACCACCACTGTGTTACCTTAATCAGCTCAAACCATCTGGGCTGATGGGTAAGTCGAAGCAGTTAAATGGGAAGTGGACCAACATGGAACGAGCTCTGGCTCCGAGCCCTCTGGCTCACTGAGAGAAAGCAATAAGGGTGGCACGCAGCTGAGCCAACAGCTGACAGGAACAGGAACCAATGTTTGGCCAAGGTCAGGAGGAACAGAGCACACACACACACAGAGAGGATGAAGCAAGGAAACAGGGTCAAAAGACACAGGGGAATGATAATGTGGTGACCTGAATACTCAGGGGTGTTGGACATGGTCAGAGAGCAGGAGGACAACACTAGTGTGTGTTTGCTGTGTGTGTGACGGCTGTTTAATCAGTGTAGCTGCTATTGTTGGCATAAGTCACCAGACCTGCACATATACATGAACACACACGGTTCATTCAGAGTCCCCCGTCTCCACATTCAGTATGGACACATGAATACAGTACAGTTATCAGATACAGTTGTTGATTTTCAGTTAGTCGTGGGTTTACTGTTTCCATTAATACTTAATAACCTCATTTATATTAATATGCAGCTGAAAGTACGCTGTTTTAAAAAGTTGTTTACCTTTACCATCACCTGCCACTGGGGTTTGGGCCAGAATTCACTACTTAGATGCATTAAATATGGATATATAGCTGTGGAAATGTGGCCAAAGACTGCTGTGCACTGCAGGGGAAACATGTGACTACACATACACATGGACTAAAATGTCACAATACCATTTGTTACAATATTCTTTCATAGAAATGACTGAATGAATGATTTCTACTTTTTTTTTTACATGTAAATGAAGCAAAAGGGACAAACAAAAACTAACATTACTCATCCAGATCAGATTACACATTCAAAAAGGAGTGGGATGAAGTAGTATTGATGATTATTTGCAGCAAAGAAACAAGATGCAACAAATCATAATATCTATAAATCATGTTCTCTTTTGTACCGCCCAGAGCAATGATCGAAATCATTAATTTTTTTTAGAAGCATAAGAAAAAAGATGTAACCTTTATTAGTCCCTCATTAGGGGAATTCCATTTTTTCTGTTCTCTCTTGTTATTTTCTACAGACACTGAGGACCAAATACATACACACACACACACACACACACACACACACACCTACGCACACACACGCACAAACAGGACCAATATACATGCATGTTTATAATACAGGGCTGACATAAACAGACAACCATTCACCCTCACATTCACACCTATGGGACTTTTAGAGAATGAACTTATTAGGGTGCATGTCTTTGGATGGGTGGAAGAAGAGAACCCACACAGAAACAGCCAGAACATGCACACAACTCCACACAAAGGTCCCCACCAGGACCTTTTTGCTGTCAGGTGACAGTGCCAATTAACCACTGCATCACTATGCTGCACTAGAACCCACTAGAAATGTCAACTTATATCACAGTCAGTGATGATCACAATATGGTATCCTTTTTTGAATAAAACACCACAAACTGTATATTCTACCACTTAAAATGCGTCTTACACCTATGCACACATGTGTTCTCGTATGGATCTGTGCGTCTGGATGTCAACCCCAAAAATCTACATGCACAATTGCACTTTGCACAGCCACGAGCTTAAAAAATAGTAAGCAGTGAAAAATTAATGAGAGGAAAGAGGGAGAGAATGAAGACAGCAGGAGGATGAAAACAAAATGCAAGTCTTAGACAGCAGACGGAAAGCTGGAGGGGAGCTTAGTTCTTTTGAAACTGAACCTTTTTCAACCTCCTGGGAGTCCACGTGCGACTGCAGCCCTCTCACTGAGAACTATAAAGGTTGAAATCTCAGCCACACATTAGCCCACACTCTGAAAAGCACACTGCCTTTAAAATGGGCTAATTAGGCTGCGAGGCCTTTGGACTTTACATTTTAAATGACTTTTCAAAGCTGATGCTCTTATCCATGGTGCAACTTCCTATGTGAATATTCAAAGCCATTTCCTGATTTAATCTCTCACTTTATTGTTTTTTTAACCCATCAAAACAATTCACACTTGATGAATCAACAACAGCTCTGTGTCCTTCATCTGGCCTCCTGTGACATCAAAAATGATTCTGAAACCACAGGACAAAGTGAAATACTTCTGAGAAATTGGACCCATTTTGCTAAGTGCAATAGCAGAACACTTGTCCTGGGACTGAAAGTCAAGGCCTCAGCTCAATTTTCCTGTGCTGTGAATTAGTGCTTACAGTATGACAGGGATCAGAGAATACAGAAAGGAAACCCTGCCCCAGCCGCAACCGAGAGGGGAAGTTAGTGTCAGTGTGTAGACACTCAGACAGCCAGACAGCTGTAATTACTTCAACAGCAGACAAAGATTAATTAAGCAGGAGAGAGCAGAATTAATGAGGTTAGTACGCACCTCAAGCACACTTTAAAAACTTCACACTGTTCCTGCAGAGACTGCACGGGGTGTAAATTCAACCACGTATGTACATGGACATACTGGTACCACCAGAGATGTTGCAAACAAATATCCACTAAAAAAATGACTTGATACAAAGCCAGACAAATCTTCTGTGTTTCAAACTAAAACTAATCCCCACCTTCAAAGGCTGAAAGTATGACACATGTTTAATTTAGACTCGCAGGCGAAGGAATCACAGTTGATAATCTGAAGTTGGCAGGACAGGAGAACATAGGTGATATCAGCAACCATTTCTGATGCTCTTTCTTCCCTCACAGTCAGAGGCCCGTGGCTAACTGTATGTTAAAATCAGGCAGCTAAGCTTATTTTACTCTTATGCAAATGTAAGCAATCATAGCTGGAACATTACTAAAAAACCCACTCTAAACCAATTTAAGTTCAGTCTTCATGCAGACATTCAACCCACTAAACGTTTGTGAAAAAAAACACCTCAAATGTGGCTGTAATTTGTCTTTCCTCTTTTAACATCACTTTCACATTACGGATGTATCAGTTCAGACATCAGTGAGATCCCAAAAAAAGAGGCTTAAGGCTCCTCCACGTCACCCACCAAAGGTTGGAATATAAATAGACCACTCCATTGAACTCTGATGGACAGCTGGCAGCACTACTTTAGAATGTCATATGGTTAGTCTAAGTCTTGCAACACGATTGGACTGGTTCCCAAATCTGACTGGCAGCCATGATGCTCTGCAGTGCCCAGAATGTCTAAAGACCCCAAGACAAATGGTTTCAAGTTTACAGTCAGTGGATAAGTAGGTAATGTCGCCCTGTTTTGGCCAGATAACAAGGCCTCTTGTGGATGCCACAGCTCATCATTATACAAAATTTACATAAGGGACAGATTTTCCACAAGTTCTCAAAGAACTGGCTCTCAAAAAAGAAACAAATGGGATCCATGGTAGTCATATTCAACACAGAAAAGCTTCCTATTTACTATATTCTGCATGACTCGATTTCTGTGCCTTATTGCAACAAACACCTAAACATAAATCTAGGCAATATGGTTAAAAATGTTATCACAATAAACATTCACATAATAGTTGATATCCATAATCATTACAATTAAATGTCAAACTATTATTTTTCTAGTTTAAAATGTGATTTTTGGTCTCAAGTAAAAGCTGAAGAAACCAGATGGCTATTTGTGGTTTCAAGTTATTCATAAAAGACACAATACGCAGCAAAAATGAAGAAACTAAAGATTAATAAAGGCCAAAACAGACCTGTAGTCCTGGTTGTATGAAAAGCAATTAACAAACAGTAGAACATTTCAGAAAATTAGGAGTAGAATAGTCAACTATTGTAGTGATGAACTGTTTATTAATCATCAAAATGATGTAATGTAGCCTCTTAAGCCCAATTGCCCTCAGTGCCCACAGTTCCCTCTGTGTTGCTATGGCAATGCCATGTAACACTTGTAGCAATATACATGTTCTACACATCTATGTAACCAGAAGAACATCAGCTAAATGCTCAACAAAACTGATTGTAGGTAAACAGAACACAATCACACAACAACCACTTAAATGACAAAGTATCTAAAACAAGCTAACAGTCTGAGACCAGAACAACAGAACACACACTAAGCTAACACTAAAAAGATCCAATAGTACAAGGGGTAAATGTCCAGGACTAAAACTCATTGAACAAGCCAAAGACCAAAACTAAACTGTTGCATTACGAAGCAATTTTACGATCATCACGTGGTTTTATACAAATGAATCTTCTGCAAACAGCTAATCAGTTCTTTTGTGTTACATTGAAATGATTCCCACTAGAAACAAAAGTCTTAGGGTTTAACAGGTTTTGAGTAAAACAGATCAATGAAACATGCAGAAGTGTTTCGACTGAGAATGTGAACAGAACAAACCCTAAGGACAACAGGTATATGTGATATTAACATCAGAATATAAAACATTCTCACATTGATGATAATTATCCTTTTATCGCCCTACCATTATCACCTCTATCCTCAGCAGACTACAGCTTCAACTGCGGTTTATGGTTATGTCAGATTACTGTCCACAAATTCCATGTCTGTTCTTACGCAAACCCCATTAATAATATTGACATTACCAATCACTGCCATCACATTTCATGACAGTGAAGTGTTGACGTCATACCTCATCTATGTTATGGTAGTAAGTGAACACTTGTTGTTATTATGCACCGTCTAGCCAGTCCTCTGCTCCATGTATAATTCTGGAGTCTGACGTCAGTGTGTATACACAGTACATGAACTAAGAGCTGCAGCTGGTGCTTCTAAGTTTACAAGTAAAGTTAGAAATTCTGCTCCCATTTAAATGTCAACACCAGCGTCGTCTCCAGCCTTTTTTTTAATGTAACTCCAGACTACGCAGCATCTTAATAGTTTTTATTTTAACCTATGGTTAAGAAGTTTTATATAGGTTCCTTACTAAATGCATTGCATCAATATTGTATTTTATGAGCATATTTTCAACTTAAATAACTAACATTAAAAAATGAAAACCATTCAATTTTGTAAAAGTGGTCTGAAATCTAGCTTCTACATTTTACATTTCATTTCCTTCCATCTGTGTTGTTTGTATTCCACTAGATAATACTCTACTTTCCAAAGAAAATCCAACCTTCTGCTGCTAGACTAACCAAACCTGAAATTAAGGTTCAGATGCATCACCCCCTAACCCCCTAAGTCATTCTGGGCACCACCTGAGCCACTTCAACATCAAATCAGTGTGGAGCATATTAGATCACATATCATTTATTGTTTATTATTGTATAAATATACAATTAGGAGGAAAATGTGATGTGACTATGAACAGATTGTGAAATACAGAAGGTTTTGCCAGATTTCTTTCACAATATAATGAAGATAAAGGTCAAAAATATGAAAACAATTAAAATAACCTAATTTGAATAATTTCAATCCCTGAACCAGAGAACATCTAAACCCTTTGACAACCCTGATTAAAGGATCTGTCACCATCAGATTAAAAACCATGAAGCTAACAGTAAAGGCAGTCAGACAGGATTTTAACTTCAAGGACCTAACTGAAGTATTTATGTTTAGAAATATTAGCAAATTACCTGAAGTGTGGAGAACAAAGAGTTCTGAAGTTATGTGAAAGATGCCGATGGATTGGATTGTAGAGATATTATCTCAGTCTATTCATATCAGTGTCGGGGGGATTTATGTGACCACTAGAGGGAGTAGTGAGTCACTCTGCTGTTCTATCCACGAGGCCTTTGACCACCAGAAAGTGATGGGTAGTTGGGATGAGAAACCAATAAGAAACAACTTTTAGAGTCAAAGAAATTTACAAAGTAATAAAAGCTAGAGGCACTGTTGTTGGTTGTTGTTGGGTTGGCTGAATGCGCCGGTCTTGGTCCCGTGTCTCTACAACACCCGGTTCTGGAGATACAGCCCCCAAAAAAGTGATTTTTGGCCATATATTGGGAAGTCGCACGGAAACAGGGGCACCACAGCTGCGCAGCCCTCCCCTGAAATAGGGGGGATAGGTCAAGGTTTTGTCTCTCTACGACCTTCCGTAGCCCTAACCCTAACCCTAGTCCTAATCCTTAACCCTAATCCTATATTTCTATGGACATGTTCCCATGCACGTGATTTTTTGCTCCACCTCCGAATGGAGGGCAAAATTACTCTGCTCCTCCAGCATCCTGCATTGGTTTTAGCCGTGACGTTCTCAAAAGACCACAGCGTAAAGTGCATGTGCAGCATTACCGGACATAAACAATAACATGCAACGTGTCCATACAACATTCAGTTACTATTTTATTCACCTTCTCCTGGGTATTATTTCTCAAGTTATAACCTCTCTCCAGTGACAATTTACATTAATTACTCCTATTTTTGTAACATGTCCACTTGACTGCACTTAATGTTGGAAGTAGCCACCCGCTATCGGCTACAACATAAAAACTCTCCACCTTATGTTAATCATTCAGTGTGTCTGTGCAGCAGCGCCCTCCTGTGGGAAGCTGCACAAAAACATATTGTACATGTACTTAAAGGGAGACTGTGTTCACAGAATGGACGGCTGATCAGTTCATTACACACAGCATTATAGTACAGACTGGAACTAATCACTACACAAACAGTGTTTGACGGGTCACTAAATCAAGACAGGCACACAACTTAAACCATATGTCATTTAATTTGCCGTGAATCTCGCTCACATTAAACAGCACCACATAACAGCATCACTTTATCTAGGCAGACATCAATATTTTGGCAATTTTGCTTTAGAGGCATAAGAAAAAATCAGTTGATTGAATTTATAGCATCTTTAAAGCACCAGTTTGAGAGGAGCACAATAACAGCTTTGTTTAAAACTGCTGAAATACATCCTTAAGTGTATGAATTTATTGTCTTTATGTGATGATTACTCCTCTCTGAGCGGCAAGGACCACAATAACCACAGATTAAAACAAAGACTAATTTCTTTGTACATTAAGAACATTTTCTTGTGAAAGATCGTATCTCCTGCTTCAAAGCGTTTTCAACAGAAAACGACGCAGTTGTGAGACATGCAGATAAAAAAGCGTGAAAAAGTGATATAGTGTCAAAAGATTTAAAAAAAAAAAACCAGTAATAGCAGAGCACTAAGTCCCTTATAACTTTAGCAAGTGGAAATTTAATTATAAACGATAAATCATATACAACATGTTTTGTAGAAAAACACCTATCTTTGATCCAAGTTCAAAAGTACAAACATTTCTTTTGTACAAATAGGTTCACAGGCTTTCAGAAGGTTTTTGGAATCGATCTTGAACGCTTAAAAATTTAACCATACCACAAATTATTTATGGCTATCAAAGTGCACAAGATGTACAAGTCATGCTGGTGGATTTAGAAGGCAGAGATTACTCAGAATATCCACACATACCTGCACCTACAGTATACAGAGTAAGGCTGTAAAAAAAGCCTCAGAACTGTTCATACTAATGACTGGATTTTCAAAAGAAGAATATGTTTGTATACTGAAGAAATCCAACCATGACACATTAAACACAAAAAGATAAATTAAGGTTCAAAAATGATCACAGCATAGAGACATTAGATCCATTTCATCAGTTTTAACAACTCAGCAGATGCATATGATAGCTCATATTGACTGCAGTGGAGTACAAAACCTCTCACATCACATGCAGCCCTAATGCAATATAGATTAACATTTATTATTCACATTTAAACTGATGCAAGATCACATATGTTTTAGCTCGCTGGTATTACCTCTGCGTTAGATGTTAATGAGTCTGTCTGCTGGAGAAGATTCTGCTCAGTTTTATCACCAAACACCTGTTTCTACATTGGCTGTTTTTATGACAGACTGAAGCAGAATTTGCAGATTATTGCATCAACACTCAAACTTGTAGAAGCTGATTGTCACTGTAGTGGTTTCATCTGAATCACACAGGTAAACGGGTCAAGTCAAAAAACTGATTGAGATGCTATCAGTACTGTCAGCATAAGAGAAGAGACAGACCCAGGTGAGTTTAGCTTGTGCAAATTCTCTTAATGTGACCAGTCTGGATAAAAGCATCTAGTGCCTGCTGGGCTTGGGCTGCTGGGCCAATCCCTGCAGCAGCAGCACCTCACATGAGCCTCTGAAGGACGTAGAGGATGCCAATGTTGTCGATGGTCACAAAGGTGGAGAAATCAGGAGACACGTGGATCTTCTTCAGTGCACTTCCTGTTGGAAAGAAGGTCTGCAGCGCCTCGCCTTTGTCCACGTTCCACCACTGAGACACAGACAGAAAAAGACACAAAATAAGCCTTTTATAAATCTTAGCAGATATATGACTGTAATCCTAAACTGACACCAGTGTAGGTTTCATGGATGATGCTCTCTCAGATCATAGAGCTATCTCTATGATCTATCTCTATCTATCTATCTCTATGTATGACAGGTAAATCACAATAAATCAAATTTTATATGCATAAGTTTTTCTGAATTAGATTAAAAAAAATAGTGATGAAGAGAGACACATACAGAAGGAGACTTACACTGATCAGCCAATAACTATGACCACTGACAGGAAAAGTGGTAATATTGTCAAATATCCCATTACAATGGCACCTGTCAGTGGGTTGGATAGATTAGGCAGCAAGTGAACATTTAGCCTTAATAGTTGATGTATTAGAAACAACCACATGGGCAATAGTATTTAAAAAGGATGAAATAGTGATGGTCAAATCACTGGGTCAGAACATCTCCAGATCCTGTTGTTCATTCCCAATATAAAGTGGTTAGAACCAAGCAAAAGTATCTAAAGAACAGCAACCAGATTTCAACCAGTTGTGCATGTATGGGGGCAGACCATTATTACCACCTGTCTAATATTGTGTAGTTCCCTTTTTCCACATAAACAGCTCTGACCCAAGGCCTAGACTCCACCAGACCTCTGAACATGTGCTGTGGTATCTGGACCAAGACATCAGCAGCAGATTCCTGGAAGTAGAGAGGTGGACCTCCATGGATCAAATTTATTTGTCCAACACCGCCCACAGATGATCAACTAGCCTGAGATTGGGACGTCCCCCCTTAGTCCACCAGTTAACCAGGAACACCCAACACCACATAAAGTTGTGGAGATGCTCTAACCCAGTCATCACTGTTATAATATGGACCTGGTCAAAGCCACTCAGTTCTGTGTGTTGCTCATTTTGCTGCTTCCAACATGCCTGCTTCAAGGACTTGCTGCCTAATATATCTAACCCAGTGAAAGGTGCCATTGTCATTAATAATATTATCCCACCTCTCCTGTCAGTGGTCAGAATCTTACAGCTAATGGGTGCATGTTAGGTGCATAGACAACTATGATAAATTTATGAGTAGAACAGAACCTCACTGATGTTCACACAAACAAGCCTTGTCTTAAAAACCCTCCCACTCAAACTCACCATCACCCACGGGCTCACTCTTACACACTGCTACACACCAACACACAACCCCCAGCAGCCTCCATGAGTGATTCCATTTAATCTTGGTTTAAAGTTGACATTTTATGTTGAAGCTCCATCTCAGTGGGATGAATCATCAAAGACACATCAAGTCAATCATTTATAGCCTGGCATGGACGTGCGTTTGTGTGACTGCTCATAAACAGTTGGCAACAATAACCACGATAACTTCATATCCAAACAAAAACGTGACATGAAAAAACAAATCCATAGGCAAAAGCTTTAGTATCGTTTTATGGATAAGCTGGAGGTTTTGTGTGTGTGTGTGTGGGGTGTGTGTGTGTGTGTGTGTGTGTGTATGTGTATGTGTGTGTTAATGTTTATGGAATAGAAACCAGGCCAACCCTCCATCTCTCAACGGACAGACAGACAGACTGCAACAGAAAGGGTGGCGACAACAGATGTCCAACTTACAGAACGATCCCAGTACGCACACGCAAACACACAAACAGTCCATTAATCACACAACCTTCAGCAATATAAAGGGGAGCTCATTTGCATATTCCCAAAATGGCATCCAATGACATGCTGTCTGTTCTGTGTTAGTGCGCTGTAGGTCTTAGTTTTACTTTATGGTGTATGTTAAATGCAGTGTGTGTATGTTGAAACCACTGCAGTCATTAAAACACATCATGAGCATAACATACAGCTGATTTCATAGGCTGGTCTTGTCACAGCAGATATTCACTATGAAGAAAAATCTGAAATGGTAATAAACAGTCTGTAGTACACGACTGAATCTAAAATTGGTCAATTATATAAACTGCTCAGTTCATTTTGGCCTCTTTTTTCCTAATCAAAACACACAAAAACACTTTGGTATGAGTTAGAAAATAATACTCGTCACATAGCTGTTATGTTCTGGTGAATGTCGAACAGTGAAAGACATTCTACCACAGTAATACTGACACAACTTCAGGAACAATCTGTATATTTACTCATTTAGCATCAAGGTAGTGACAGTAAGAACATGATGAAAAATGCACAACAGATTGCACAAACTTTAAGGTAATCCACCGTAAAAGTAGTTCAAGCTAATTACCACAAAAATAAACTATATATTTATCATATTTGACATTTCAGCAGTGCTGGGCTTTGTTTTTCCATTTTCCTCTCTAATAATTACTCTAATTATTGTAATTCCACTGATCAGCGTTAAACTTGTACTGATTTTCTCCTTCACCTTCCAGATTCCTTCTGATAAACCAAACTGAAGGTAAACTTCATGCACATGGTGTAAAGTGTTTATTGGGAGATACTTGACTGTCTGACATTTTGCAATTCCACTCTGTTATAAATATGTATATAGTCTGTATAGCTTTTATTACTATTGTTATTTATTTATTTTTTTTATATTGTTTTTTGCACTGTCTTTATGCATGCACACTTTTACTTGCACTTTATTCTGTTGCTGCCTGGGCCATTGAATTTCCCCATTGTGGGATAAATAAAGTCTATTCTACTCTATTCTACTCTACTCTAATCACTCAGTTACAAAAATAGCTCTTGGTTTGGCTGTTTTTGTAAATCATTTGGTGAGAACTCATGTCCACTATCCTGTTGGACATCTTTACACAGGTCAGACCAGGGAATGAACTTGTAAAACATTCAGTGTAAAGGCTTTAGAGTTAGAGCTCTGCTACTGCACAGTTCAATAACTCACTGAGGAGATAACTGCGGCTCAGTTTGTGCTCTTTGACCTTTAACCTATGAGTTACCAAGGAGTAAGAAGAGAATACATATTCCATAATGTCAAAGATATTTCTGGGATGAGTGTGTGATATTTACTGACATCTAGTGGTGAACTTTATAACGCATCCAACTGAATACACTCTCCTCAGTGGAGGCCATGAAAAAACAAGGTCCCTCATTACAGTCAGTGTTTGATTTTACTTTTCTGTTCTGTGGATACATGGAGGTGCATAATCTGGACCTGCTCTCTCTGTAGATACGAAGGTAACAAAAGTCCAAACAATTCTTACTTGTTTGGACTTTTGATAATATAGTAATAAAACCATAATTATGAACATTATATTCATTTTTACTGCTAGGTCCTCTGAAATCCCCTTAAATCTTACACACTGGATCTTTACCATAACGGTAATGAGTGTAGACCCTGTGTCGTCTAAGTCCAATCTGTGTGATGCCAAGATCAGAACCAAAGTCGTGCAATGTGATTTCCTGATTTCCGGTATCTGGGCTAAAAATCTGAACGTGACAATTATATACAACAACTTTATCCAGTGTCCATAAATGTAAAATATTGTATTAACAGACTGATTTCCATTCCAGAGTATCATTAGTATTATTTAGGATAATGCTCCAAGGGATACTTAGTGGTACAGACTGAATACAAACAGAATAAAACAGGCTTGTGTTCACATGGGCTGCAGTAACAGCTTTAGCATCACATATTTTACCTGCATAACCTCAGAAATTATACATGTGTAATACGTATAGTATGTGTGCACTGTACGTATGTGGCAGGATCTGAAGTAAGGCATCATTTAACTGAAATAGCTAGAAAACGTATTAAACTAAAGGCACTGGATGAATCATTTCTCAACCTGATGGTCTAAAAAAAGAAGAAATAGCTACGGTATGTGTCATCCCATATATAAGAGACTCATCAAGCATGTCATGTCATGTCTGTACTGAACTGAATGCAACTGTGTTTACTTCTGTTGGTCATAGAAAAGTGAGTGATATCTGTGAAAGACAGTTGAAAGGTCACTAACATAGGACATCTATAGGTGCATCATACACTCTTTATTGCACTGATCAGTCATTATAAATGGAGACACACAGAGAGAGAGATGTATTGCTCAAAGAAGAACGTTAAAGGTGGGATCGATATAAAGGTGGAGCAGATATAAGAGAAAGGAATGAGACTCTCAGTTAAAGTGTAATTGCGTCTGTATGGAGGGAAAGATGGCTGCCGGCTGCCAAAGCACTGACAGCTCAAACAAAGACATAATACTCTGATATAGAAAACAGCCAAACAGACAAGCACAGAGAACAAGCAGAGTCCAAGAATAACAAGACTGCATCCTACAATAAACAAGGGCAACAGATGAATGGGGAAACAGCGTAATGGAACAGAGAATAAGAGGGTGAAAAATACTCCACGACTCCAGCTGGTTATAAAAAAAGGATTAGCCGAGACACGTAATGTATGGAGAAAAGAGCTGGAGTAGAATAAATGTTTAAAAGAGTCCAGTGGCGCAAATGCTGGGATGGAGGGAGCTGTGTGCAAAAGTGTGAAAATGATGTTTGCTTCAATTCAGACTAGGTTTAATACGAGGAGAAAGAGGCCAGAAAATCACTGTGTTGAATCATTTACCACAGAGAACAGTGACTAGACTACACTGCATGCATATTTATGCATTTGCCTGAGTAGGAGACAGAAATAAGAAAAGAAGAAACAATGAGCGTTCTTTGACTGGAGACAGAGGGTGCACATGGGGAAAAGGTAAGAGACAGAACAGACAGAGCAGGGTGCATTAAACAAAGGAGTGTGTGCAGATTAAAGATGCTGTAAACAGAAGAACACATTTATCATAACAACAGCGACAAACAGGATGAGCCTCCTTCCATAAGGTTTGGTTCTCTCTTATGGGAATACACAGCAGCGTGTTGTGTGTGTGTGGTTGTGACTCTGGGTGCACGTATCCTCAGAGCAGATGGCTGATGTGCTGATACCAACACCGTCACTGAGGGACCACTGATTCATGGGAGCAACTGATAGATACTAAATTACTCTATTTGTGTGTTTCGTAGGTGCTGGTGAGTGGACAGCACCCCCCAGGTGTGTTTGCTGCAGAGATAGTATGTGTATTTGTCTGGCGATGTTGGCTTGTCTTTACTGTGGCTGCAATTCTTTTCAAAGATGCAGAACACCATCGCCTCTTCCTTCTCTATGCTGAGGCTGCTGAAATTAACTGGAAAGAAGCTTGGAAAATTGGTTTTCTACCATGTTCAGCTGTACATTATATGACTACTAATGCCTTAAAGACAGAGAGGAAATATAATGAAAAAGAGGATGCTATTAGCGTGATAAAGCTTAGACATTTGATGGAATTTATTCCTTAGAAGAGACTCTAGTGCTTGTTTTTCTCATATTAACATAATAAAATAAAAAAGAATAAGAAAAGAAACAAGAGGGGGAAGGACTGGGCAATAAAATAATGATGTAATTTTTACATTATATTTAGGTATTTTTTTCTTGGCAGCAAAAAGGAATGTTGTGATAAACCTTTATAAGGTGGTTATCATCATTATTGTGATACAAACCTTTTTGTCTTGAGGTTCATTTGTTTTATACAAATAAAACAAAAAACTTCATTTTTCTTTTGCATACTCTGACACTGAAACTATGTTTATCATTAGAGCTGTTTTGAATATTCTAGCTCCAGATCTCTAAGATGTTCTTTAGTGTCTGTCATGTTACCACCATAAAGAACAATTAAATCATTAAAAAGCATTAAATCAAAACAATGAAAAATAAAATGAAAATGAGAGAAGTTAGAGACCTCAGGTGTTTTCCCCTTATTGTCCCCATCTTTAACAAATAATAAAAAGTTTCAGTGTTAGAGGTGTTTTCAGATCGGTGGGATGGTTGAATGTATGACTGACAGCTGTAATAACCAATCACTGATCAGATTCTGTCAGACACAGCACAGACATGATTCTACTCTTGCGCCTCGTGTCTCACCAGGGAGAGTCACTTCACTTTTAGAACCACATAACCATAATCACATGAAACAACACCAGGTCATCTGTTTTTATATTTACTCATTTAATCTGGACCAAGAGGAAAGAGCTGCAGGAAGGTGTGTATTTCTAAATTGGTGTGTGTGTGTCCCGCTGTGATTTCTGCTCCTGCAGCCTTAACATGTGGTGTCTAAAGCTTTCCCCAGGATCAAAAATCAACCTTTAAACCAGACAGAAATAATATATTAATATGTACAACTGATTACAAGTTATCGATACCTGAACATTTTTATTAGAACATGTTTGTCCACATTGCTCAGCCCTTAGAGAGGGTTACAGAAATCACTGGTCTACACTTTCTTGAAAACTTTCTATTGCAGACATAAAATGTGTTAAATCTTACATACTTTCATAAGATAGTTAGCATGTTATTGTGGTAGGCTAATGTTTTCATGACATGATAAAATGTTACACAAATCATAAATGTATGTAAATTTATGTAACAGATGTATAAACCTTTTGGTAAAACAAATGTGAATAATTATTGCATTCTCATGCGTTTTGTAGTAGAACTGGTGAACACTCCATCAGCAAAACCCATTCACTTAATTAAATCATAAAATGGAACATATTTACTCAGTTATGCATCTTGAAAACTATAGCCACTATACACTATACCACTGTTGACTTTCCTGCTTTCCTATATCTAGATTGCATTGCATTATAGATATAAAACACAAAATGGAGCAGTAATATTTCACTTAGACTGATTTCAACCACAGTTGTCCAACCCCTGACTTTGAGACAACTGACAGGCTGACTGGGTAAAAAGGCCCACTGTGAATAAAATACATCAAGTTCTTTAGTGGAAACATGATAGAAAAGAATAGGAGCCACTCAATGCTTATCAGTAAAGCCACACTATTCTGCATGTTCAGATAAGCTCTCTCTCAGTCACAAACACAAGGGTCAAAATTAGGGAAAGCCGCCATGCGACTCTGAATAACCATGATTTATTTCCACTAACAGCATAGTAGCATCTGATCTTCTCAGATGGGACCTCACCGTTAGCCCCGTCTAAATAGGTCTGCTTATTCAGGCTACCGGAGGGAACATCAGCATCGCTTACATAACTGAAATATCCATGTATTCCTTCAGAGGGCCGGGGCAATGCTTAGGTGTGAGCCGGTGTGTAGTTGTGTCTTTCACAGGAGGTGGAGGGAACTAATTCATCTTCCTCTCACATAAATAGCTCTGATATGGAGTCAGCTGGGAATAGGTACAGTTTCTACTCTATATTAAAAAAAACAAAAGGACCCCACGAGCCAGCAGGATGCACACAATGGAGGGAGATTAAAAGACAAAAGAAGATACCAGCTGGAGCAGATTCAGGAGATTCTGTGAGACCGCTTTTATTTAAGACAGGGAAGGCGAGGGCTTTAGTGAGAGTGTGTGTGCCCAGGCCAATAGACCTGCAGAGAAGGAACCAGTGTGACACCGAGGCTGAATTATTCATCCAAGGTTTCATCCCCTGAAATATTGATGCTCAGACAATTCACTCTTCCCCTCTATACATCCCTCCATCTTATACTTCTTTTACTTCCTCTGGCGACTCTTTGTTCACCACAGATGGAAAAGAATAAAAAATATGTACTAACTGAAAATCTGAGACGAACAGAAAGATAATGTAAAATTCAGGATGGAGCTTTTATCGTTCTTTCTCTGGCATACTTCTTATTCCTGTCAGTCTATATCACAGAAACAGAGCCATAAAAAGAAAATGTTACAGAGAGAGACATCTAAAGAGACAAAAAGTATTTAGCTGGTGGGCTAAAGAAGAGTTCGTAAGAAAAACAGAAACAGAAATACAAAAGAGGGGGAAAAAATCTTATGTGAGAATGTGAGACAGGGAATAGAGAGGGCTGCAAAAAGATAAAGATGAAAACTACCTTGTAAGGGTACTTGGGCTCAGGCAGCTTAGATGGACTCAGGGATGGGTTTGGAAAATAGTTTGATAACTTCAGCAATTTCCCTGAGCCCTTTTTACCTCCAACCTGTGTAGAGAGCACCACAGGGTCCAAACTCAGTTTTTCAGTCTAACTTTAACGCTATGTATTTGTTTTTTCTGTTACAGTAGTAGTGACATTTCCTTCTGTGTACATTTGTCATTTTCCCCTTCCTCAAACTTGAATGCAGCAAGTATTACTGAATCAGGGGACACAAAACACTGATATGTCTATTGATCATTGATCTGTGGGAAGAAAGAATCAGACAATGAAAGGAAGTCAGTCTTCTGTTTGAGAGGCTCCATAACCCATATATGAAATCAATCCCACACCTTCACCACTGGGATCTGACGATTGATCAAAGTATGAACAGCTGTGATTGGGTAATAAGGGGTTTAGTTTTTCTATTTATATATTTTCACAGTCAAACTACAACTTTCTTTCAAACTTAACTTCTGTTATGATTTGGCGCTATATAAATACAATTTGATTTGATTTGATTTAATTTGATTTAAAATCTTATGTATAAATGGTGGCATAATAGACATTTCTTGTCATCGGCCATTTGTGTGCATATGTGTTTGAGTTCTTCATCCAATTGATTTTCATGATGTAGTATGAGGAAGTACCTTTTATTACATCTACATTTTACATCAGTGCAGAGCTTCATCACACGTACAAGCTGACTAACTATCCAGGCTATAAATAAATGAACAGCTCTGCATTATAACCATGTTGGCCTCTTCATGTATAGGTCCTCATCTTTACGGGCACATGATTGGACACGATGAAACTAATGTTAAACATGCTAATATAAAAATGTGTATTTATAATTCAATGGTCGTAACTATGATTCCAGTTATTCCAGCTGTTCTTTATTCATGAACATATTTGTTTCTTTTCTCTCTCGCATTGATAATGTCTAGTAAAGTAAAAAATAATGTAAAGTATATATTTTTATAGAAACTGTAATTATATACAAATATTATTCTGAAAAAAAAAACCCTCTCACAGCATCTAGGATGCTCAGAAGCATGACAAAATATACAATAATATACTAAAATGAGTCTAACATCTTTGCACATACTCTGTACATCCACATTTTCTGGCAGCAGCAGTAAACAGCTGGACTTCACACAAAAATTCACCACAGAACAGAGCAACTGTAGCAAAAATAAAAGCCCACAAGGGAGTTTTGAAAGGCTGAAAGGTTAAGGTTGAAGATGCCGATAAACCCGGTGTGTCTTCCACAGCCTGAATACAAAGAATGCAAGCAGACCGACTAAAGGAGGAGACGGTGATGGTGTATCTGTAAAAGTCTACACTATCAACATGTCTCTCCACCTCATCCTCCACCACTGATCTCTCATCTCCACTGTGCCTCATTTATTCGCGGTGTGATTCGTGCACACAAAAGGCCCTTCTTCTCCAGCCAGAGACAATTAACCCTGGTTTAATGAGCAACGCAGGGGAAACAACTGCCTCCCAGAGCCAGATAAATATTTCACAAGCCTGTGTTTATACCCCAAGCCTGACAACAACAAGAGCACAGAAACCAGGCCACACTCGTTCCAAACTTAACTCTTTCAAAGTTCTTCTCTGAGGATGCAAATGCAGGGAGTCGAGGACTTCAGGGAAAATATATCAACTCCGTTTCCAATGTGACCACATGAGGAAGAAATAGGTGTGCACCTCAAACGGAGCATTTTGGATCCATTCCTGGATTATGGAAAAAATGATGAAAACCTCAGAACAATAGATTCTGGGTGAAAAAAGGGTACACTTTCAGGAGCCGTTTTGCATGTGGTAAGTGTGTGTAGGTATTTTTAGAGGCAGGTCTGCTTCTTCACTGGAGCAGCACTGCAGGGTGCTTACTTCTGTAACAGCATGGTGAAAATAAAGCATTGAATGAAACCGCCAACACCGCCTGAACTGACATGATGGCCTGTTACACTGGCTCATTTGCATGTCTTTTTAGAACACCGCAATCATCGAACTGTTTTATTTCCATCCCTGCACTGATTTTGAAGACGCTGGAGTGCAGGGATCAAAGTAAAAGCCAAGGGGTGCAACTCGCCTGTTAACACTAACGTCCAAGACAGATTCCTATTTTGAATGTAAAATGCATTAAGAAGTGCAGCACTTGATTAAATAAAGGGTGGATGAACCTGGTGAGAAAATGTGGTCATTCTGAATAAGTTCAGAGAGTTTTCTTCAAAGCAGATATAAAATATTATAAGAACCACAAAGAAACAAGACAAGAAAGTAGAATACCTCCCTTGTTGCTCCAAGAGGAAGATGCGGCTATAAATAAAACTACAGTATATTAATAGACTGTTCATAAAGCGGCCTTTCTTACGATGTTTCAGAAACACTAAACTGGACACTGCAGTTCATCTTTCATTTCTACACAAGTCAAAACTGTTGTAAAAGTCTTTCCTCACAATACTCTAACATTTAGACCCAAGGGGATAAAAATACACATGGCAGGCACTCAGTCAGTCACACTGTTAAACTGTGACAGTGCCTTGAAAGGTGAACGGTGCTGAGTCCCATTCAGTCAGAAAATGTGTCAGTTTTACACTACAGCTGACTTTGAAAGGCTGCCATGAATTTCCTTAAACCACTTGGGTCCAAATGTGAGTCTTGTTAAAGTACAAGCTTGGAAGTGTCTTGACATACAGCCTGAGCTGTAGCAATGAAAGGTTGTCTGTGTAGCGTTTCAGTGGGAGTCCAGAACTGGCATTTTTCTTAACACAGGGGGATTGTGACAAACTGAACCTATTTATTTGGATTTTTCTGGAATGTGCACTCACTTATGAGTTCCATTTGGTATAAGTCATGATTTTATGATCAGAAAACAACAAGAAACAAAATATATTGCAAGTATTACTTCTAATTTGACTAGATGGTGATTAGAGAGAGAGAGACTAAACTGCTGATCAAGAACAAACAGGGCTAAATGACACATTTATTTTGGTCTCGATCCTTTGCTCATGCGTTCATTTTCCAAACTGCTTAATCCTAGAGGGGGCGGAGCTTATCCCAGTGGGTGAAGGCGGGGTAGACCCTTGACGTGTCGCCACTTCATTGCAGGGCTGACATACATAGAGATGAACATTCATTCACTCTCACATTCATACCTACTGCCGATTTAGATTGACCACTTAACCTGTTAAGGTGCATGTCTTTGGACAGTAGGAGGAAACCAGAGATAACCGGCGCAGACATGGAGAACATATAAACACCACACCACTGGCTGGTGATGGGATCCACAGTGCAACCGACTGCACCACCGTGCCACCCTGGTTTGGATCTTTATTGTTTAAAGTTTACAAATTTGAGATTTGTTTAAAATGAAAAGTGCACAATAAATAAAATGTATTATTATTTCTTATTATTGATGTACAATTATTATAGAGTAAATGACCATCAACAAGGTGCAAGACTGTTCCTACTTTGCTCTTTTATATATATTTTTCTGTACATATTTATTATCACTATTTGTACTGAATGCTACCTTCTGTATTTTCACATTATATTTTATATTTTTATACATTTCATATTTCTCTCAATCCTTACTTCAAATATTACTAAACCCTATGCCGCTGTAACACAGTTCCCTGTTGTGGGACTAATAATGGATTATCTTATCTGTGATTTTACCCTTTTGCTCAAATACATTGTGTCATTCTATAAAAATAGTCTTAATTAAATCATAAATTACTAGATTTTCTTTTCACTACTGTGAGAATGTCCTATATCACAAATAACTTGGTTTCAACATGAATATCTTGTGTTCATGCTGATGTTCCAACCAAACACGCTTGATGCAAGTTATTTTTTTCTGACTTCTGCAACAAAAAACCCAGGATCTTTGAACTAAACGAAGCAACTGAAGGCAACATACCTCTCACTCAGAAAAGAAAAATGAATACTCTGGCTACCTGATGCTTAGCCTTGAGAGAAAGCGCTATGGTCTGCTCTGCCAGGGAGGGAAAATGAAGACACATTTACTTAGTCAATCTCATTACATGAATCTTGACTGCGTGATAACGCATTCATCCCTGAGAGAGGTGACAGCATTTATTCTTCACTCTGTCCTTTAGCCTCAGTCTCTCCTTGCTCTCTGCTAAGCAACAGCTTCTTAATCTTTGACAGATTCTCTGTCCATCATGTGTCTATTGAGGGAAGGTCAGTGCAACCTTCACTCCTTAATTTCATCACATCTCCCCTCTCTCCTTCCCTGTGACACTTCAAATTTTGCTTAAGGCTGATGATTGGCTGTAACAAGCCCTTCATTGGCGACTGAAGCCTCTTTAAGGCACACTCATCTGGGATGGTGGCTCGTGTTTAGAAATTAGATCAAACCTGTCGCCAGAATATGAGTATGATCTCAGCGTATTTTTTCACAATTATTGTTTTTTTACTTCACTTGCTTTAGCCCAGGAGTTTACCACCAATGACCAGACACATGACTTTAATCAGATTGCATTTGTTCTGTAATAAACTAATCCCTGTTATCTTTCCCTTGCCTAACATGCTGTTAATGCCTAAAACTAACACTAAAATAGTCCCATATGAAGGGTATTTCTGAGACATAGATGAAAAGTGCCACAAGCTATTAAAACACTCTAACCTTGATGTACATTTATCTGGAAGTGTTCATGAAATAAAATGCCAGACACATTAAGGATTTGCATGAACCCTGAATAATGATATGAAACTTTTTTTTTCCAGAAACACTGAAATACAATATATACATTAGTTTTGTATAAACCTACAACATCGATGTTTTTGTAGTGGGTGGTTGTGGCAAACATACTCCACACAAGCATCACATAAGGAGTGCAAAAGTGTTACCTTTGGGTGAGGGTGGATGCTTTTGAACATCAGGCCACCGGAGTGGACAGACAAAGAACTGACAGCACCGAGAAGAAAATAAATGAAGGTGTGAAAGGGAGAAATAGTACTGGAAGAGACAGAGGAGGAGCAGGTCTGGCGGGAACTCAGAGATAGAGAAAGAGAGAATGAAGGCGAGGGAAAGTGGAAGAAGGTGAGATAAGGTGAAATTGTGTTTCTCTGTTCCTCCTCCATCTCAAGTTTGGCTGATAAGTGATGTGTGACAACACTGGTGGCAGGGAAGAACTGTCATCTACAACACCCCCATCCATCTAGGGATTCACTCTGTGGTGGGGTGTGTATTAAAGATGTCAGTGTGTGAACATGTGGGTGTGTATGTTTGTGTGACAATGTGTGGATCTGGGCGACAGAAAAAAAGAGAAAAACATGAGAAAGCATCCTGTCATCTGGACTTTCATAGTATCTCTAAGGTTTGTTCCAGAGTTCTTTATGGTTCAAAATGTAGTTGTGCTTACTTGTGGCTGGAGAACAACTGGCCCTACAGTCAGTCTCAAAGAACTGGAGTTAACTTGCAGTAACTTCTGTTTCTTTTATAAAGAAACTCCAGGTGAGCTCTGCTGTTGATCAGCTCGTAGGTCACACCTGTCTCGCTTCACAATTCAACACATTTCATGCTGTTTGTATTTCTATGCTTAGAAATGAAGTGCTGGGGTCCCTCTGGGGGCTGCAAGACGGCAGTATATACAGATGTGAAAGTCATTCAGCACAGATTTCCAATAAAGAATGTTCCACTACACAACCCTTGGGAGGCTCAGCACCACATATTTTCTAAGTTTGGTACATCTGAGCTGACTAAAAAAAAAGAAAAAAAAAACTTAGTGCAGACTTCCCCAAAAAATGTTGCACCAGTGGACGGTGTGAATTTTATTGCAAAAATAACTTTTATACTGTCATAAAGCATGTAAATTTATGACAGTACGGCTCCATTAAAACACCAGGGTAGTAGTAAATGATGCTGTAAATTACAGTGGGATCACAGAGTTGTTTTCTCCACCATTACAAATGAAAATATATTTGACATGTCTACGGTGGAAATAATGTTTACAAACACCATAATGTATTAAAGTTGTATTCACATTATATTTTGTGATGTATCATTATATGATTATATATTATGTACATTATGTCACACTCATTTAAAACACAAATCCTTCAAAAAGCCATTGTGATAATTGTGTTACTAATGTCACTGAGGCAGAGGCTTTTATATAGGTGCCTTTAATGTGATATGTACTGCATATAGAGTGATGGTTTAATGACATTTTAATTTAACGAAAATCTGCTGGATTACTTACAGACCAATGAAGTCTTTGTCCTCTTCAGAAAACCAAAGTGCAAGAAGGCAGGGAGGGGAAACTTGATCATCATTGCAATCTTCTAATGTATCATAGATGATGACTCTCTACTGCAGAGATGGTTAAGGTATTCATCTCTGTGAGGTCAACTTCACTCACTGGTGATTAACTTTTGTTTTTTTTAAATTCAGTGAGTCAATCCAAATGAAATAGCAGGATTAACAGAACAGAAATGATCCAACCTCCCCGCTGGTGAGATGGCACCTCAGCCCGGCCTCTGACAGCTGGCTTAGTGAAAAAGACAAAGAGCACCCAGAGATATTGATTTAGACTGAATCGGACAAGCCACTCATGTCTTTGCTCTAGTTGGTAAAGACACTTTGGAATCTGAGAAACTGGCAGAGTTTGAGAGATCTGTGGCAATATTTAAGGGTTGGTTTATATTTTTGCAATACGACGGCTTTGCATGTATTATCTGGGCTGCTGCATGTGTGTGTGTCCGTGCAGTGAGGATGAGCCTTTTCACACCTGCTGCCTCCCTCTTGGATCGTGGCACTGTGACAGATCGTCTCATTGGTGTTCCGTGTGTGTGTGTGTGTGCGTGTCAGGGCCAGGTGTGAGACAGGTACAGTGTTTCCTGGCAGGACCTGGAGCAGAAGGAAGGAGGACTGATGGGAGTCAGTGTAGGATGTAACAGCCTCTCTCAGAGGGCTGGACTGCACCACTTCATCAAATTCTGACACATAGAAACACACACTGTGGTACAAAAATAAATAAATAAATAAAGGGAGCTTACATTATTGAAAGCAAACGCACCAGGGCATCCTATCGTTTGGTGAACATACCTAATGCTCCTCCAGGTGATCAGGAGCGTAAGATATGTTTAATTAAACACTCCACCCAGGTACAGTACGTACCCACAACAGGGGAGTGGACATGCATATACCCCCACACAGTTGCCTGCTGCTTTTAATTACAGTCACACCATTCACCAAACCATAAGGAGGGGGAGGGAGAGATGATAAAAACAGAGACAACACGACAGGCAGAGACAACTAATAAAAGGCCAGCTTGAGAGATGATTTAAAAAATCAAACGAATATAAACCACTGGGACAAAATACAACACGTCGTTCTACACTGGGAGCTGAAGAGACCAAAAAGAAGATGAGGCAAACAACGAGGACTCACACCACACAGCTCTCACTGCATCGTATCAACCCGTTTCTGAGAGAGAACCATGGGAGACATCACCTGCTGTCACTTCTTCTGCCTCATCCGACCAATAACAACATCATCCGGTTAAGCAGCGACAGCATCATACTGCGTCGCGCTGTAGAAAAGCCTGTGATGCTCAGAGAGGATCTGATAGCCGATGCACATCTTGATAAGAGAAACATGGCCTTCATGGCTCTGCTTATTTTCATGTGTTTTTCAAGCACTTGTCTTCCGGGAATACACACAGCAACGATGATCAGAAAACACAGCGTAAGTCTGTATATGAGTAAAGACACATTTTGGTCCTTTATGTCCTTGTTTCACTCTCATTAAACCAGATCTGCTTCCATCTGTGAGAGGATCCCAATAGAACATTTTAGCACCTCCTCTGAATACTGTGGGAGAATTCTAAGGTATCTAAATTATAATCAGTCAAATAATTATTATATAGTAAATTACACAAACAACACTTAAAGGGCTTGTGTTTATGTTACACACATAATCCATATAATATAATCCTGATGGTATTTACAAATAGCCACTAAAAAGGATTTGCCACAGTCTAGTTAAACAAAACTATTTAGATCTCTTTAGCACTTAAATGGAGCTTAGAGAACTTAATGTTTATGTATACACTGCCATTAAAGCGGGTTTGCACAGACCACTGATAATGAGTAAGAGCAAAATGTTAATTATGTAAACATTATACATATAAAATAAAATAAAATATATAGGCCCAATATTCACTGTTTTTATTGTGTTATGGCCAGCTCATCATTAGAATTTAAATCTAAAATTCTAGGTTAGTCATGTAGTATACATATTGATAGCTGCTACAAACTCATAAGCATGCTGTAAATGTTAAAAAAAAACCACAAAATGTAAGAAACATATTATATAAACATAGATATTCATCCAAGATATGGCTACAGGTAGCATATGAAGTCATAACAAAAAGCTAAACATGCTGTATGTATATTTTACCCTTATGTCCAGTATGATCTATTATGATATTGT
>JAPQRQ010000005.1:15601559-15628540 GCA_037367365.1 Apogon talboti | reverse complement strand
CACCTTTGGTTTTGTTGTTTTTTCAGGGTTGAAACAAGCATATATATGTATTTTTCACTCTCTTCTCTTCAGATACAACCAGAAAATACAGGAAATATGTGCACAGCCCTAAAAGACACAAAAACTGACCTAAAACAGGTTAAAGCCACTATTTAGTGTGACCCCTGACCCCTTGACAAGAAGAAGGACAAACAGAAACATCTGACATGTGTTGAAGGTAACCTGGAATAAAACATCAGAAAATTAATGCAATAAATCTCAAATTGTCTGAACAGAAGGGTTAAAGACATGTTCAATGTAAAGGGAGCTGACAGTAAATATTAACACTTTGGTTTATAGAAGCTGTTTTTTTCCCTGAAACCTTTGTTTTTCCCACTGTACGTACTTCACAGTTAATATTTTAATACAGAGATAGAAATGCATATGTGTGGTCATTAGAGCTTTACTAAACCAGGAAATCTAATGTTGGCCCGGGAGTTTTGCACAATACAGTATTTTATATATACATAGCCTGAGTACACGGTGACCAAATTTAGACACTCTACCTTCCAAAAACACAAAAAGCCAAACTTCAATATCAACCAGTCTACAGCTTTGATCCAAACACACATTTTATACAATCCCATTGATCCTCCATAATGAAATCTCGCTCTTACACCAGCTGAGGATGACTGCAAACCAAATACCCATATGAAGACATTCAGATGACTGCCAAGCCTTTCTCCATGACTGACAGAGTGAGAAAAGTCATTACAATACAGCTTTCCTTGTTTTTGCTGAAGATATCTGTAAATAATTTAGATGTACACTATTTTGGCTTGTTGATATTCTCTATGGAAATGACAGTCCTTTACTCTCAAACATAACAGCCAGGGTGTGAAAGAACGTTATGAAACATTCAATTATCAAGTCTGTTTAAAGTGCTTAGGTGCAATTGCCAAGTTTTTGCTTCAACACATTTGGTGATTACAAAACAGGCCAACACTGAGACATGGCAATAGTCATTAAAAGAGATAGACAGTGAGATTACTATCAGGCTTCCTCGGTCTGCAGACTATATTATCCGTCATAAGAGGTACACACTCTGTCATGGTAATTACAATGATAGACAGGATGGCCTCTCAGAGCTGACCAGCCGACACACAGTACGATTAATCAATCAAAGCTCAAGACGCAGGAGGTTCACCCATTAAGACAGGCATAATAATCCATCACTGCTCCTCACATCTTCAGCCTCATCTGTCATCTCAACACGTCTCGTTCAGGACGTCGGAGACAGAGGGGAAAAAAAACATAAAATGGAGCAAAGGAGTGATCTGTTGGCAGAGTCTCAGAATGTTTGCAAATGTCATCATGAAGCAACAGAAGACACAGCTGATGAAGGTTATTATTAGAGCTTTTATATTAGAGAGGAGCAGACCTGTATGTAAAGCTGACAAATAAACAAGCTAAAGCAAATATTCTCAGACTGGACTTAATAGGTTGCTTTGGTTAGAAAAAGGGAAAAAAATGATCATGAAAGGGCTTATAAATACCCCATATTAAAGAAGGAATGAAATGAGACAGTACAGCAACATTACTGAAACACATCAGGATGGAAAAGAAAAACCAACTAATGTATTCATTTGTTAAAAGGAATATCAGGAAATAAAGAAAGTTTACTGTATATTTGTAGAAATAAAAAAGATCCACAAATGCAAAAACTCACAAACAGAAACAAGCTTTTATTTTAACTAATGCTGCAGCTGTCTTGGCAACTCACTATATATTTAAGCTCTATGCGAATATATTCTTAATTAAGTGTAATATAAACTGATATAAATTACCATGCTGAAATACTCTTTTTTTCTCCTTAATAGCAAACTGAGGGACTTTATTTTAACCTTAAACTGCAGGTGCTGTGTGTTCTTTCACAGCAACAACAACAAAAAAAAAACAGAGATCTGAGAGTTTCCTAAAAAGACTCTGATGACCCTAAAATGATATTACAGAGTAAAGCAGTTATATATAATGCAGGCCTGGTCTTTGAGCTAATTTCCAGGCTTTATGATCTTATCGACTGTAAAAGAGTATTACGTAAAAGGGATTTTGGTGTTTTCAGCCATCTGTCTATAAAAACCCTGAGTTACAGCAACCACTGCCTTCAAGAGCAGCATCAGTGTCGACCCACACAGGCAGGTACAAACAAAGGAGCGCATGCACATATTCATGCACACCACCCAACCCCACACACAGCGTTAGGAGTAATGTGAGATATAAAGGCTCATCGATCACATCTGCTCTCCCTGGTGGATTACATCATTGCCCAGTACGCAGCCAATCAGAGCCCAGTTCAGACTGTCCGCTCTGTGACCCCATCTCCGGTGGAAAAAAAAAGGCAATAAGAAAGAGATGCGGACACACACAATCACACACTGTGCCGGTCACATCAGTGGAAGGCAGTGGTATCATCAAGGTGGCTATGGAAGAATTTGATGTAAAGCTGCAAAGCGGGTGCACGCCGGTGACACCTATAGTATCAACTATGACACAAAGCTCAATCAGCTAATACTCACGCAATAAGTGTGAGGAATGGGGGAACTGTGTTGTGTGCCTTTATGGAGCATCTCTATGTGCACAAATGTACTTTGGTTATGTGTGGGCAGGAAGTGGCACACTGCTTTGTGATGCCAACAACCAGTGTGCTTTTGCCTTCAGCTTGAAATGTACTATAAAACACCACAAAGCAGTCATAGCAAGCAGAAAATATTAAACACAGCCTATATAATTTCTGCTGCAAGAGGTCACTCCATCAAAACAATCACAGGAGACATAGTGACAGATGATGTTGTGACATAGCGTGGGATTCCGGGAGTTATTTTCACAGTTACTGCAGATGAAATCTATTTGACATGAATCAGAAATCATGTGTTGAGTTTTATTCACATTGTATCTGGTGTCATTTAATTCTAACAAAACGGTCAAATGAAATGCTGGCTCAAGTATTGCTGACGTGCTGCACTTTTCACATGATAGGTTGATTCTTAACATTATGTTAGTGGACACATTAGGTTTCCAATTTGCAGAAACCTCTGGAATAAGAAAAAGGCCTGACATTTTATTCATTGTTTAGCATAGTTCTGTCTAAAAAAAAAAGTGTGTTCAATTTGGACATTGTTGGAAACCTTTTGCCAAACACAGGCAGATAAATCAGTGTGCTTGTGTATGAAATTGACATGTTTTCAGATATTCTAATGTGAGACACTTACATTAAAGGCTTTAAGATGTCCTTTTGAAAAATCACTTTGGATGAACTTCTTGAACTTATTATGCAAGTTAAATCTTTTTTCTGCTAAAAAGCAGAATTTCTGCCCCTGTGATTTATGTGAGTTTTGACATAGAACACCAGTGGTCATACCTTGATGTAGCCTCCAGTTGAGACCAGCAGAGAGTCATCAGGGGAGAAGTGGAGGTCAGTCACCCAGCCTCCATGAAGGGAGTCCATACCATCTTTACCAACACGTGAACAAATCTTCAGCAAAGAGCCGTCTTTAACACTCCAGATCTGTGACGGAAAGCCATGCATTATAAATCATCCATTATGTAAAATAAATACAGAGAAATAATTTATCTGGCATAACAGATAAAACTCTCATCTTCCTCATCGAATGTTATAGATTTTATATTAATAGTGAATATCTTGTTGTCGTTGGTTTGCACAGGCAACCCTTAGTAATGCAAAAGGTCAAAAAAGTTAAAGGTACGGTGTGTAACTCCCATACCCTAGGTGGCAGGAAATACCTGAAGCAATGCAAAGACAGCGCAATTTCTCTGTTCCGGTGATGTGTTTACCTAATGGCAGGCACTTTGGGACAAAAAGCCTTGGCTGTATCTTTTGCTACTTTCGAACACTTCGTTTCTACAACCTGCAGAATGGCAAACACCTCAACTTCTCTGTCATCGCTTCCATCGAGCGACAAGTGTAGAAAAATAAAAACATTCATGAATTGATGGTGAAAAGATTTAAGATACCATTTGTCATGTGGATGTCTTAAATGAACATTATTTTGGTTATTTTAGTTTTTGTGATAAGATGACTGGTCGTTGGTTTTGCTGTCATTAAACCGGTAGAAATAAAATCTCTAAAGTTACATCCTTTTAGGGATTCGGTGTTTGTTCTTAGGTCGAGTTTTTTTTTTTTTATAGTGAGCGGATTCCTACGACCAGAGGGAGAGGCAGAAGCAGAGGCAGGGTTAAAGTGGAGGTTTGTAGAATAACGACTTACTATTTCTTTGTTTGTTTTTTTTTCTCACATGCGTACAGGCTATAGGCTATGCAAGTAAGCTTATGGTCTACATCACTCACTGTTTTGTATGACGAATTTATGTTGTGTACGCCTACATTTATGTTGTGTTGTTTATGCCTAAATAAAATTGTTAGATGATCTGTGATGCTGCTTAATTCCTGTAGGCTATATATGAAGTTAATATCGAATCAATACAAGTAAAAGTATTACTTGAGTCATTATTTACACAAAGATAATTATTATTATCTTTCTTCCTATTATCATCTATCTAGATAATAATTATCTTTGTGTAAATAATTACTCAACTAATACTTTTAATCTGTTCTCACTGGACTGCAGTTTTAGTCAATACTGTTGTTGCACAATTGTCAATCATCTTCCAATACCTACAATCTTTTAGCCATGGTAAAAACTAATATCTTTCAATTTAAACTTGCATTTGTCTATCCACTTTGTATATTTTCGGGGAGAAATAATGGAGATGCCCCTGGAGGAGCTTCAGGAACTGTTGATCTCCATGGTGGAGATCGACAGTGGACTCATATTTGATTTAAAGGAGTCACACTGTCAAAGACAGGGACTCCCTCAGACCATCAACCAGGGATTACCTTGGTGCACCTCTGGCAACTGCCAAGAAATGCCCACAGATGTGGAAAACATATGTTACGCCCAAGAACCATCCAACTGTATTACCACCTGACCTCATTTCTCCCTGTACTGCCTAGATGAGGGCCACCTTCATCTCCATCGACGGTACAGGGAGGACATCACTCTACTGGGCCAAGCCATCCAACCAGAGATGACAACAGGGAATACAGATCTGCTGCCTACAGACATTCTATATTCTGGGAACATAGGTCAATTGGTCATGGAAACAGCAGGGTCATTCTTAGCTGCTGTGATCCACATCAGAAACAAATCCTGACCCCCATGGACAGTACACAGGTTATAAACCTGGAGTATAAAGTTTATACATTTTTGTATATACTTTCTTATATTTATATTATTGTAGATATATTGTAAAAAAATTTTTTAAGTTTTCAAATGTTTGTATATTTTGGTGTTATTTATCTATTGAAACTGTTGTGTGCTAATGTTTCAATAGTTGATTCATTTGTCGTACAGTTTAACAATGTATAACATTTCCAAAAAGGCAGAATGAGCCACAATAACAATGTCAAAATCAGTAAAAGGTCACAGTCAGTAAATATTTATTTTTGCAAGTGCAGATATGTACAAATATTAAAATTAACACAAAGCAGCCAGATGGTTGATTCCTCTAAATCAGCAGTCTAGAGGGCAATTCATGTCAAAGACAAACAGTAGAAATATACACATATGTAAGTGTAATGCCCTGCTTGAATATATTCTTGGGTCTCATATTTCTTTCCATTTCTGGGCGTTCAGCAATTGTCTGAAGACACTCCTCTGAAATTAAACAGTAGAGTGACAGGGAAAATGGTAAATGTATGTGAAGCAGTAAACAAAACATTAATAAATTATACATTGGACAAAGTAATCATCAGACAGTTAATCCCTATTTCTATGAATAAACCTGCCTGTCTGTTCAAGTAGAACCACCAATGCTGGAATGGTTCCATCAAATCCTCTCGTCTTCATAGGAGTAGATGTCATCAGCCTTACAGTTGTCTTCTCATAACTAGGCAAAATGTATAGTAGTACAATGACAGTCAGAAAACAAGACAACAAAGAGATGGCGGTATGTTTTCACAGCAAAGGGAAGCACAAGGCTCATTGTACACGGGGCTAATTGTGATATTGCTTGATACAAATGTTTAAAATGTTCAACTTTCGTGCAGCGTATGGTCTACAAAAGGTAATTACGGAGACAAATATGTAACCGAGGTCTGGTAAATAACTCTGTATCATTATAAACATTATTACACCTTGCGCTCCCATGGGCTGCATATTCAATATTTTCAGACACAAGTAACTAAAATGAAATCTTCATCCATGCAACCTGTATGTTATAGGAAATGTGAACAAGTCGAAGAAACCACACGCATAGATGAGAAAAACAGGGGAGAACATGAAAACACTATCTCCAGCACCAAGTCTTACTATTATCAGACCATGCATTGTAGCGTCAAGAGTAACAAAACAACTCAATCCTGAGCACTTTTCCAGTGTCACCCTGATATACAGACGTTAGCAACGGTAAAATGAATAATAGCATCACAATACAAATTAAAATAGAGTATGGAATTACCTGTCCAGGAGAAAGCATACTACTTTGGCGTCACTTCTTAGGCTTTTGTCCACCATCAACTTTTTCCATCTGGGATGAGCAACAACGATATTCACCCGAGTCTTCTGTCGCCGTCATTCACGAAGTTTAGTAGTTTCATCGCGTTTTCTCTTCTTCACGACTTGAGCCACAGATGTGTGATCCGCCATCTTCCTCTACTTTCACACAACGTACTCGTTTTGAGTGATTATGGATTATTGGAAAGAACACTATAAAAATCCTACACACTGTACCCTTAACTGTTACATTTAAAGTGTTAAATGATTAATTTCAAGCTAAATTAAAAGTATTCTGAGATGCACAGTAGATGCTGGTTGGGCTCCATCAAGTCTAACCTCATGTTTAATGCAGCTGTTATGCAACTGTTCACATGCCATATTTACTCGACAATGACACATTACATGTACTGCTATATTTAACACTTGGCATGCTTTGTCCTGAATGACTCACATTTGTTTCCATAGAAACAGGGGTGAGATTTCATTGTGGTTTATGTAATTGGATCTGATGGATTCGGCCATTTATGGATAATGGTGCAGTTGAGCTCAGAGGTCACCAGAGGGCATTAACCCCTTGTTGACTGGTGGCGCTCAGCCATTTGTTGCTGCAGGCTGACTTTTCCACATCTTCCATTTGCCTCTTCACCCGACCTAACTTTTCATGTACTTTATATGTGTGAGTTTGTGTAGGGGCGGTGCAGTTTCAAAGCCTAAGGGATCCAATTTGGCAGTCTGAGTCCTCTCCTTCACCTCCCACTGCCAGACATCTCCTCCTCTTCCTGCTCTTTTCAGCTGAACTCCTCAACACAACCTGCAGCTCCTGCACCCCTCCTGAGAACGACCCTCCCTGCTTCCTTTTATCTCATCCCTCCTCTGTGCCCTTCAGCGATCATAGGGTATTAGTAAGCAGTTTATCTAAATGAGTGACAAGGGGTAATTATGGCCCCATCTCATTTTGGGTTGCTGATGGTAAATTTATGTTTCACTTCTCATACTAGTAACATAGTATCAGTCAGTGGGTGGGGATGGAAGTAACAAAGAACTATTTTTCATATGATGATACCTTTTGAGTATTCATTAAGAACTGTACTGTTCCTGAAATGTGTTCATTCTGACTTAAATTCCCTCCGTTTCAGACTAAAAAAATATCAAATGACATAATCTCATATGCCAAGACAGTAAGCCAGTTCCTCCGTGCCAGACAGTAGAGAACTATGGTTACAAGAAAAAAAAAAACAAAGACAGACAAAAATGAATCTGAATCCCAATTGCTTTCAGCTGAGACTGAAGTTGACCAAGAAGAAAATCCTTGGCTATATTTAAGTGACTGAGTTCATTCAGCAGTCAAAGTTTGCTTGCTCAAAAATCTAGTGATAGACCTTCAACCTGTGCATGTGATTTTCACATCTATGGATGTTAAAAAAAACCCCAAAACATTACTTTGTTGATCTTGGTTCATAGAATATTGGTGGAAAATCATGACTCTGATTGTGTTTGTGTAAAATTGCTGGTGAAGCAGGCAATAGTTTCCGAATTTTCCTTACTGGGAATGAACAAAAACAGAAAACGTGGTACTCTTTACACAGCTGTCACTGGACAACCCACAGCATGACCTGTTTATAAAGGGTTTTCTCTCATATTTCATCTCTAGGCTCTGTTCTTTCTTTCCAGGTTGCCTCTATCAACTCCTCCCCCCTGCTCTTTCCCATCGTCTTTCCACCACCATTTCAAGATGAATATCTACACTTTATCCTGTAATCCTGAGACTGACTTCTAATAGTCAAACAGCAGAGCGTGCCTACATAAACCTGAAATCCCATATCAGCAAGCAAAAGCCCAGATAACACAAATGTTGAATATGTACCCTGATCTCTCCGTTGTCATCTCCTGTGGCGAGGTGTTGACTGTCCCAGGAGAATCGGCAGCTTCTGACACAGTCTTGGTGACCACTCAATGTGTAGACGCACTGCCAGGACTCACAGCACCAGAGCTAGGAAAGAAAATGGATAGGCTGATAAACACACAAAAACTGGAAGCAGTATATATATTTGGGTGTAGTGGAATTGTTGCAATCATTGTCGCTGTAAAGTTGAATTAAAATGTGTAAATAACACCTACTACACTCTCAAGAGTAACCTGTTTTAGAACAGGACTTTGATAAGTGTTTCTGTAACACTAAGCAGAATGTGAACTCCCTTTGGACAGTGTGATGTAGATGAAATGTAATTACAACAATCATCAGGGCGGTGGTAGGTCTTATGAGGACAAACATTATGCCAAATACAGAGCTAATGTTGTTAACAGCATTGGATCAGACTGATGCAACGGTTAATGAGTGCTGTCTCACTCGATTTTGTTTTTCACATCTTTTATTTATTTTTTTCCTCTAGTGTCTGTCTCTTATCCATTGCTCTCTTTTTATTTCTCTCTTTCATTCTTTTTTCCTTTTTTATTCCTCTTCTCTTACACTCCCTGTGTCCCTGCTTTACCCCCGGTTGCATCCTGTGCTGCACAGAAAATAACACAGCTCATAATTAGACACTTCATTTGGCAGGCGGCTAAATATGTCTGCCCACAGAGTCCCATTCATCTAAATGTCAGGAGCAAAACAAAGAAAAACAAAGAGCAGGAACAGAGAAGGAACGATGAAGAAATGGAGTGAGCATGGTCAAATACCCTCCTTCATCTTTTTGTGGTCATCAACAAAGACACTTATGGCTCCGCTTTAGGTTTAACATCCAGATTGATGGAGACCAGGGGCTGTCTGCACTGTTTGTTGAGGGCAACCAAAGCCCCTACTTGGTCTGGAGAGCAAGGGCTATGTGCTTGACTGCTAACCAACCTCCATAGCACACACACCTCAATTATCATCTTTGCCAAATCCATAAAACACACATTCCTCTCACTGCCATCCACTGACTAAAGCCAGCTTGGCTGCCAATCCAGTGGCCATTCTCTACAGTAAGCGCCGACCAAATCCAAATTCCCATGTGAAACTTGGTGGCAGTGGCTTTAGATCAACTGCTTTAACAAATGCCCGAGAAAGAGGCTTTTCTATGCTTCTAATGCTGGACACTCAGAAACACCAGTTGTCATCCATGGATGTATATTGGACGGAAAAGTATAAACCTCAAACTGTCATCCCAACCACTAATTCCCAATCTAAGAAAATGAACCAGAGAGGGCCAGTGTCAAAAGCGTATGCAGTCTTAGTACAGTTCATCATGTAGTAGCAGTACAGCTCACTTCTTTATAGGTGATGAGAAAAAGCAATAATTTTAAAGCCTCTGATGGAAAAGGTTGAAATCCACATCCGCAGCCCACTGAGTAAGTCAAAGTCAGGCCAAAGTCGAGCACAGCGCTGTTAGTAAACGGGAGCCTGGCAAAAACCACGGTCAGACAGGGAGGTGGGTGCGTTGTGGGCTAGCCAGCCTGCCAGGCTGGTGGGTCAGTAGGTCCACGGGCTGCAGTCAAAGTAAATGATCACTGGGCGTGGGCGTACGAGGACAGACTGACCTGCAGCTAACTCACCAGGCCTGGGGCCATCTGCTGTGTGCTAATCTCTGAGGGCCCTCACTTCTCTGCTGCAGAAACTAAGCTTCCAGTATTACTTAGAGCAATGCATCCATGTGTATGCTCAAAGTAGTTTGTAAAGAGGTTTGAGGGAAAACACTGATGTGTAATAGGCCACATTGTTACTGACGGATGAACAGAAATGTCTCATCCATGACTATGCGTGTGTGCGTGTCTGGGTGAGTGTTGAACCTTAATCATCTTGTCAGCAGAGGTGGTGGCGAAGAGGCATCCGTCTGGTGAGACATGACAAGACAGAATGGCTCCACGGTGAGCCTCTATGTCCTGCAGCTTCTCTCCACTGTCTATATCCCACACCTTTAAATGAACAAGAATAAAGCAAAATTAATCAGAGTGTAATTTTGATGTGTGCTGTACTGTGAACATGCATATGAGTGAGCACTACCTTCACTGTGCCATCAAAGGACCAGGACAGCAGTGTTGTTTCAGTAGGTGACTTGGAAAGCAAAGAGAAGCATCTGACCTGCTCCTTATGGCCCTGTAGGACTTTACACTCGCCTGACTGCCACCTCCACACCTACACAGATCCACAGAGACAAAGAGGGAAAGGGAAATTGTCAGTGACTGGTGCATTGTGATTTCATAGTGCCAATTGAAATATGTAGACCAGTGAAATGTCTCACGGGTTCCTGCTACATTCCACATGAAACATTTGTTGACTTATACAGTGTATCTAATTACGCCCATAAGGTAAAGTCTGTGCATATTTAGTTCTCTGAGCTACGGTAGAGAAAACAACTGACTTTATGGATGATTTCACAGTGGAGCTATTTTGGTCTGTACATAAGATCTGCTTAAATTAAAGGACAGAAAGACAGCAACATATACCTTTATACAAATAAAAGAGAAGTGGAGGTATAGTAAATGTATCAATGCAATTACAATAGTAATTATTGCTGTCATTTTTTATTTGGAGACACCTGCATGCGTGAGCTTGGCTGATCAACAACAAGCTTAACTAGAACTCGAGCAGCCACTGACAACAACATAATGATGCCAAACAAATGTAGTTATATGTAATCCAGTGTTACAAGAATTGTCTATAATGCTGAAAAAATGTAATTTAATTTGTATTATTTTCATACCACTGAACTCAGATGGAGCCAGTGGAATATTTAGAATAACCTTCTGTGCTATTAAGATATAGAGGGATGCAATTATCCATATTGAGGGTTTTTCTTTACTATTATATACTGTATGTACAGAATATAGACACAGAAGCCAAGACATTTTGGGAACCACTTGAGTAAAAAATATTATAGTCAACATTTTGGATGTTAATTTACAATCTTCTCCAGCTTTTGCAAAAAATTTTCCAAATATATTATGATGATGATGATCTGATTTTTTAAAAAAATAAAAAAATGTATTTTTTTACAGAAAAAAACCTGGTATTGGTGTTTCAGTGCATGAAAGGTGGGATGAGTGCATACACTCACACACACACACACACACACACACACACACACACACACACAACTGTACAACACTGTACATGAGCCACTGTATTTCATGCTCTTCTGTGTGTCAGGTCTTTGCATATTCATATCCAGGCTTACATGTGGTCACTTTTTGCTTATGCAACTAGCGAGTTAAAATGTTGGGACTGTGCATCTGTCTAGAGTGCTTGTTTTATTGCTGAGTGAAGTAAAGTAAATGAGTAGAGACAAGAATTCAACTGAGCTTAAAGATGAGGCCAAGAAAGTCAGAATCATCCAGATCATCCTATCAATCATGCACTTGTGGGCACTGTTGCATGCTCTCTCCTTCTATATGAAAATCTGTCAGAGCTCCAAAGGTTAGAATCCATCACTTAACATCAGCATCATTATGTTTCTCTACATTCACTCTGCATCTACATTGAAATCTAAATACATACTTCCATCTCCTTGAGAGCACATGTCAAATAGCATGCATCTGAATACCGTCAGAGAATAGTGATGACACGTGGAGCAGCTGCATGAATACAGAGCAAGATGCTGCACTGTCAGAGAGAAAGGATGTGCTGCAGTGGACAGGTCTCTCAAAAAGAGAGGATGAAGGAGGAGAAGATGAGACAGGAGGAGAGGAAAGGGGAAACAAGCAACAGAGCATGAACGGTGGTGGTTGGTGAAGCATAACGGCCTAAAATACACACAAACACACACTCACACACATACAGATAGTTATGCACGATAAACACAAGAGCGGAAGAGAGATAAAGAGTTATAGAGAGCAGCGTAGACAAAAGGAGAGAGACAGCGAGAGAAGAGAAGGGAGATTAAGAATGGAGAGGTGAAGAGGCTGACAGGAGAGCTGGTAGAGTGTAACAGGTAGGGGAAGGTGAAAACACCACATAGACCTCAAACACCGTGTGGATGAGCGATTCAGCATAGCAGGCACTTTTTGTCAAGGTGAGGAATGGGGATGGAGGGGGTAATCAATAGCAGAGAAGAAAAATGTGAAGCAGGTTCAAGGAGGAGGTGAAAGAACACCACCATGCATTAGGCAAGAGAAAAAATGTGACGGTGAGGGAGGGAGTGATTAATGGGAGCAAGACAAACACAAATATCAAGCAGAAAAAGAAAAGCTTCGACGAGAAGATAAGAGCAGCTAAGGGGGAGAAGTCCAGCCGACCCGTATGCTGGTGTCCTCAGAGGATGTGATGAGCGTCTGGCCGTTGTGACTGAACTGGCAGTGCAGCACTGTCTTGGTGTGTCCCTGCAGAGTAGCCAGGAGCCTCCCAGAGGGAACCTCCAACACCTGGAGGAGAAAACAGAGAAATATTAGCACCACAAATACCTACAAAAACACTAAACAGTGTACATGATGCATTTATGTGTACTAAAGAAACACAGACTGTGCATTGAGACTTCTATACTAGTACAGGGTGACTGATCCAAATAAAAATTCCAGTCTTTTTCCAAACTTTTCAAAACTGCTATTTTTTTCCCCAAGACCTTGACTTTATGTACTTCTATACTTGCGTGCCTACTTTTTTTGGTTGAGACTGAACCTGTTGTGTGTAGTAGAAAAGTTTGTTTTAATATGTATGAATGAATGAATGTATAATTCACAGTAAATGATGTTTTACTGACAGAAATGTTTTAAAAACATGAAAATCACAAAAGTGCATGGACATCACACACACAAGTTTCACTAGAATCATTCCAGTACCGACCGGTTAGTCAAATCATATCCAGTTTTTCCATATGTTTTCCTCATGTATTTATTATCTTATCAGATTATGTGCCTTTGAGCATACTCTAAAATTCTACTATTAGAGAAATTTTTTTCCATATTTTAAGACTTTCAAACAAAATTCCAGACTTTTCAAGGTCTGGAAAACAGCGTTTCAAAATTCCATACTTTTTAAGACTTTCAAGACCTGCACAAGCACTTTGGAGTAAGAAGTGGGGACTAACTATATAAACTGATTTTTGGGCAGGGCCAATAATTGGATCTGATATTCATTACATTTTTATTGATGAGCTGTATCTGCATTTGTTTAAATATGACAGGCACTGAATTAATTTTAAAATGTACTACTTTGACACTGACGCAGCCACTTTTTTCTGTAGTGATCTGAAACCTCATCTAGTGCCATAACAGGAGTTTAACAGCTTATCAACACTGAAATGAGGAAACAACATTTAGTTATTTACTGACTTATAACTAATACCTCCAGTTCAAAGTGAAATCTGACAACAAATACTGTTTAAAATATACTGAATTGCACTTTTATTTGATACAATGCTAAAACACATTTCAGCAAAGTGTTGTATTGGAGTGACTATAAACGTTCACGGTAAGATGTTACTACAAATGGTAATCAGTTTAACCACATATTCATTGTTGGTCTTCTTAATTGCTCTCAATGAATGAATGAATGAATATCAACGAAAACAAACAAACCACATTGGTCAATAACTACCATGAAGGTAAAAAAAATTTGAATCCATGTGTGTTCTTATCAAGTGTCACATAAAGTTTTCTAAAATTCTTGACAAAAGTCTGAGGGAGTCCTTGCGAAGCAGGGAGGTGAAGTGCTGCTGCTGCTGCTGCTGGCCTGATGGTGATAAGCACATCAAAAAGAGGAGTGGGAGGGGGCTGGGGGGTGTGAGCTTTGAGTGCGACCACTCAGTCTGGTCAAGACCGCAGAGGCCAGCCAAAGGTCTGACAACTCTCCAGACGTTACGGATGGAGTCAGAGAACAGAATAACTTTGATGCTCAAAAGATCTTGCTCGATCACTGGATCACCGATAGTGAATAAAACACGGCTACACCAGCTATAATGTCTACACCCATGAGACGGAAACTTTCATGGAGAAAGAAATGTTCACTTTGACAGAGATGGAAAATTCTTTCTGTCCTCAGAAAGGTCAACAGAAGTTAGGAAAACAAAAGTACATTTATTGTTAGAAAATGTCTTGCATATATCTTATCTATTAATAGTATAAAGTCAGCTAGTTACAAAATTATGAAGCTCGACAAGGCTAGGCTTACAATGGCAGATCTACTGTGGCATTTAACAAGCTTCAGTTTTCCTAATTATCCCTTAGATAGGCTTTTTTCTTCACTGGATAAATCTAATTGACTTTTCTAGGCAATAAATCATTGGTCCATAAAGGTTTAAATTAAAGCAGAGAAGAAAGTAGTGAAACACAGCGAACAAATGTAAAAAACGTTTAGTACAACATTATCTTCTGTTTTATAAAGTACCTGTAATATTAAAGTATACATTAAAAAGGCCCATGGCACATCAGATTTTACCAGGCATTAAAATATTTACATCTATGAAGATGGGGTTGAAATGTCTGAGCATGAGAACAAGCCTCAGGCCACCACGAACATGTTTGTCAACCTCCGTGTACTGGGACACACGTTTTAAAACCTGAGAGACGGTGGTGAGATTCACACATCCAGCTCAAGGAGGCTGGGATGGTGCGTAAAGGAAAACGCCTGAAGGTGCTAAGTATTAAAAAAATAAAATAAACAAACACAAAGGAAGGCTAATAGAAGAGCGAAGCATGAGGCTCGATTGTTTTAAATAGTGCAGATGGAGTAAACGAGTTATTTAAGCTGTATCATTAGGCTGCAGAACTTATGTGGAATCCAAACAACAGATGAAAATGGTGCAGAAAAAAAGATTGAGAATTTTCATGTATTATTAAGTGAATAATGTTCTCTGACTTATGAGAAGAAAACAAACACCAGAGGAACAAATGCACATAATAAAAGCTAATTCCTGTGCCAAACACACATGTTACACTGTCCCTACTTTACCTGCACACTGCCTTTGCAAAGTCCGACTGCCAACACCAACCCCCTGTAGGAGGTCAGCAGTCGTCGGATCCTGCAGCCAACTGTCCTCAGTACCTGACTAGCTGTCAGCCCTGCTGCCTGGCACGAGAATCACACATCGACACACACACACACACACGCACACACACTGTGCTTTCACCATAAAAAACAGGATCACTTTCTCTTTAATAAAACTATATTATATATATATTTTTTTTTTTATATTTTCCTCCAGTAAACTAATCTTTAATAGGTCCTGATGATGGAGGAGGAAATGATTGCCTTCCACTGCAGTTACTGGAAACAGGACTTAACACCTGGGCTCCCCCCAGTGTTAACTTGGGGATATGCAAGCGTAAAAGATGTTAAGAGTTCATTATTCAAACACTTAAGATGTATCTGTAAATGTTGACCACATGCAATAGCTATGAATAGATTACTACTAGTAGTAAAACACAGCATTGCAAATATGATGAAAACAGATGTAAAACAACTTTTCAAGATGTAGATTGATTTATTGTCTTCCATAAAATATAGTAGTGAGCCCAAAAGAATATATATAAAAAATACGCATCATTAGAGGAACTCTGTAACAATAATATGTAATAAAGGGAATGTTGATGAATTTTAAGTGTGAACCTAGTTTCTGTTTTTTCTGCTTTTCTTTTTGAAAGGATTAACTCACTTGCGGGGACCTTCTCTGTTGGTTTGATGTGAATTCAAATTGGTGATTAAACATGATTCTTTCAATCCTCACGTCCCTCTCATATCTCTGGAGTCAGAACACAAGATGAGAGGCACATGACGAACCAGAGAAGAGCTGTAATTAAAATCATTAACAGCCGTATTCATTAAGTCTGCAGGACCTTTTAATTAATTAGAGTTCCTCTCTGCTGTGGGGGGACTGACCTGGACACAGCGCCGATGTGTCCGGGGACTGAGTTTGGGTGTGTGTCTGTGACGTAATATAGGACAAAAAATACTGGGGATGTCCACTGTGTACGTAACATGCAATAAACACATTTAGAACCAAATAGAAACACACAAAGCAGAGCTCATTGTCTACCTGCAAACAACAATTTATCACCAAGACATAGAGCAGCGGAGCGAGGAGAGTATGGGGATGGACGCAATAAAAGTAGAAAAAAAGAGGGAATAAAATAAAGTGAGTTGTATGAGCTAGAGCAGATGGAGCACTGTGGATTATACGAACCACAGGTAAAAGGACCGGCAGGGTTAACCTCATGTACAGCTGATGGGATGGATTTGAAGAAAAAAAAAAAAAAAGGCGACAGTGCTAATGACGTGGCCTGAAAAACACCTCCAACAGTAGCGTGGAGCAGAGATATACACAAATACACACAGACCTGCTGTCATAAACACACAGGCATCAATGTAGGACTTTAAAGAATGGTGATGCTAAAAATTAATGTTATCTATTTGGTGTATTGTACTTTTCACACCCATACTGTTGAAGCTTTTATTATGATTTATAATTTTTTAAAGCAGCTGAGTATTGTTATAGTCATATTAAATGTATTTTCATACGACTAGTAAAAATGTGATGTGTAGTGATATAGGTCTAAAAAAAAAATTATGGTTATGGGAATTATTTTTTTATATGAAAAAACTGGCTGTTCCAAAACTGTCACATAATAAAGAGAAATGCCAGTAATAACTTTCTAAAGTCATGGTAATGTCCTAAAATGTTTCCTTTTTTAAACAATTCACCAAAGTATTAATTTTACGCTGACTAACAAAAGCTTCATTCATCATTTAAGCACCAGAAGGAATCTATTTGTCTACTTGTGTTTACAGCTCTGTGACACATACATAAAACTGAATACGCAGTATGTGCTGCACTTCCATGTGTTTTCTACCTGTACAGTGCCGTCCTCCTGACCCAGGACCACGGTTGAGAGCTGCCTGCACATACAGGTGCAACGGATCCGGGACGACTTCTCCTCCGACTGGAACACCACTGATCCTTTCCTGCCATCACGCACCTGACACACACACACACACACACACACACACACACACATTGTTTTCCGTGGAAGGTTGACACGGACAACGCAATACTTGAACAGAACATTTCATCTTCACACTACGCTCCTGCTTCAACCAAACCGCCAGCCGTCTTCCATTCATTCCACTGTTCTCCATTTTCCCTCTACTTACCTGCAGTCTGTTGCAGTTGTCTGCTGCCGACACAATGATTTCTTCTTCAGTGAAAAGAACATCAGAGTCTCTCTTCAAGCATACAGCTGAGGAGGTGTGCACCTTCTTTGTCTCCCATAACTAGATAATAAAGAGTATATATAAAGAAACAGCACTGAGTGGAACATAACACAGACTTCAGTGAGTACAAAGTCTCACTCATGATTTTTGTTAGTAGCTTTAATACCTGAATTCAATTAAGACACACTAGAAACTAAGTGAAATGATCTCTCCAAAGTGAGGATAAATGGTCTTATTCTCCTATTCTTATCAACAATAAATGAACTCACTTTTCAAACAAGGTCTGATTAAACTGATTTGCAGTGAAATGCCAGGGCAGGGTAATGGCTAACTGATATGTCAACGTGAAATTTTGATGCAGCACCAGGAGAGTGACCTCTTGTCACTAAAATAACAATGATAAAATGTTTCCTTGCAGTCTTAAATGGGATCCTTTTGTGTACTTCAGTTTTTATTGTCCAAATAAATGCACCATTTTCACCACATTAATATAACAGAATTGTTTTGGAAGTCAATCCTGGAAGGCTAAAGCAGTGATATTTTATGTAATGACTTTATTTTCAGGCCATTTATGGTAAATATTATTTGGTTTATGACAGCCGGAGGACATGTCAGTAAACAATCCATGTTTATCTCACTTCAATAACAGAAACAGGCCTGAAGCAAGTTAATGCCACAACTGCAAAAAAGCAAAACTCCAGCTTTTAGCTTTGTTACATAAGTACATTAAAGCTCAGATGCATAGTTTTTATTGCCTTGTTTATATTTACAAGCATTGCATTTCTGCAGAGTAAAACAAAATGGAAGATAATAGAGTAACTCGGCTCATAATGAGAATTTTTAGTGTGTCTTTGAATCTAGAGTCAGAAATAGTAATTAGAAGTCTACTGACAGAAGCCAAATACCATCTTACCCTGACAGTCTGGTCATCGGAGCAGGAGAGCAACTGTGAGCCGTCAGGTGAGAACTGGACACGCTGGACCCAACTCAGGTGGCCACTGCAGTCCGCCATCTTCTTATTGGATCCCAGATCCCACAGCTGGAGGAAACCCACACCAACTATTGTACTACATACATGGCTTTCAAAATATAGACTATATCATGTACTTTGTGCAGAACATCAGTTCAATGTTCTATATGTCCACTATGTTTCACTGCATTGTCCCTTATAAATAAATAAATAAAATAAATGTATATCCTGACACCTGAGGACTTCACAAGGAGACCAAAGCAACATCTGAAACAGGAGATACAGGAGTGATTTGACTTATACTAAGGAAACTACAGCCTACACTTTTATAACATAAAAGATTCTTGTAGATTTAGTCTGAAATCAAGGATCACCATGAAGGCATTATTACCAAGAAAATATACAAACAGGATTGTGTGTGAGTCTGTATTGTACCTCCACAGCATAGTTTGAGAAGGCTATAGCAAGCAGGTTACTGGTCGGGCAGGCATGACAGTATTGTACCATACTCAGTCGACTGGTCCTGATCTCAAACAGCATGTCCGATGTCTCTACATCAAAAACCTAAGAAACAGCAACAGATAACACTTAACAGTCTGCAATCCTTTCCTTTTTCAGGCACATTTAAAGTGCTCAAAGTCATAATATACTTAGCATTTTAAACAACGAGCGAGGTATTTTTAATAATAAAAAATTATGTAGTATTTATTAGAAATGATTCTGCATTACCTGCACACATTGAAATTTAATGCAAACATTCATTGCTTAATTCTGCTTTTCCTTGTTCTTTAAGTCAAAGAATTTCAGACATCACTGCAGTGTTCTGCTTGTTTCCAAAAAGAGGAACAGATGAAAAAGTAGAGGACACGGACAGACTGATTACTGGACGAGATTGTTTGATTTCTCAAAAGACCGGGGAGGGGAGGGGGTCTGCTCTGTTTTACAACCAAGGCACACACACTTTGGACTCTACAAGACGAACATCCTCCGTTTCCTGTCTCCTTCAATGAAATGACACACTAACAACAAGGGCAGAGAGGACAATGTGAATGTGGTGTTGGATTTTAATCTAACAACAAGCTACAGACTGATGACAAGATAGATTCAGATCCAAACCACTGATGCTCACTTTATTACACATTCTGCAGTACACTCTAACAAGATCAAAAAACGGTTTTAATAGCTAATAGTTAAATATGAATACAAACAAATATAAAACAAAGAAAAGTCTCACCCAAACATCATTTCTGGCAGCACATATAATGCGTTTGCCATCAGCGGTCCAGGTGCTGCACTTGACAAGCACTTCTTCATCGCTCTCTGTAAACATTTCCCTCACATTGATTGTCTTCCATTCATTGGCAGACGACACCTGAAATAGCTGCAGAAACGCAGAAAAACACAAAAGCATATTGGCTGGAGTATCACACTGGAATAACTTTTTGTATTATTAGGTATAACATTACAGGAAATACAGATTTTTTTGACCAAATGTCGAGAATGTAGAGATGTGGTTTTTATCTGATCCCTCAGCAGAAGTTTTATAATCCTTTTCCATTATAATCCATTTATTTGAACAAATAATATAAAATCTGACATTTTGAACACAAGTAATAAGAATGCTAACAAAAAAGGAAAGCATAGAGTAATCCTTCTGCACGGCCTGTTATTTTCCTCTCTATGTCAAGGCAGTGTGGTACATAACACAATCATCATACCAATACCAAAGTTTATAAATGATCATTTACTTAATCATCGGGTAAATTAATGCAATATGTACTATGGAGTAAGTCAAGTGCTTATACCACATATTAGTTTGTATAGTTTGATGTATATAATTTAATAGCAGTTTAATGTCACCTTAACAGTGCCGTCATTGGAGGAAGTGGACAAAAAGTTGTCATCAGGGGAGAAACAACAGTGGTTGACTGGCTCAAAGTGGCCAAACACAGTGTTCTGGGAGGATGGCTTGTTGAGGTTCCACAGCTAGAAACAAATAAAGAGAAATATGCTGGTAAAAGAAGAAACAAAGACATAGACAGATGAAACATAATACCCGCAGGCCCTAATTGAATACAGGCTTCATTAACAGTTTTATTGCAATGTTTGGCCACAGAATAGTCAATTACTGTTAGAAAACGAGACACACAGAGGAGAATAAACAAGTACATTAACACATGCATATGCTTACAAGTCATACACTGCCCACCTTGACATTTAAAAACTTGTCATTGGAGCAGGTGGCCAGAAGGAGGCGCCGTGTTGTGTTAGTGAACTGACAGTGGTTGACCTGCTCTTCATGCTCCTCCTCAAAGACCCTCAGAAGCATGACTCGCTCCACATTCCACACCTGAAGACATGTACAGAATGAAATGTGAAGAAAAAAAAAAAAACTATTGCTTGAATGTGACTCAGTTTGTTGTGATGGACATAATCTGCTCACCTTCACTTTCCTGTCACTTGAGCATGTAGCTAAGAAACGGTCGTCAGGGGAAAAGGCACAACAGAGCACCTCCTCATCATGGGCCTGGATCTCCAGGAGCTTTTCACCTGATTTGCTTTTAAACACCTGAGTGTACAGTTAGAATAACCCAAACGTAAAACAGTTACATAACAATTCATACTGGAATTACCCATCAGTACCACAACCTCTTTTCCCTAAAAATCCACATCTGAAGCATTTTAATGAAATCTGCCATATTAAAAGTTTAACTGTTGCTGACTATTTCTGAGGATAAGAGACAGAGAAAAGTAAGAACAACAGAGGACGTAATGTTCAAAGTAAAGACTCCTTGTACAACAGCAGCACACTTTTACCTTTTCATTTGTCATTAAATGTCAATCTAGTATTTTGTTCCAGGTGAAATTGTTTTTTGTTCATGACCGTACACACACACACACACACACACACACACACACACACACACACACACACACACACACACAAAATAAAAATCAGATGCACATGGAGATGCTTTGGTACCTTTAGCATTTTGCTGGCTCCACAGGAGGCAATCTTTGTTCCATCATGGGAGAAGCAGGCAGAGTAAATGGAACCCTGATGAGGGTGGATTACCAGAAGGGACAGACTCTCTACACTGCTCTTATTTCTGAACACAAAATAAGAAAAATCAAGAGGTAGTCATAGTGTTAGATTATCTTTTTTGTACATGTATTAATGGTGATATACAATTGCAGATTCATAGATGATGACGAGGCCACTGCATTAGACAATATTAATCTATAAAAATGTATCTAAAAAGTCCAAACACAGAAATGCTTGCTTGCATACAGCCAGTCAAAGTAGAGGTTTCCTCTGCTGGCCCGTTCCTGTGCCTTCACCAGAGCCTGTCTGTAGACTTCGGAGGTGTGGGGCTCAGACAGAGCGAGCTGCACCACATCAGGGAAAGGAAGCTGCTCCAGCTGGTGACCATTCAGGGACAGAAACTCCTGGAAATGACTGCGCACCTCACTGTTCTGAGGGACATGAGGAGACAAAACCCTCAGCTGAATAGAGGTCAATGATTTCAGATGCCAGAAGAAACATTTGTTTTAAAACACCATGATTCTCAACTGGATGGTCAGAAACGCTTAGGAAAAGAAATTGTGCAAATAAAACATGTTTAGGTTGATGAGCCTCTGAACCTTCAGTTTCCTGCAGATTCAACACAGACTGGTGAGATTGAAATTGCTCAAATTGAAGTAAATTAAGTAACATGCTTACCCTTTATATTCATTAACACACATTATTTCAATTTGCTTTGTTTTTGTTGCCAATATACCTCTTTGTCCAAAATAGGTCCATACTCTACATAGTCGTTGATGAGGTGAGCTGGGCCCATGACCTGCGCTTTGATGTTGACCCAGTCCAGAGAAAACATTAAAGCATAAAGCTCCTGGACAGAGTGACAGATAGAGAGACACACAGAAAGAGTAAAAAGCACCATGGTTTCAGTTTTCTGTCATGTATATACACAAGAGATTAACTGGAAGGGGGGGGCTATCAAAGGCGGATACAAAAACTGGTGAACGTCGACAGCTGAGTAATTAACTAATATCAATAATGCACACCTCTTCACAAATGTTTTGACAATGAAAATAAATTATACATGCCTGAAATAAATACATTAAAATATAAGATGCCTTTCATCTTTCACTTTATTAGAAATTGGATACATTTTGACCTGAGTCAAAGTACTATGCCTAAGTAGATAAACATGAATCACTATACACTACAGTAACTGACACATAAATATAACCATAACAAATTCAGCTGACATAAACTTTAGGGTTTTTAAATACTACAACTTATGCCATATGCCCAGTCAATAACTTAAACAACATAATTTTAATTCATCAAAATACTGTGAGAGTGTGATACCTGGGAAAGATTAGCCTTGGCCATGTGATATGTTAGGAATCTGATCCAGTAGAGACACTCGTCGTCTCCTGAGGTAGGATGTCCATCTTTATAGTGTTGCTGGTACTGACAAACCACCTTAGTGTGAAGGCTCTGTATCACACATACATAGAATAAAATGTTGGAAATAACAAGCTACAGTCAGACAAATGAAAAAGATGATAATCAACATTTGTAGCACGTAATCAAATACATTTTTATATTTGTAATGTTTTGACGTAAAGTTTTTGTGCTTAAGAACACCATCCACCTCAAAAACTGGAGTGAGACTGAGTGCAGTGTAGCTAACCTCAAGCTCATTCCGGTTCTGCTCTACCAGGAAGTCCAGCTGGAGGTCATGCAGATAATAAAGGTAGGGTTTGTTGTTAGAGTCCACATAAAGAAGAGACTTGTTGACAAATTCTTCCAGTATGTCCTCCACCTCCTCCGGCTCCATGTCCCAGAGGACAGACAGCACCTGGGAGAGGACATTAGCAGAGTGAAACCTGTTTGGTTTTCTTAATAACCACTGATTCTTGTTGTGTAGCCAAACCTTAGCAGGAATTTTGATGTCCTTCTCCAGCACAGTGAGGTCCTTGTAGAGGTCTCGGTGTTCATCAGGTAATACCTCAATACTGGCAGCCATGGCCTGGTCAAGAGCATCGTAATCATATGATGATGACTTTTTTATACGTTTAAACTGCTTCTGCTGCAGCTGGCACAGGTAATAACGCCAACGGTTGGGTTTATCTTTGAGTAAAGCCCCAATGAGGGACACCACCAGAGGTGAACCTGAGTGGGGGAGATAGGGGATAATAAAGTGTTTGCACAATATAATACATAGTTACATTCACAAATGATCTTTAATTTGTACATTGACCAGTTTTGTTACTAAATCTTGCCTTACAGACCAGAGAAGCAGCGTTCACTTGGACTAAATGCATGCCTATGTGTCCGTTAACATACCCTTGCATTCTCTGACAATGCTGCGGGCCTCCTCGGGTAGTCCTTGAAGTTTGGTTTTGGTGTACAAAGCAAGGATTTCCAGTCCCTTTTTTTCCTCAAGGCCACTCTCTACTTCCACTTCATATTTTGCACCTTTAAGATATAAACAAGTCAATAGCTGCAGCATTTCTAAAGCTATCACTCCAATATATGAGCAGTTCTACTACAAAGGAAAATAATGTTGAAAAAGCAAGACAAAAAGGAGAGGAACCTACCACTAACTGAATCAGTGAGGCTTCTATTTCTGGTGGTCAACAGTATTCGACACTGGATATCGAATGTTTTCAGTACTGTACTGTCCCAGATGTCATCTAGAATCAGCAGAGATCTAAATAACAGAAACAGTTAGAGACAAGAACAGGAACTATTACTCACTATTACCATCACACTTAATGTGTATAATCAAGCTGCAACTCTTTATATAATGCTTTAGTATATGCAACATGTCCACTGTACAGTCACAGTAATCATTGAGAGAAATATGGAGATGTACCATCAAATATTCTAACAGTTAATAACTCTCAAAACAGCCAAAATGTCCATCCTTATTTTAAGTAAATAACTTCTACAAAACCTAGTCATTTAGCATTTACCACCACAAAATTATCTGCTTCAGTTTAATTTGATTAAATAGCTAATTTTATTCTTTTATTTTGAAATGTTAGTAGAATCTGGACACCATCTCTTTGAGAAGTATGAAGAAAACTGCATATATCTTAAGATGACAACCTTGGATATCTGCGGAGCATAAGGAAGCGCAGGCGCTCTTTGGCTTCATCCAGAGAGTTTGGGGGTCGTTGGAGGGACTGGGAATCTAGGCTCTGTTCCAGACGGAAGCACAATGACTGGATCTTCACCAGCAGGTCTGGTTTGTCTAGTTGACCAATTGACAGCCAATGGATACCTCCAGGAAAGCACTCTGTAGAAAATAGCAGGAATGGAGAAGTGACATTACATAGGTGAAGTAAGGCAGGGACGTACTGATGATGTCATGCCACTGGCCCTAAAGTTTATTCACCTTCAATGAGTCCATGGTGTCGAACCGCCTCAGCAGCCAGGACAGACTTGCCTGAGCCGGCCATTCCAAAGACAGTGATCCAGCCAGGGTCCTTCTGGAGTCGATACAGCTTCTCTCGGATTCGATTGACCAGCTCTGGTCTGCTAACAAACACCACAGGCCTCTGAGGTACACCACCTTCACTTAGCACCGTCTGAACTGTTTAACAAACAAAATACTGCTTTTTTACATGTATAAAAAAATGTAAATGTACAGTTTCGCTCAACTCACTTTTATTTATAAAGCACTTTAAAAACAATACAGTTGGCCTAAGTGCTGTAACACAGATATAAAAACAAATAAAAATAAATAAAATAATTAATAAAAAACAATAAGAGTGATTATAAATTAAAACAAAAATGTTTTTCTCTGTTCAGGAGAAAAACATAAACAACAGCTGTGTCATCTGCTGCACAATGATCACAACCTGGTTTTTCATTACTGATAAAAATGAAATCTGTAAATGTACTCCATGTATATGCTTCCATCCCCTGCTGTTGCAGATGTTGTATTTACAATTGAGTATTGTTCCACAACCTGTGTGTTACGTTAGTTTTTTCACATTGTCTTATGGCCATTTTAATTTTTATGGGTATTGCTGTGTAATGAGTTTATTACTTGTTTATTGATTTTTAGTCTATTATTTAGTATTTATATTTTTATAATGCCTGAGGATAAATCTCTCTGCCCAAAATAATAAAAAAAAAAAATCAGGAAAAGAAAATCAGTGTTCAAAAGGGGATGTTTATGCTGCTGTTGTTATATAAATATAACAGGAACTGCACAATACAGTTGTTCAGCTTTCATCAACATGCACATCACAATAGAACCTTCCACTTCTACTGTATCAACCCCCATTTCACCTTTTTCTTACCATAAGGTGTGCAGCCATCAGGGAAGCTCTTATATGCACTAGGTGAGATGTTCGGTAAGTCATCGTGGAGCAGACTGGCTAAATCGTCATACGCCTCCTTAATCAAGGCATTGTAAAATGATATGTAGGCACGGTTGTCTTTCCTCAGCAACAGCTCAAGCAATGCCACAGCCTGATCTTTTCTGGTTGACTAGGGAGAGGTATTCATGAAAACTTGTTTAAGTGAATTTTAAACACTGGTACTCTGCTGGTCTTCAAAAAAAAATCTATTATATACTACATACAAGTAATATATAACAATATATAAAAGAATGAAACAGGCTGACTGTCATTTTAAACACATTTCAATTACTGTACATGCTCAACAACACAAAAACACAAATGTTCACCTGAGTTCTGATTTTCTCCTCCTCGTCTACAGTCAATACACCATCACTGATCATGTGGTCCATTAGATAACTGGGCTTAATGTCCTGTTCCAGCCTGTTGCGAAGGCGCAGCAAACAGCTCCGGGCCCCTTCCTCCAGTGCCATTTCTGCTCATAACACCAACCAACCATGCAGGATCTTGATACACTGTAAGACAATAATAACCATGCGAAAGGTAGGTCAACCTCCCTGAAGAGGGCAGCAAGCAATGGAAATTACACAGCACATTATTATACATGAATATTACCCAAAAACACACGTCATGCATGTTGAACTCTTATGCAATTGCTAAAACAAGAGGAACAGGAATAAAGTTATGAAAATGAAAATGAAAATAACAATCCAGCCAGTTCCTATAACACTATGTTCAACAGTTGATTTATCTATAAGATAAAAATTATAGTTTTAGAAGCAGTTATAGTAGATAGAATAGCTTTCAAGTCTGTTTTAGATGATTTGGTGAGTTGATTATATGTTCACCTTTTTTCTAAAAACCAAAAAAACATGCAGTATAAGCAAAATAGTTTTCAAGTAGTGCTACTCTTGACAGATGTGTGAAGACGAGAAACGACTTGA
>JAPQRQ010000005.1:15573341-15592970 GCA_037367365.1 Apogon talboti | reverse complement strand
GGGGGGCAGCTGGGGGGGCAAGGCTCTACAATGGGGGGGTAGTTGCGCCCCCCTTGGCCCCCTATAGATCCACACTGCTAAAAATGGTAAACCTACCAAACACTATACAGAAAAGCATGTTCTTGTTCACTTACCTGGTGTACTGTCCAGGATGCGTTGGAACGTTGCCCTTTCATACTCAACACCCTCCTTCTGCATTACAGTCCTCATTTGATCAATTTTAAAGTTTACCACATCTGCCTTCATCAAATCCAGCACACGGAAGATCTCCCTGATGTGTCGGAAAAACAGAACTGATTTAAAAGTCAAAAGAGACAGTTCACTAAGCTTATTTATTCTCCGTTACAGGAAATACAGTTTAAACTTTAGTCACTGAACACAGTCAGTGCTACAGTAATGTTGACTGTGGTAATACAGATTTGGTCTCATCGTGGTAACTACGTGTACAGACATGTCTCTGTTAACTTGCTAAGTAATAATTAGACAGAAGTTGTGAAGACTTTACAGTTGATGCCAAGCCATATCAGCGTACCTGAACAGTGTTACTGTGCTAGCTGTGGTTTCCCGGAGATTCTTGATTTCCTCATCCCTTACTGGGGCACACATTTTGCCCATAGTATTGATAATGTATGAAGCAAGGCCTTGTATGTCTACAGCATCATTGTCAGCCTGCTGGCGAATTAGGTCGATGTCCAGCACCTCCATGATCTGAGTCCGCATCCGGTTGGCACCCGGGTTGAGGAATGACAGCAAAATCTGTCCAATGAGAGAAATTCAGGACAAACAAGAATAAAATATTGCTTTACTTATAAGGTTATGCAAATGGAATCATGTCTACAGAAGCAATAAACAGTCAGACTGGCAGAGCTGACCTCTCTGATTTCCTCCAGTAATTTGATGGCATGTTCATATTCAGGTGGATCATCATTCAGTTCAGACTCCAGGATATCCCAGTAGGCTTTGTGAAGGGTATCTCTCACTACTTTAAATAAACTGAGAAAAAAAAGTACATAAATCAGTTTGGGTTTTTTTCTCTCATTTATTTTTATGAAGTATATGTATAGATGTAAAACACATACAAATCAAAATACTGTAAGGAGCCTTCTACCAAATTCAAATGCACTGACAATCAACTAAAATCTCACTGGGCACACAAAATAATGAGTGTTATTGTGATGTACGGAAATAGTGCAGCTTTACCTGCCCTGAGGTGGGCTGTGCGGCTCAAAACGGAGGTTGGGGTTCATAGTAATCTCATGCCCAAGGCTAAGATTGAAGAGGTCTCTGGTGGACTCCATGACTTCATCCAGGGTTATGGTTTTAGGCGGGCTTGCTGTGGGAATCATATTTTGAATAAGTTTCATAAGAAAACAAGAAAGAGCTTGAACTAGACTGGGGCTGTCAAAGTTGCATGACTGTTGAGTTGTACAAGGACAGGATTGACCTTTTTCACACTTGCCGGAAATACGTAATCGTTGTGGAAAAGGACTTCCTGCCAAGCCTCAACACAGTGAGACAAAATGGATAAGAGAGTGTACACAACCTGCCTGACCCATTTGCCACATATTACATTTGCCGATGTTGCAAGGTTCATTGAAGAAAACACTGTAACCAAAAAGAACAAAATCAATAAAGGGTACAAATTTCTCCAAGAGGAATTTGTCCATAAATATCAAGGTAAGTAGAGATGGATCAGGCTGTTACTGAACTGAACTAGAATGATGAGTCATTAGCATGTTTACTTAGACACAATTTATGTCTAATGTACAGTCGACCTTACTAAAGCATCATAGTCTGCTTCGAATGAAACATTATGGCATCCGTTTGTTGTGTTTAAGATTATCCAAATGGAAGTCTTCTATGTAGCGACAGTAATGTTAGCTGAATGCTATCATCAGTTAACCTTTTTTCAGGTAACACTTGTGTTTATGTACTTTTTTGAACAGAAATGAAACTGTTCCATGAGAAAAGGCTAGGAACAGCCCCAGGTTTCAGGTGGCGAACAGTGATTCCTAACACATAATCCTTGGACGTGAAATGTCTGCTGCCGACATACACATTACCCTTTTTAATCACAAACCTCATCCGGCCGGATCGCTTGAATCCACTTCTGCCTAATCTCACTGTCCATAGGAAAAGAATGAACAGACTTAAGATAAGGCTGATTTTGGGCATAACAAGAGCAACCTGCAACGCTACAAGAAATCTTATTTTTCGCTTGTGCCATAGTTGCCCTGACAGGTGAGGAAGTAGAATTCCACACCAATTGCGTATTTCTGGTCAAAAATATAGAAGTTGTGAAAAAGGTCTACTGCTGAAGTAAAATCAATTAAACACTACTAATGACATAACTTCACAAATGCTGCCCTTCTGAACAGTATTACTGCACATCAGAAAATACAACAAAAACAAGAACACCAACTCAAAGATTATCTAGTTTGCTGCTTGTATGCAGAAAGCAGAAAAGGGGTAAATAGGGAAAACTCACAGGAAGGTGTACAATGTTTGCTGGAGCAGTCACTGGTGAAACTTTCACGGGAGCAGTCCAGGTCACTGGTTGATGTCATGCTATCACAGCGCTCAGATGATGACTCCACATCACTGCCTTGGTCTTCACCACTGGATGTAGACAGAGGTCGCTCATCATTTTGAGGCATCTTGGATTTCAGCTGCAGAAGAAAAGTGGAAACTCTTATAGTGCTGAATAAAATACTTCAGATAACAGATGAACCAGTTCAGCAAGTTGCAAGGTAATGAGTAAATGGGGTTTTAAACTACTCATTCAGGAATAAGACACTATAAAAAAAAAAAACAGAAATGTTGATCAGTTCTTTAGTATTTTTGACTTTCACAGAATCGTGGTAAGCAGTACCAACTTTCCATATGTGTGAGTCAGAAGGAAAGAGCATGTGACACCAGTGACTGATAAAAGGCATTCATTCACTTGTTTAGGCAGTTAACACAGTGCAACAAAAACACCAGTCACAACACAATAACAGCCGGTGGGTTTGTTCACCATGGAAACAAAGATAACCGCCTTGCAGCATTGTATCAACATCTTATCAAACTCCTGAAGGTACATTAACTATTTTGGCAAAAAACCTTTATGTTCTGTGTGTGTTTGTTGGTACAGGGGTTGAAAAGACTCTTTTCCATATTTAGGTATAAAAGTACACACATTGCTTACCTGATTAAACTGCAGATACCTGAAAACTGTACTCATGTACGGTAACAAAGTGTTACTACTTAGTTACTTCACAGCTGTTATTAACAAAAAATCTAGTGTTCTCTGAGGATAAAAGAGCCACTGGGTTCAGGTCTATCTGAGATCAATTGTCTCCAGGGCAACAAAGGACAACAGGCAGCTTCTCAACTGTCAATGAGATCCTGTTACACCGGTCTCTTCTGAATGCAAACATAATATATTAGCATAAGAAAAGAAATACATAGCTGTTAGACAAACACAGAAAACCTAACTGTTTTCCGAAATTCAAGGTAAAAGCACTAAGGGAGCTGTCACTCAGAAATGTGCATACAGTGACAATTACAAACACACACATCTGGATAAAACTCTAAAACACACTGTAACAACTGTAAAAACACACTACCCAGAAAGCCTTGCCTTTCTAAAATTATCTAAGACATACAGTACAGGCAGGATGACCCTTGGGTGTTCTTGTCCCTGGTCTCACTTATCTGCTGCCAAAAATGAATGCACACTCCCTTGCTGATCCTTCAGTTTAAAGATAGCTCAGGGGGTGAGGGTGCACAAAAGGAGTGTGTGACTTCCTGTACCCCTGCTGGGCCCATAGAAGTTCATTCATTACATCATCTGCTAGACTTCACAGCTAGGTCACAGCCACACAGCAGGCCAATTTGCAGAGATTATCTAGAGCAACGCAGTCCAGAAAACTGATTACGGATTAAATCTACTCTGTCATCTGCTGCTTCATTGAGAGAAATCCTCTTTAAGCAGTCTGAATGTTAGGCAGAATAACATGTACTGTACTGTTTAAACAGGCCTATAATCCAAGGTAAGACAACACAACACAAATACTTCAACTAAAGTATACATTCTGTATGCCTTGCTTCATTCATTCAAAATGCAGTCTGTGCTGTACAACCAGTACGACAGCCAGCAATACAATTTTTAGTGTTTTGTCTTCATACTTCTTAGGAGAAAGTATAGGATGAATGAGACACGAGCAAAAACCTGAGTAAATGGGTAAACTGAGTGGACACGGACTGTACATCGTGATACGATAAGTCTGCAGAACAAAGCCAGCCCTCTGAGGTCCAGATTTGACTGCAGTATAATGTAAACAAAGCAGTGGATCAGGGAGGCTGGACTAAGCACGCAGAGACTATCCTCATTGGTCGAAGTTGCTTGTCCGTCATCCCTATATGGAAAATCTTTGGTTACACGGCTGTGCACATGGATAAAAAATATCCACACACGCGTAAGAAGTACGTACACGTGATCTGCTCCAGTACAGATCAAAACAAGAACTCCGTGCACATATAAGAGAATGCATTTGATATCAATGTCAAATGTAGATCATTAATTGAACCACATTCACAGCCCACATATATATTCTGTTACTTGTAGAGGTGGTTTAAGCCTCACTGTCACAAACTCCTCTGTCGTTGTTGACACATGTAAAGATCCCGCAGTCTTTGTTACTTGAACAAACGCTGTAACCACAGCAACCATAAAGTAAACCATTAACTGGTCGTTTTACGGAATAGTTAGGGTTTGTCATAGCCAATGTCATGCTAGTTGCCACATCCGACGACTTAACCTTAAGTTTCCGCTCCACAACAAAGCCACACACGAATTATAATAAAGTTGCCAACAAAGTCAGCCGAATAACGTCAAAATAGATAAGGGATGTGAGATGCTAACAAAGGCGTGTTTTACCTCTTTCGAGTCTCCAGAAAAGGAGACTGACGACAAAAATAGCTCAGATACGGGCTGGAGATTTGTCGTCGTCCTTGTGTTCGTTAGTCTGTTTAAAGGTCCTCCGTGTCTCAGCTGTGAGAGGAGAAACAGGCAAGACTATTTCACACTGCAGGAGGTGTAAAACGTCCGAACAAACACACAATTCAGCTTTAGAATCAAAGATTAGACTTTTTCTATCTTTCAAATTCATATTTAGTAGATATATATAATTAATAAATTGCAAATATTCTGCGAGTAGAGGGCATTATGATATTGTAAACTAATACTTTAAAGTAACTACCCTTCTCTAAAATGGTACGCTCCGCTCGGCTTCACATGGTGAGTCTTTGTTTACGGATGTGACCTCAGTGTTTATGTGTCTGTGTGTATGAAGAGTACAGCTTCCTTCAGGACAAAGCGGGAACTTCATGATCATCCTACTGGGGACTCTTTCACGCCCACCTGAATCATTGTGTTGTCCTGGAATTACATGTAACGCCTAAATATCAAAGTACCTAATTATCAGAGTGACAGTTTTATTTTAAGATTTGTCAGCCACAACATGAATATGATTATGTTCAATACACACGGAAAACCCACGCATTCCTGTGGTCCATCAACATCAGTGTATCGAAGTAAACAGGTCACCTTTTGAGTCATAACTGAGAAATGTTCCCTATGTCACAACCCAAAGGCAAACCTTATTGTTATTGAAAAATGGGCTCCTTTCGCTCACAGAAACTTGCGTTTAACATCAGAAAATTAAATATAATAATATTTTGTTTGGGTGCTTGGACAGAAACAGTTAAAAACAAGGAAACAGAATGTCAATTGAAAAACACTGGATGATTAAAAAAAAGTATGGTAAAGCAGATTTCTGTTTTTGTGCACAGAGTTTGCACTCCCACCACAAATTAGATGACCTGATGTCACAGGTTTTTAGAAACTTTTGAAGTTTTTAATTGTAGAATTTACATTAATGTTTTTTGTATTATTGATTTTATGTCTTCTTCTTCTTCTTCTTCTTCTTCCTTCACATATATACATAATACATTGCAGTATTTCAGTATTGAAAGTCACAAAAGATACTTATTTTGTTGTGCATTTCGTGTCAAGGTTATTGTTCAGGCTATGTTGGCCACAAGATGGCATTAGAATCTCTGCTATTGCCCCGGCCGATAACATACAGTAAGTCCAACCAGGATTGCGTGCCTGTAGACAAGTATTTTGCTCTTATCTGTATACAGCCAAAACAGGAACGCTTCAAACTTTATTTGGATGACAATGTGAACTTGAAAATGAAAAACTAATTTCACAATAGTATTTTGAATCAAAACTACTACTAAAAATGTATTTTCACTTATTCGTGGGCCTGTAAAATCTTATCAAAATTTATCTGGAAAAGCTGTTTAAGATTTACATCTGAGTCTTTTGTACAGTGAACAATAACATACCACTTCACATATGAAAATGAATTCAACATAAACAATAAATAATGCTTGTTAAGATTGAAGTCAGCTTCTTTAGTCATAGATTCCACTACTTTTGCTGCAATAACTTGTGTTTCTTTGGTGGTATGGATGGCATGCAATGACAAAGTATTGTATTCTCCTATGTTTCATTAATATTTTTCTGAGATCAGTCGTTCTGATATTAAGTAACTTGACTAACTAGATTGAAAAATTTGGTTATAAAATCTATTCTCCTTTTTGTTATGTACCATTGTGTACTGTACTATTGTATATTTTGTTATTGCTTACTTTGTATGCTCTAACAGATTTTAGACAGTAGGAAAAAAATCTGGGTCATGTCATGTAAATTTCATGTAAATTAAAATGGCTCTGTCTGTAAATGTATTGCGAGAAACTCTGCTTTATAACATAACATTTATAAAAGTCACAGCTGTCGTTTAAGTGCCCTGTAACAAGATTATTTTTGTGGTGACTTGGGGACAATATGCTAAATACTAATGTTATACAGATTGACGCCAATTTTGTAATGCTACAGTATATTACACAACAAGTTATTAGTTTATTAAACTCCCTTTACACATAATAGCCTTCCTCATTGTAAAATATTCACTAACGTAACATGATATTCATGACATAATAAGATATCAAATGTAAGATATATATACATGACATTATGTCGTAATATGACATTATGTCTACAACGGTGAGACGTTAAATTGCTGGGTCAGTAGGGGGCAGCAGCATGCGTCCTGTCAGAAAATCACAGGAGAAGAAGAAGCAGCGGAAGTTGTCACATGGACTCCTGATGGCGGTGGATTTGACTCCTCGGTTCAGACGTTTAAACAGTCAAACACGAAGTTTTCGTGAAAATATTCAGCATGGTAAGTTTTGGCTGAGTATTACCTAGTGGAACAAAGTTTATATCTGTTCCTCTTGGCTGTTTTTATCCTCACAATTAAGTCGCAACTGTAAACTTATCGGAACGTCGTCCCCTCCGCGGATGCGGGTTAAAAATATTTTTGGCAAACGGTTTCAGATCGTTAACACTCTAATAACTAGTACTTTCAAACTTGGAAATAATCAAACAGTCCATTGTATTTTGACATTGGTTTATATAAAACAGATTAGTTTTTCACAATTTTTTTGATAAATGTGAATCTGCTGAACGGAGACATTTTCCATACATAACTGTAAGAGGCAAAAAAGAATGTGCCTCCCTGAGTTTAAATCAACGACAAAAAACTGTATTCCAGTTAAATTTACTCATACATTTGGAATGTCTACTATTGGGAAAAAAAAAACCTAACTAAAAATAATTAATGTTCCAAAAACAATACGTAAAGGAAGGGAGTGCTGCCATATTGAATTCCTATAGAAATAATAAAAAAAATCCTATAAAAATAGACAGATGGCCTCATCATTAATTCCAAAGCTTTGTGTCTCACAAAGCAGGGTACAATTACAGCTGTTCCATAAAGTGGGTCATTCTGTCAATAATCAACTGACATTTTATAAATATTATAAAATTCTGAAATATGTTTATTAAAATTGTGAGGGTAGCAGTAGACAAGAAGAACTAAATGAAGTCCATACCATGGATAAAACCTCATTTGTGTGCTGTTTTTTTCTCTATTTGTGCCATCCTGTAGGTTTCTCAGGGCCTTTTGGAGCCACCCAACTATGGCATAACATAATCCAAGCCCTCAAAACACAGGTAGAGGTGCGTCGCTGCAGGAGACACCTACGTGTTCATGCGGAATGTTTCACAGGCTCAGATGCTGTTGATGCTGTCCTCAGTTATTTGATGCAGAATGTGGTATTTTGCACTAGTGAGGTGTCTCGCCTCAAAGCAGCACGCCTCTGTCAGGCTCTGATGGAGGCAAAGGTGTTTGAACCTGTGGGCACAAAGCTGTTTCGCCGAGACAAGGAAGTGACCTTTGAAGATAGTAGCTGCAGCCTTTACCGTTTTCTGGAGTATAAGGTTCAGCCCACCTCTGCCACGAAGGACTACAGTAGTGACACAGAAAACATACTCCCAGAGGAGCTGGAGCCTAAGAAGAAGAAGAGCTCCAGGTTTGATTAACATAATTCCATGAATTATGTTCAGTAAAATAAATGACATTCAGCATAGAGAGCTTAAAAATTTAGCCTTTCATTATATCATCATCTAACACAGTAGAGGCAGGAGATAGATAGATATAATGTATATGATGTAACAATTTATTACTGAGCTTTTTAGAATACATGATTCTGATTTGCTGTGAATTACAGACTGTTGGAATGGTCAAAGTTTTGATCATGGACTCTGAAGTTAATTCTTAATCCAATAAAATCATTTAATTTAGTATTTTCAGTCAAAAGAATAGTAAGTACGCATAAGTTGGATAATTAACCATTCATGTGTTAAAATTAATCCTGTCATGGTGATCACAATACTGTTAGTTAATTTTGCTTTCATAAGCATCACTAGCTTCCTGTACTTTGTACTTGAATATCCTGTTTCATCTTCTTTCAGTAGGCTGAGGACCATCTCTAATCCCCTTGCAGTTGGCCCTTCAGACAGGAGGGTTGAGAGACTGCTTAGGGCCATAAACCTGCGACCCTCCTCATCTCCGTCTTTTAACAAAGTCCCTACAACCTCCACAGCCTTTTTGTCAAAAGCTGGTAAGATAAGCTTAATTTGCCTGTATCTACATTTTATTGGGTAACGTGTGCAAGAGCTCATGTAAATATCTGTCTTTTCACAGTGATAGAGGAGGTTTGGAAGCAGCAGACACTGCTCCAGCTGCTGCAGATAGTTGAGCTGCCCATGCTGGACTGCATCTTGGCCTCTCCCTCCAGGGTTCAGCCTCAGGCCTTCATGGCTCCCTTGGCCACTCAAGACCTGGTGATCTCCAATACTTGCCTGGAGAGAGAACTGCCAGAGGCTCTTAACCTGCCCCAGTGAGTGGTCCGATTTATTCTTGGAGTATTTCCTGCACGGTTACAAAGATATGTGACGAAAATGAAATCTGCTGAAAGTATAATAAACTTGCATTGGCTGTGTTTTGATTTGCTCTTCATCAGAACCTGAAGTTATTAAAAAAGTATAGTTCTGTGTAATCTGAGTAGGTGCAGGATTTTTATGTCTGAAATACTTAAGTTTATCTCCTCAATATTTTACTCCGGTATTACTGTTTAAGGAGTACTTTTGAATGTGGGAGTAAACCATGATTGTTTTTTTTTCCCCAGGTTAGATGAGTGGCTTTCAGCAGCAGCAGACTGCTTAGAGCTCTTTCCTGACCAGCTGATAGTGGTTGCAGGGGAGCACCTCGGTCAGCAGGGTGTCGGTGTCTCTTCAGGTGATGACAAAGCAGAGCAGATGTTAAGTCAAAAGAGACTGCTCTTTGACACCATTGCCAAGTACTACAATGGACAGGAAAAAGCCCCACTGCTCTCAGGGCGGTATCTGGACATACATATTGCGATCCTGAATCTGTTGGGTAAGACGTAGTATACAGGATTTCAGTTAAAGGTCCTGTATTCTTGCACAGTTAAATTCTGGTAACAACATTTATCATCTGATATATCTCTCTGCTGATATAATTGTTTTTGCACTATCCCTTTTTACTGTGTCCTGTTTCATACAGATGGAGGGAATATGCAGGATGCCATTAAAGCATCTCAGCTGTGTTTGCGACTTCTGGAGGCAAGTGTGAGAGATGAACTCTGGAGACTTCTGGCCTTCATGTCTATGGCAGCTCACCCAGAAGCCTGCCGTCTGCAGAAACAGGTCTAACAAAATATACATTCTTCTCTATGTATGGAATGATTTATATGTATAATTTCACTGATTTCCAAAATTATTTTGACATGCAACCATGATTCTTTAACTGACACATTTGATATGTCACTATTTTTAGATGGATAACAGGCCCTTAGTCTGCCGCACCTTTCAAAGGGCAATCGTCCAGAATCGTGAAATGACTCATTCGCAGAGTGAAACCTTAGTTCTGTTTCTCATGGACAATCACACTGAGCTCTTCAAGGTACACATTGCACATTTGTAAATGTTCTTGACACAAAACTGAAAACTACACTGATTTCCTTGGAGCACCTTATAGTAAAGTGCTGATAGACCTGCATACATACACTGCCCAGCAGAAAAAAGCCCCCACTTAGATTTAATAAAGTAAATAGTCAAGAACTTCAATATGTTTCAGTTGGAAATGCCTACCTTCTGATTTCTTAAAAAAAATCATCATTTTGCTACAGAGCATAAACATTTTGACTGTAAGAGAATAAGAATCTTTGGGATGTGCTGCAGAAGATTTTGCTCAGTGCGTGACCCTGCCACCATCAATATAAAAATAATCTTGGTGAAAAAGAATGCAACTCTGGAAAGAAGTGAGTGTTGTACAATTACATGGTAGAAACAATCCCATGGTAAATGCATCTCATTATCAAAGCTAAAGATGGTACAACAAAATATTGTGTATGACTTTTTTTGGCTGGGTAGGGTATGTCACTGGTATGAAGGTTTAATCATTGAAAACATTCATTTTTAACATTATTTTACTTTTTTTGCATTTTATCGTGATGATTACAGACCCCTACCTCCCTCATTGAATCTGTAAGGAGGACACTGAGGACTATGCAGCAGGGCAAAGACCCTGACTCATTTCCCAGTAAGTTGAATAAAAAATTACATTCAATGTAAACTTTTGCACATTTCCAGTTTGATTTGGTTTTGTTCTACTCAGAAGTTATTCAAAGTCTTCCATACTATATTTTCACCTAACTTGACTTTTAAACATAAGACTAACGTCTGATTTCAGATTTGATATGAACCCACATCTGGACTAAAATACACACTGACTTTGACTACATACAGTCTCATTATGGGCTTAAGGGAAAGTACTGTGTTATGAAAGTGTAGGACTACACAATGAGTTCTCTTGATTCAAGTCATCAGTTTTTGTCAGGAGCACTGATGTTTACAACACTGCATGTTGCAGCGTTCACATTCTGCCAGCAGGTGACACCACAGGAATATGAGGACCAGCGTGAGGCGACCACACTGGAGAGCCTCAAGCAGCTTCTTCATGACATCTCAGTGAATGAGAACCTGCCTGTCAAAGAGAAGAAAAGGCTGCTCAAAGAGTTTGAGAAACATCACCCTGTGGTCTTCCTCCAGCATTTCTCTAGTACCTTCTGAGAGTAAAGACATGGAATGGTTTTGGTATGACTTCCACGTACACCTCAAACCAATACTGGCAATAAGTTTATGGTCAGCTTATACTGTAGGACTACTATGATCTTGTACTCTTGGTACAGAGTGATTGGTCTCTATTTGCCTTGAAAAGCGCTATAGAAATCTAATCCATTATTATTATTATTTTTATCTTTTATTGATTGGTTCCTAAATGTCACTTAATCATCTCATAGCACTAAATAAACAGATAATCAAGTCTGACTAATGAAAAGGCTCAAAAATGTGAACTGCAGAAGCTTTAATTGTTGCCACTAGTTTGCATTTTATTTGATTATTTAAGGTTTTTATTAATTATTCAAATTTAACGATGGAGTTTGAATTTTGTGCTCAAATCTGTTCTGGCCGTACAATAAGATGAAACGAATAAAAAAGCACAAGGAATCAGTGAATTTAGGACTGCCACCTAATTGGCAGCAGCTTAAGGCTGTAATAAGACAGTTAGTGTACTAATTGATGTAAGTGGAGTTGAGTTTGACTTGAAGCTTTATTTTAATCTTGTTGAGCTGTCTGTATTTGGTGAAATCCAGTGTGGTTTTGCACTTATATTTCTACATGTCAAATGAAGATGAACAGAATTACAGCAATTTGTGTCTCATTTTATTTTTGAAGTTTGACTGTAGCATAATGTAGTTTAAAAAAAATATTTGTAAAAGTGCCACTAATGTAGCTGAAAGATGTTTTAGCACAGTTTTTAAGTGTTAGGCCAACAATAGCTCAGGTTAACATGTGTTAATTTTTTATTTTTATTTTTAAGATTTACTTGAAAGGCAGATATGTCTTTTGATGGAAGAGGTATAATAATAGGTGACTATTATAGGCTACTACTAATTAAATCTCAGATGTTTATTTTTTCTTTGTCAAAGCCATGGTTGTACAAGTCATTTATGATCAAAATGTCATTCAGTCAGCATGGTTTGCTCTTTGCATTAACTGTAACACTATTAGGATGCACTTTATGATGCTGAACTGCTTTATTTCTGTTTAAATAAGTTATGTAATAAAATTTGAGTTCATGCTCTCTTAAAATCTTTCTTACTCTTATTTTAAGTGTTTGCATGTATCCACGTGGCAGGTTCACTAACATGTTAAAACAAAGATATTGAAATGTGCCTTTTTATTTACATTTTAAAATTATTTTTGTTGAATTTCACATAAAGAGAAATTTTAAGAATGTTATCTTTGTTGAACACATGTAGGTTCACAGCTGTATAACTATTGTAATTACTTAAACCGATTACAGTTTAACAATCAGTAATGCAACCCGTAAAGTTAATGGTTTCCAGTCACAGTAGAAAGCATTGCACCTTCAGGCCGTACAATACACTCCCATAGTATAATTTTTGTTTATTTTAAGCTCTTAAACACAAAACCCTCTCATTGTAGATGAAACCAACAATTTTAGAGGATTTATTTATTGGATTTTATTTTAAGGTTTCTATGTTGATTTGTTGACTTTTATTGATTTAATGATTTTAGGGGCCACTATGTCCCTTAATGTTTCATTTCCTTATTGATCGTTGTTGTATGCATGTAATAATTGAATAGATTTACCATCCAATTGCGAGATTATTTAAATAATATAATTTTATCTTGTTTTATTTTAGTATGAGAAAGATCTTTACAGTGTTAAAATTACGTTATCAAGGCTTTATGAGTTAGTCGGAAATGAAGAGATAGAGGATGCCTAATAATGTTTTTCCAAAAGTATTTTATGTTACAGTTTACCATTAGTCTTGAGATGACAGCAAATCAATCATTACTTTTGTGAAGCACGATATATTTTCTTAAAGTGTATTTTCTCGGATTATATCAAATGTAGTCTGCATTTTTGCCTCTGTGATGACTGCAAAATATTGTGGAAAAGCATCTGATACTTACGCAAACCCGGAAGTGGTGCTGTGCGTCGCTAGCGTGCTAAGCTAGGTTAACTCATTTCGTATGCACCTGGAAGACATGGGGGCTGTGTCGTCTAGGCATTACTAACAGTCATACTGCAGAGAGTCTGTTAAAAATAGGAAAATAAACGGATATCCCTTTTATACAAGGTAAGTAACAAAAGGGTTTGGGACTGACAGCTATGTACCGACATAAACGGGCTTTGACAATACTCATGTAACGTCTCTGTCTACTGTTGGCTAGTTAGCTTTAACAGTGCTACACAGCTACCGTGATCTGTTTGTATAAAAAGCGTTTCACAGTAGACACCATCGTAGACAGCTGAAGCGGTGATATTTTAATTAGCTGCAGGTATAGGCAAATAAGAGATTTTGGCTGATAACCTTATGCTGTCAAGCAAAAAATGTACTGCAAAATTCATGTGTCAGTTTGGGGGGTGCTAAGGGCTAAAGATGACGTTTAACTGAGCTAACATCAAAGTATTCCCCAACCAGTAATGACAGTCATTATAAACACCTCATTAAACGGAAAATCCAGCATCTTCCTATTAGTGATTAAATTACACTTTGTTCGTCCCACGTAGGATGTTAGATCATACATACATACCACACTAGTGGTAAAGTACTTGGCATCTTAGCGGCTAAACGCGTCTGTGCTAGCTGTTAGGTTCTGTACAGGTAGTTTTGAGAGGGCGAATGAGTAAAACCATGCGCTCATAGGTTACTTATTTGGTACTACAGGTAATACCTGTTGCCCTCTCCCATTGTATTTTTTGACATAGCTTAAGTGACAACACACGAACACCTCACAACTCTGCATTATATTAATGTATAGTTATCCTTCTATGGTTCTCTCTGCTTTCATTTGAGGTATCCTGAAATTTGCAGGAGGCAAAGAATGTATTTACTTGCACATGATGTATGTGTCCTGCTAAATGCTAATTCAACTCAGTCTTAAACACCCTAGTTTAGGAAAAAGTTTTTAGAACCACACACTTTTGTTTTACATATACAGGAAGTTATCTTATTTGTTCGATTTCCTGTTACCCAATATGCTTGTTTGAAGTATGGCAAAGGGAAGCATCATTGGGTTGGTTAAATGTGCTCTGAGTCATCTTACTTTTCTGAGGACAGCTGGGGTAGTTGTGCTGCCCAGTGTCCAGCCAGCATTGGCAGGACACTGGGCACTTTGATGTGCAAATTTACAGGCAGTTTCATTATACTGCATATCTAATGGCTTGTTTGAGGCTTTTTCATGACTAGACAGGCTGAGACTACAGCTGTTGCATTTTGTGAATTTTAAGGACTGTTACTGTGCTCCTACATTCAACTGACTGGGGGCTATACTTAACTAAAACTATTTGAGTCATTTACCTTTGCTTGGTTGTCTCGTCTTTTGTTTCTCTTTCCCATCTCAGCTGCTTGGTCAGGCTTGAAAAATGGAGTCAATGCTAAACAAGTTAAAAAGCACTGTCACTAAGGTGACTGCAGATGTCACCAGTGCTGTTATGGGCAACCCAGTGACACGGGAATTTGAGGTGGGACGCCACATAGCCAGTGGGGGGCCTGGTATGTGCTGGAGGATCTACAATGGCACCAAGAAGTCCACTAAGCAGGTGTGTGCTTTTATATTATTAAATAATCGCTACCAAGGCCAGCTCATCTTCAGAGACATTGAATTCTCAATGAATATATGTAATGTTTCATCGGGGAAGAAATGTTTACACCAGTAAAAAGTCAGTTCTGGGACCTGATGATGCTAATTTCAGTGTTTGTCTTTTCCCCTCCAGGAAGTGGCTGTGTTTGTGTTTGATAAGAAGGTGATTGACAAGTATCAGAAATTTGATAAGGACCAAATCATTGATTCCCTCAAAAGAGGGGTACAACAGCTGACCAGACTGCGTCACCCTCGTCTCCTGACTGTGCAGCACCCTCTTGAAGAGTCACGGTGATTAACACGCACAGGCACAGTCTCTTTTGTACACACACACACTAATATCAAGGGCAAATTGAATGAGTCATGGCTCAAAGAGGGGTCTGACATATGGAAAAATGTGTTTATCAAATAAATTTGTCTGTGTGTGAATATGTGATCAGAAGCCTGTCAAGTTGAAAAGACTCTTTAGACTGGGCCCTGAATAATGTATGGCCCAGGAGAGCAAAACAAAGTTGAGACTGTGTTGTGCCTCTTGTTCTCTAACAATCTGTCTCGCCTATATTCAGAGCAACTCCTAGTGCTCAATACTTATTTTTTGCCTCTACTGATGTTATGAATTGTCTGTAAAAAAAAAAAAAAAAGAAATAAATAAAAAAATGAATATCATAGTGCAGTTTTCTAAGTTAAACTAATGTGTATCTGTGTTTTTTTTTGCCCTCAGAGATTGCCTGGCATTCTGTACAGAGCCAGTGTTTGCCAGCCTGTCCAATGTTTTGGGCCAGTGGGACAACCTGCCCAGCCCTGTACCCACCGACATCAAGGAGTACAAATTATATGATGTGGAGACAAAATATGGCTTGCTACAGGTGAGGATGTGAACAGTTATTGGAGATTGCTGGGTCTCATTAATATTAGCAGCAAACAAAGCAGCTTCACAGGTCAAGCTTTCTCTATTGGAAACAGGCAGGAAAGAACACCTCATCTTACATTTAAGACACAGATAGATACACGTGTGTAAACATACTGTACATGCTCTCTACAAAATCAGAGGGATGAAACTTCAGCAGTTTTAACAGTCAGATCCGTTATTCCTTCCCAGTCTCCAGTTTACATATCAGTTCAACTTTCAGGTTTTCTTGCTTTCTGGTTTTAAGATATGAAAATGACAGCCTGGCTAAGACAGACAGATAATCTTATGTTCATTGACCAGTTCACACAGAATTAATGAGTCAGTGTGTGGTTGGTTTGTCATGTTTTATTAAGCTGTATATTCAGTCCCAGGCCCATAATTACCATGCATTGTTAGGTGTGTCTTTTCTAATTGGTCATAGTAGGTCATAACTACATACACAAAATGGCTCTACTCTGCTTTTTTTTTTTTTTTTTTTAAACTGAAACTTTACAAACCATCTGTACATAAGTGTTATGTAGTACTACACTAGATTTGGATCTTTGATCATGTTTAATTTGAACATCTCACATTATAAAGTATACCCCTGTAACTTCTCATTACATTTTTTATCTCCTCAGATCTCAGAAGGTTTATCCTTTCTCCACAATGGAGTGAAAATGGTTCATGGAAACTTGTGTCCAGAAAACATCATCCTCAACAAAAGTGGCGCCTGGAAGATCATGGGCTTTGACTTCAGTATCTCCTCGACTAACCCCTCAGATGCTGATGTGAGTGAGGTTTCTTTGAGGCTGTTACTTTAAACTTTTGACCAGGACCTGTACTGCTTGTAGTGCGCTCTACCCAATCTGTTTTGCAATACAAAGCTTTTTGATTAGTAACACATATTAATATGCCCCTATATTCTCTCACCCTCTACAGCCTAAGTACACATGTAAAGAATGGGAACCCAACCTCCCTCCACTCTGCCTCCCTAACCCTGAGTACCTGGCCCCTGAATACATCCTATCTGTCAGTTGTGACTCGGCGTCTGACATGTACTCTCTGGGTGTGGTAATGCATGCTGTCTTCAATGAAGGCAAGCCTGTTTTCCAAGTCAACAAGCATGATATTTTTAAGAGCTTCAGCAGGCAGCTAGACCAGGTGAGTGGAGGTGCCTGATAGGAATGTGCTCAGTGAAGGAATAGACAAAAAAAAATTAACACTTATTGGGTGCCAAAATCAACAGTGTGTAACCTTTTATCATGTAGGCATTGATTTAATTCTCCTCTTTGTTTTATTCCACCTTTTAAAATGTCCCTATCATCTGTAGCTGAGCAACATAAGTCCAGCGCTGCTGAATAAAATCCCAGAGGAGGTGCGAGATCATGTTAAAATGCTTCTGAGTGTCACGCCCAATGTTCGACCTGATGCTGACCAGATGACCAAGGTTCGCATTTGTATTATATTCTACACACATAGTATTTTGTTTGTGTCCTAATGCCTGCTAGCTTACAGTTGAGGACAAATGTTTGATTTAATTTTCCTCTGTGTGGAATCCAGATCCCATTTTTTGATGACGTGGGAGCAGTGACTCTCCAGTACTTTGACTCCCTCTTTCAAAGGGACAACCTACAGAAGTCACAGTTCTATAAAGGGCTTCCAAAAGTTCTGCCTAAACTACCCAAGGTAAATGCTTTTATCTTTTGCAAAAGAATAGTCACATGTGTCAGGTACAATGCAATGAAGTTTAGAAAATGGATAACATAAGTTGAACCTATAATTGTATTCTTATTGAGGAGGGGTTTATGCTTCTTCTATGAAACATTTATTTTCTTTCCACATTTTATTGTCATTTCTCTGGCATTTTTGCAGTCATGTCAGTTAAGTGTACATGGTCTCTTACACATTTTTTAATGTCCCTTCTCTCAGAGAGTGGTGGTCTATCGAATCTTGCCAGCCTTGACCTCAGAATTTGTCAATCCAGACATGGTTCCTTTTATACTTCCTAATGTCCTGCTGATCGCAGAGGAGTGCACGAAGGAGGAATATGTTCGCCTCATCTTGCCTGACCTCACGCCTGTTTTTAAGCAGCAGGAGCCAATCCAGGTAGACAAAGCAGACAGAACATGATGTGTACAACTATACATGTGCTCACTTTCACATAAAAATAACCTCTTTAAATGTTTAGGATTTGTAAGTGTTTGAGATTTAGCAGTTAGATTAAACTGAATGCAGTATAACCTGACTAAAAGCATGTGCAGTTGGTCACTTTATCAAGACTTGTCTCTCTCTGTATTTTTCTTCCAATGCTTCTTCAGGCTAGTAACATGGTGAGTGGTCAGTGTTGTGTATATTTTCTTATTACAGCAGCTTGTGTGTGTGTTGTCATATCTGTAATCCTAAACATATTCACTAAAGACACTAAAATCACAGTCTTGGCCAACTTCCACTTACCTCCTACTCAGCAGTAGAAAATAGCATGGTATTCTCCAGCTTGTGATCCTTTCTAATTCGGTCCATGTGCTGTGCAGATCCTGCTGATATTCCTGCAGAAGATGGATCTGCTGCTGACCAAGACACCAGCAGAGGACATCAAGAACTCTGTGCTGCCTATGGTCTACCGTGCTCTGGAAGCTCCTTCTGTTCAGATCCAGGTAAAAATAATAAACAAAAGTCTTTAGACAATATTCACCCTACAGAAACATGTTGTCATTGCCCTTTTTTTAGATTTCTTGTTAAAAAATGTGGATCACTGCAGTGAATGTTTTACCTACTATGATAAAAATGGTATCTTTCTTTACTTTTTCTCTGTGGCTGACCAGGAGTTGTGTCTGAACATCATCCCAACATTTGCCAACCTCATTGATTACCCGTCCATGAAGAACTCCCTCATCCCTCGAATCAAATCAGCCTGCCTACAGACATCCTCACTAGCTGTGAGTTTCAATAAATGATTTTGTATTCTCAGGGTGTAAATCAGTTGATATTTACAGTGTTTTGTTTGGTAAATTGATTTAAAATAGGCCATGTAATTGTTAATTAATCATTTCATTAATGTCTATGCATCAAATTCATCAAACAGAGAATAGAAAGCTATGGCTTATAGGCACTGTAAGATGCAAAGACACAATGAACATGTTTGATTGAGTTGGCAGCGGAGGGGTTTGCTGCAATGAAGACAAGGACAAAATAAAATCTCAGCTGTTGATCTTTTACACCACTGATGTTACAGGTTGTAATAGCTTAGATTTCAGTGGCTATTGTTGAGGTTGACTATTCACCTGATTATTCTCAAATTCAAGCCGCATTTTCTTTACTCCTAGGAGAGGTGCGGTGCTAAGTTTATTGGCTAAATACAATTTGAAATTTTTTTTTTTTTACAGGTTTTTGAAAATTTGAACTTAGAACATTTGTCTGACTGATTTTTCCAAGACTATTCAAATTTGACACGTTTTAATTAATCCCTGACCAGGCAGGGTATCAGTGAGCAGGAGGGGCAAAGTGGTTTTTTGTTTTT
>JAPQRQ010000005.1:15553045-15565657 GCA_037367365.1 Apogon talboti | reverse complement strand
ATTGTCATGTTGGAACATCCAAGACCGTCCCATGTACATTCTGTCAGGGTATGGACACTTATGAGCACAACTGTATACTCTATATGCTTAACCTGCAAAATCAAGGGTGTAAGAGAATCTCCTGATGCTGTAGTGTAACTGGCCCCGAGGGTTCAGCTGGTATTGTCTCTCAATGGCAGGGCTGTCAAATGAACATATCTGCACACAAATAAATGAATCAACCTGACAGAGGAATGCACACATGACCTGGACACGTGTTCAAATAAGTGACAGTGACTGTAGATCTACATTCATCATTAGGTTTCATCAGTTTTTTAAGAGGTATCACTACTGATGCTGACACAACATGTACCAAAAACAGGCCTCGATTTTCAAAATGAATACTAAACTATATCCCAGCTGTTCAAAGCTGTGTATCTCTGTAGGTGTGAATGTTCTCTGTGACTGTCTTCTGCTTACATGTGCTTGGTATTCTGTCCAATTCCCCTCATCTGCAATGAACTCCCACTTGTAGCCTCCATCAGTGAGCACAGCTGAAGTCAAGTCAAGGCTGCACAGACATGAAGGGTTAGAATGAATACTGATCTTGAAGCTTAATGCTACAAGATCAGCGAAGCCCTCAGAATATATATCAGTTGACAGGTTAAGAGTTGCAAACATGAAGCAAAAGGCAAAGCAAAGGGGTTTTATTCATAACGTTCATACCTTCCTGAGTTGAATTTCGGACGTCTGCGTACTTTCCTGCACATGCCTGTAATACAGTTTGTTTGGCTCATGGCTGCAGAGTAGATACCAGTAATTAGACTGAGTTTTTTTATTTAATAATGAGCTCTCACAAACAAACTGAGCAAAGCATCACATACCACGGAAGTCAAGCGTGTAGTTTGTCGAGCCCACTGTGAAGCTGAAGGTCCCCTGAGGATTTAGACTGAACTGATGCTCCACGGTTTTACTACTGACTGAGGAGGACAACATGTTGGAACCCTGTGGAGGAGAATGAAAGAGGTCTAAGTGATGAGAGGAAACCCTGACCATTAGATTAGACTTTATGAAATAAAGCTGGTGACCTGGGATCCGTATTCACACCAGAGCCTGTCATCTCTAAAGTACCAGCCGATGTCCTCATCCTGGCCCTGAGGAGTGAACCTCATCCTCTGAACTCTGAAAGGTGCATTCTCAATCTGCATTGTGTCAAAGTCTATGAATAATTTCCTGTTGCAGAAAAAAGTAAATTTAATTGATTAAATAGACATTATTTATTTACCTTTAAATACTTTAAATGCAATATATTAGGAAAATGTCCCACAAAAACAAAGTCAAATCAACCACATTATGAAAATAAACATTAACAATAGAGTACTCACCCGTTTGAACACTTTTAGCAATTTTTATATTGAAATGAATGTGTCTTATTGGTATGATTTTGGTTTAAGCTGTGATGTAGAAATGGCAGCGTTGGAGTTCACATTGTAAAGTGACAACTCAATGTAGCACCGTTGGATATGTGATCATATATCAGATGTGTATAAAAAAAACATTAAATAATATGGTCATACTGCCACTATGGGTTATCACAAAACTCTGCATCTTCTGCATGGCTTAAAAGTAAAATTAAAAAAATATGTTAAAAATTTACCATGATATAAGACATTTCTGATCCACTGTGTGTGAGAAGGTGGGGCTGTGGGTTAAACGATGGCTGAGCAGTGTGCAGAATACTAAAAGGTCACACTGGAGTTTGTTTAAAAGAGTGGTAACTCCAAAATGTGTGGTAACAGGGCTATAGTAATACTCCAGGGAAATTTGAAAGGTCCAGGAAGTTGTAAACTCAGGGCAGTTTTAACCCATAAAGACCCAAACATCCACTGGTGACCAAAACCATCCACTGACCTAAACTGTTTAATACCTGTTGATCCACTAATCCTGTTAATACATGTAAATAATGGGTGTAAAATACAGTTTGTCATCATTTCACGGTCAACAGATATGACCAATTTGGACGTTCAGAGGCTCAAGAGTTACCGTGGAAACACCGTCATCTTCTCCAACATTGACTCATCAGTAAAACCCATGGAGTTGGATCAATGACAATGGATGGACACACTGGGTTTATGTTCAGTTAATGATATCTTTGCTGAAAAAGTGACTTTTTCTTCAGTTTTCAGTTTCTGATATAATAACCCTTAACTTTAATCTGAGCTTTTATGAACATCTACATGATCAGTAAATTAAATATAGGAATATACCTGATTTTCTCTGAAAAAAAAGCAAAATACAGAGGATAGTATTGTAACAAATGGTGATAAATTACTTAAGAAAGGTTAAATAGAGAGAGAAATGCATTTGGGAATTACCACAAAAGTAGCACTGGGTCTCGCACTACCACTGCTATTGTTAATGGATTTTTATATACACTTTATATTTTTATATAGTTTATACTTCATACCACCTATTCTAATTCTATGTTTAGCTCTTTTTTTTTTTTAATTGCATGGCTTTGAGGTGAGAGAAAAACAGTATCTCAAATTTCCGTATGTCCTGTGCATCTAGTGAATTGACAATCAAAAAACCTTTAAATCCTTGAATCAGTGAATGCAAGTTGGATCTATACCTGGGAATCTTTGAACATATTGAATTATAACGCACAGAAGCCTTAGCATCAGATTTCCACAGGACATACTGGTTAATTCCTAGTTGTTACGAACACAAGTGCTTCCCAATCCATTCTCTAAGATCTGCAGATGATTGTCCACTATGTAAGAGGTGGAAAGTGAGATCAGTAAGAATGTCAACTCTGACCCATGGCTGGCAGTGTTGATGCTGATCCCTTTGGCTCCAGGTTGGCAGTAGTGGGTTTCTATCACATGGTCGTTGTCTATCCGCTGCCACTGACTCCCATCAGACAACTGCCACTCAAAAAGTTTTCTAGAAACTGTTAAAACAGAGGAGGTCATGGAATGTATTAATAGTTTCTCCAAAACTATATTTCCTAAACCAAAATGAGTCACTGAGCTGATTTTAGTGATAGGTGAAAATTCACAACTTGGCCAGAAAAAACAGTCCCTACCTGGATTTAACTGATCAAAAAGTTCAGATCCTTCCATTGGATAACTACTGTATTGATTAATATGTTTCAGCTGCAACATGCTCTTTAACTCTAGCTGATGCAGTGAGTAGTTTCTCATTTCTGTAACAACCATCAGTTCGATACAGAACACAAAGACTGGACTGTATCAAGATTCATCGCGTTCATTGGACTTGTGATGGAGTAATTCAGGGAACATGAGTCATCATTTTCACACGGACTGGACGCCACAAAGTCCAGACCTCAACCACATTGAGAACCTTTGGGATGTGATGGAGATGACTTTACACTTCCATCTGACTTTCCCGTTCACAAAACAAGATCTAGGCCTCAAATTAAGTCTGGATCAGAAACAAATGTTGTGACATTATTTATTTATTTATTTTATTTTGTTTATTATTATTTATGCCACACACTGTACATAAACAGTATGTGGCATAAATAATGTCACAACAAATGTGTCATATAATCAAAACAAAGAGTGCTCTAGAATAATATCGTCTGTGGGATTTTTTCATTTGTTTTGGCCAGACTGTTTATATAACAAGTATAGTAGTATTTTATTGTAAAATTAAAACATAAGATACGTGTGTGTTCTGTGGAGGAATTTAGAAATGTCGACCTCAGGAAAGAGGAGTCAGATATAAAAGATGGAACATAGTGAACATGATGTAAACGATGGAACAAAATGGAGAGGATGTGAAAGGTGTAACAACAAATAAAAACATGCAAAAGGCACAACAAGGTGGAAATAATAAGAACGATGTAACAACACAAACCAACATATGACTTAGCATAACAATGAGCCTTTAAGAGACACTATTCTGACCATAGAAGAGTCAGTATCCAATTTGCATAATTTGGATCTCAAATTGAAAATGTCTGCGAACCACTGCTCTAAAACACTCCATATTGACATTAAATGTACGTTTTGACAACTCCAGGATCCAGGTAAATGTTGACACAGACTGATTCATTTGTTTTATTACCTAAGCCAGGTGAGGAATCCTGGTGATGTAGTGTAATGCTAAAACTTTGTTTTTTGTTTTTTACATTAAATAGTTGCTTGGAAACAGGATGATGCAACAGCTTTATCAGATATATTTTTTTAAGTAAAGCTGTGAAACTCTTGTCCCCTACAGAGGACAAACACACACACTGAGTCCCACTTCAGATACTATATATGCTGTCATGATATTTTTTTTTTTTTTTTTTTTTTTACAGATGATCAGCTGTAAATCTCAAATGTAAATGGAAACATACCTGAGGCAGACAGACGTGACCCCTGCCAAGACATCGGCCCACTGATGTTCTGTGGCAACATTCACAAATAATGTGTAATGTACAACAAAAAGGAACACTGGAAAACTATAACAGAAAAAACATCTCATCCTATATGGTTTACACTCACCATGCTCCGACAAAACGACCTGCAATAACAACACGTCTGATTAACAGCATATGCGATCGATTTGAGTGGTTATCTTGATTTTACATCCACTGAAAGTTATTACTTACACTCGCAGAGACCTGGAGGTTTTAGTCGCTATTTCAAGGCCAAGTCCGACTTTCACTTTCGATTCTCAGAAATTAAAGACTGTGCGTAAACAGGACACGTCTGCCTCCTCTGTTATGTTTCTGTTCTCACAGGCAAGGATAATGAAGTCTAAAATACATGAAATGTAATTATGGATGCCAGTTTATATGTAACAAAGACCAGAATGAAAGCTGTCACTTTTATGAGGACCATATGATGATCATATTAAGTATAACTGGTTTGTCTCAGAGACACATTGAACTGTTTTTTGTTTTCTTTTTCCTCATATAATCAATCAACAATCAACCTTCATACAACATATTTTTTTAGAAGAAATCTGTTCAAATCTAATTAAATGTCACATTATGCTGTTAGAACACAAAAGCAAACAGATCAGAAGAGTGTAAGTCACATTTTATTGTTTCAAAGACAAGAAAATGGTCACTTCATTTTATTTCCAATGCAGAACACATACATTCATCAAAATATGTAAATATAAACCCTATGCATCTGTGTAAACCCTAGAATGCAACAATAAAGTTTATTAAATCAATTGGAAAACATGTTCATTCATATGGGTTTAATAAAGAAAAATATCCATCTGAGTTCAGAGGCCGTGCCATGTAAAAAACCTGAAAGTTACAGCAAAACCGCAGCAAGTCAACGATTTGATTGAGAATTAACACAACATTAACGGAGGCAGTATGTAAATACAGGCTGTTCCTGTGTAAACCAACATAAAAAGTGATATATATGACTGACAAAAAGAAAACTGTTCAGGATTTTAGAGTTAATTAATTCTTTGACTTAGTATTTTTTAAGTGGCAGTCTGTAACTCAACACGACATTTTATACAATGATCAATGAAGAAGTAACAGAGTAAAAAGCACCAAACATTACTGAGTGTGTTTTGATACTGTATGTTTTTAGGCAGCATTTAGTTGTATATTAGTAAACTTGTATACCCTTATCGCATAATTATAATAATCAAATCAAATCAAATTTTATTTATATAGCGCCAAATCATAACAGATGTTATCTCATGACACTTAACATATCAGAGCTGGTCTAATGATAATAATAATAGAAACTAAAACAAACCACTGTCTTCTGTTGTTTAATTTCTACATAGTTAGGATATTAGGGTGATTTAATATTCTGTTATCCTGGAGTCAGCTCTGTAGACAAAGGTTTTCCATAAACAACATGCAATAAATAAAACCCAGATCTGAGTGTTGCATAAAGTCAGGCATTGCACTCCTTTGTAGTTTGTCTTCTTGACGTCTTCAAAATCTCTGTAAAGTCCTACATCAGCACTCGTCTGACCTTGCGTTTGTGTTTGGTAGTGAGGTTGATTTGAGTCATTGCTGTGGGAAGAAAACAAAAAGGTTGGAACCGGTCGAGAACACCTGCAGCACTTGTAATATAACACAACTTTATTAAAACTAAACCAATGGAAAAGCAATAGAAATATTTTGTTTCATACAAAAATCTGTCCCTATAGCTTTGCTTCCTGGAATTAACTCTACTTACAGGGATATAGTCAGTAGAGCAAATAGTCCAATTAACCATCAAGAAATCAAAAGAAGATTAAAAAAAATCTAATGAGTGTTATTTTTTTTTCTCATTAAAACATAAGTCCACCTCCAAAGTCCAGTTTGTAGGGCTGTCCGTTCGCTTTGAAGGCCATGCTGCTCTGGTTCTGCTGGTACTTCATCTCAATGTCGTCACTGGACACTGTGCATTCAGGCTGAGAAAAGGCCATTCATTCACATCACTGTGTACGTCAGCACTATCATCCAGATGTAAATACATGGAATCAACTCGTTAGAATCACAGACATTTAGAGTAAAGACAGCAGATTCCAGTCTTTAGATGTAACACCAGAGTCTGTTCAATATGAATGGACTCTTATGGGAGAAGTGGCTCAGTTCAAGAAATCAACAATTATTTCTGAAAACAATTGGTTTCATCCAAATCAAATGACCTCTGTGATAATCTTTACCATATTATCCATAGACTAACAAATTATAATGCCACCTGACAACATCTCACTTGAACTAAATGTTCCTTTTATGGGATAAGTGACAGTTTTGAGGTGTTACATCTCTTCTACACTCATGGAGAACCATGGACCAAACATACATTTTATACCTCTTTTCTTCTTTATTATCAAACCAAAGAAAAAGAATAACCAAACAAAACAAACACGTCACTAATGGCTCCCATCACCCACTCTGCTGAACTACAAGACTATCATAAATATTGGACTAACTGATTGTCCTTATCTTAGCCATTACATTTTCATTACATGGAACTTTTTGTCTTTATTCTCAACATCTTTGTCATGACTGTGAATTAAACTTACCCTGTTTTTAAAAGTGTGCCATGTTCCACCTTTTCCTTCAAACTGCCACTGTGGTTTTTTCCCCAAAGACATATTCTGTAAAGCTGATGCTGCTTGAGAAACTCTGTAACGACAATACAAATGTCACATTTGGTCATAACTTCGTCAATGTGAAAGCACATGTTCAAACTGGGATTCCTCCTCTGGGTAACTGTGAGCATCAAACACTTAATTTCCTGCATTCTGGTGAATTTGTATGCACCAGTTTGTTTTTCTATATCAGTTTATGGTGGAAATTTTTATTTACGTAAAGGAAAACACATAATCCAGGCACTGGGAACAGTTTAATATTATCTCTGCTGAGTCCACACACACATATATAGGCCTTATTTACGCTTTCATCCTCTTTACTGTCTTCTGTGTGATGAGTTAATATTTGTCCATGTACCTCCTGCTCATGAAAACTTATTTTACTATAACTACTTGTTATTATGGCCCACATACCTGGAATTTGTTGAATACTTTTAGGTTGATCTCATTAATTCCACAGTTTTATTCTTAAATTCATTGATTTTATTTGCTCTTGTTCTTAACTCTTAACATTGCTCTTTTTTTGTTTTGATTGTCCCTTTTTTTTTTTTAGACAAAACAGATATAGCCAGTGTTTTTTTTTAGGTTTTTTTTTTATTGTTACATAGCTTAAATTGTGCCTTAATTTATTTTATTTACTTAGAGCGCTGCTCAAAAATTTGGAAACATCACATGTATTTATATGCAACAAACTAGGGAATTTAACTGCATAAAAACAAATGTATCAATGTCCAGATACCGGTAAAAAAAATTTAACATCCATTAAACTGTCACTGTAAATAACTATAATATAACTTTGGATGAAATATATGAGCCCTGTCATGTTCCACTTCTCAAGTTCCTGTTTACAACATGCTACTCATTATACAGTACATAAAACTCCCCATAGACCATGGTTCAGTGTACTTATAAATGAAATAAAAAGAGTTTGATGGTTCATTTATACGGGTCAATATGACACCTGCAATAAGACAAACACCAGAAATATATGTAAGGGTTGTTTATGGAGAAAACAGTCAACAGGGTTGGTATGGTTATTATGTATTATATCTTAACCTCAACCTACTCAACCATTCCAGGAAGAACTGGATCACAAGGTCAGACAGAAATATTCAACTAGTTTCACAAGAGATGACAAAGTATTTCAGCTGAATGATTTGATAAACTAAACGTACAGATGCCACTTTGAGTGTGTAGAAGCTGCTAAAAATAATGTTTTGTACCAATATCTGTACATTCACATACATGTGTTTGGCCAAAATAAATATTCATACTGTTAAATTCTGTAGTTTATTGCATATAAACACAGGAATATGCAATAGTCTGTCAAAAACAATAAAACAGTGGGTGTTTTCAAGTGTTTTCCAGCATTTGAAATAAATAAATGAGCTGATTCATTTATAAACTTCTAGACTTTTATACATCTCAAATGTTTCATCTGTTACTGCTCATGTTGAAAACAAATCAGACATCTGTGGTTTGGGATTATTTTCAATAAAAGTAGAGCCTGACAGCACATTATGATGAAATCATCGTTCAAATTCATAAGAGAATGAGACTTTGTTAAAGCCTCTGTGGCAATGAAACTTATGTTTACCACTAAATATTCAGCATTTCATGAAGCTCATTATTCAGAGTCATATTTTGGAGGAAAAGAAAAATCCAGTGCTACAGAAAAAAGGCCAAATGTTATATTTATGTTACAATGGTTCATGTGCAGATAAATCTCTCACATCCTCAGTGAAATATACTTATGGCATTCTGTTTACATGATAGAATCCAAACTCACGCTGCTCCTGCTTGTTGTTGTCTGTACACTGGGCGACGGGCGACTTTCCTCTTCTTCTTTTTACTCATTTGTTGCATTTCTAACAAACAAAGAACAGCAAACAATGACAGGTGTCTATAAATCAACAGTGTTCAATGTGTAAAATCTAGTAGGAGAGGATTATTATGTTACCTCTGAATCTTATCTCAAATGTGTCGGCTCCGATAGTGAATGTAAAGGAACTTGTTGGGTTACTCTGAAACTTCCTCTCTATGTCTGAGCTCTTTACTGGACCGGAGTTGCCCTTTGAATCCTACCAGAAGGAGTTGATACACATTAAAAAAACCAAAAGCCAAATCTATTAACATTTCCCTCTGTTTAATGTCATCTACCTTGTTTCCATACTCGATCCACCCATGGTGCAAGATGCAGTACCACATCCACACCGTGTTGCCATCATCCAAACGTCTCACTTTCAGGTCCTTTCCGTAAATTCTCATCCTCTTAAAATCTATTGTCACTGCCCTAAAGACAGAAATGGAATGAAAGTTTAACCCATAAAGACTCAGTGCTACCTTTGTGGCAGTTCCCAAATTAATTTTTCTCTCTAACCTTTTATTAAGTGATTTATCACCATTTAATATAATATTATCCTCTGTATTTTGCTTTTTTCTCAGTCCAATTAACCATCCTATATTTAATGTACTGATCATGTAGATGTTCATAAAAGCTCAGATTAAAGTTGAAGGTTTTCATATCAGAAACAGAGAAAACAGAAAACTGGCGTTTTTTTGCAAAGATATCAATAATTGAACATAAAACAATTGTGTCCATCCACTGTCGATCTAACTCCATGGGTTTTACTGGTGAATCAATGTTGTAAAAGATGACGGTGTGTAACTACGGAGCCTCTGAACGTCCAAATGGGTCATATCTGATGACCATGAAAAGTTGAATAACTGTATTTTACACCAATTATTGACATGTATTGATAGGATTAGTGGATCAACAGGTATTAAACAGTTTACATCAGTAGATGGTTTTGGTTGCTGGTGGCTGTTTGGGTCTTTATGGGTTAATGGCCAAATCTTTTCAACAACATCAGTTGCAAGTATATTCTTACCCGTATGGTGTGTTGTAGATTTTAATGCTTTTTGTGTGGGGCAGGGAGAACTGAGCCTCGATCACATGGTCGTTATCAATGTCCCGCCAGCCGTTTCCATCGTTAAGCTGCCACTGGTAGAAGCGGCCATCGGTGAGCTTTGGGTCTGGTTACAAAAACAAAAAAATGTATTAAGTTTAAGTTGAAAATTAAACCAAGTATTCAGAAAACAAACACAACAAACCCACGGAGAAGTCTTAAAGGAAGGATCCTAGTGTTGTGATAAAGATGGTGAAGCCATGATCCAAACATGTCCACACTAACACAGGAATTATTGTAAACAGATACATTCTTCCTCCATTTTTGAAATAAATTCTGTCCATACAACCATTGTTTTTACTAAATATTTCTGTCCACAGATTAATAGACAGTAAAAGTCACATTAGTTGGAGCCCTAAGGGTACAATATAGCTTCATTACAACTCGAAGAAGCATTTAATAAATCAGTAAAGTAATTGTTATGAAGTTACAAATAAGGTAAAGTTAGATTTTTAATCAGATGCTTTTACATCCACTCCTTCACGTACGTGGTTGATCTGATGACTGCTGTTTTGCCGTAGATGCTGCCCTTTCACACTTGGGGTGTTTCAGTTTACACTGTGACCCATAGCGACAGTTTCCACTCAGAGCGTACATGCAGACGTGTGAGTAACGACAACTGTCCCCATCTCGACAGTTACCTTTGTTGTAATACTTGCAGGGTGTGATTTGCTGCAACACACAGAGATAAAAAATACAATATAAAGTTAAAATTGGATATGGAACATTAATAAAAAAAATCCCCCAAACTGAATCCTAAATTCAATTAAATACACATGATATGTTGAAGAGTCTCTCCTTCTCTCTAATCGTAACTAAACCTGTCGTCATAAAATGGATGCTTACTCTTCCACCGTCTCCCTCTGAAAACTCCTGACAGTCAGTTTCTCCATCTGTATCTTCACTCGATGACTTGTCATTAAAGTCAGATTCATGTTCAGAAGAACTGTCTGAGTCATACTCTGGAAAAACAAAAACACCCGAAAAAACAATGATTCCAAATCTGCATGAGTTTGACGACTGAGATATGTGAGTAATCACCATCATGTTTGAGTTGGAGCCTCTCCATACCTGGTTTCTATTTCAGAAATATCTGGATGAAATCATTCACTCAAGACTTTTGTCACCCAAACTGGGTGGACAGAAAAATGAAGCTGTGCAGGAAACGATGTTGAAGTGACATGTAACCCTTCATATGCTTTTATTTCATCCTCAACTGGGCTCCACCGAAAATGACAGTTTTCAGCTTTTCATCACTTTGGAATGCACCAATCTGAATTTAGAATTTATAGAACTAAAACGCTGCTGCTATACCGCTAATGACTCTATAATGATGTGCTGGAGAATCTGCAAAGGTAATTTGGGTGAATTTGGGAATTTTTCTTCCTGTAGCAAAATCACCAATGACCACTGATATCGGTAAGGCTGGGTGTTGAAATTCAGTATTTTTATGGCACAACAACTGATACTGAGCATCCAGTTTGATACCAAGTTTCAGCAGTGAAGGAGTAAATGAGATCAGTGTCAGCTTTAACTTGATAAATATGTTTATTTTTATGTCATAAAAGTGCTTTGAGTGTATAACCATGAAATCAAGCAGAAAAATAAAGCAAAACATTTGTACTGAAAACTATTATGTAATTTTCTTTTTGCTAAAGTAGGAAATTTGTAGTAAAAAGTATCACTAAAGTACTGGTATCAAAACCATGGCCATCGTCTGTCCTATAAAGTCGCCAGAAGTTGCTAAATGACATTATCATATAGTTTGCATACTTGGAAATGAGCATGTAATCGTAATGTAGGAGAGAGGAAAAACATTGTGGGAGACACAACAAATGAGTATAAAACACCCAAAAATATGTTTAGAACTACAAATGAACTATATTCTGTCAAATTTTTTTTTAATGTCCCAGTTACAACCCTCTGTCTTTATCTGGGCTTGTGGACTGGATAAAGTGACCCAAAAGAGACACCTGTGGAGTTACTTAAGTTATATATGTATTTATTTGTTTGTTTGTTTAGATTTTAGCTTCATTTTCTTCAGTGTGGTAAAACATGAACATGTTTAACCAGAACATTTAAAATGTCCAGTCTACATTAACAATCTAAATGGACCAAAAAGAAACAATAAAGAAAACAGTCAGTGGCAATGGGAGTGATTTATATCTGGTGCAATGATTGTTTTAGACAAACAAATCACTGCACTGAATTTGCAGAGTGATTTTTTTCAAGTCAGAGTCTCCAAAAGTCTCTGATTACGCCAGAAAAAGTTGATAGATTCGTCACAAGTCGCTTTTTTGATAAAGAGTCTCTAGAGGTGTCTGATAAACCACTAAATATACCAACAGAGTTTCTGGGGTAGTCTGAAAAGTTGCTAAATCTAAGTTTGCATCAGTGAACCATGGTCTCAGTAACTGTGTGATATGCAGCCCTACACATCAATCAATCAATCAATCAATCAATCAATCAATCAATCAATCAATCAATCAATCAATCAATCAATCAATTTTTATTTATATAGCTCCAAATCCCAACAAAGGTTATCTCATGACACTTTACATTTAGAGATGGTCAAGACCAGACT
>JAPQRQ010000005.1:15534563-15551723 GCA_037367365.1 Apogon talboti | reverse complement strand
AAAAACACTACTGGACCATGAAATTGGAATAAAATATTTGTACCTCTGGTCCGTGCATTGGGTTTTCATTTATAGCTTCTCAGGACTACATTGACTAACTGTATATCTACTGCCCCCTGCTGGTTAACTAAATATGAGGTTGAATTACAACCTATTCGTTTAGTTTAGAAATTAAAGTTAAAAATAAAATGCACATTCTGAGTTTAAAACATTTACACACTGGGATATAAAGCATCATTTTCAAACAATTTTCCAATTCCAATTTCCGGTCAGATTTGGGCTCCAACTCAACACAGATGTTTTATGAATTAAAAACCAAAACGAAAGTGAATCTACCCAATAATCACCACGACATTTTTAGGTTGTTTAGAGAAAACGTCGTGCCTTATGCATATGTATGAATAATTTTCTATGAAGATTTTACGATTTATCGGTTGTTTCTATACTCTATACCTATAAATGAGCAGGCCTATTATGAACTGATAATTCAGTTACCGCTGTAAGGAGTCACTTCAATAAAAGAACAAGACAAAAACAAATATAAAGTGATTTAGCATCAGTCAGTGATTCAAAGCAGAAACAAACGCACTTTTATGTGAGAGGAATACTTACGTCCAGCCTGCGCCATGTTGCAGTTCATAAAACTGATTACTTTCGTTTTTGTCAGTTACTGTTTTGCCCACACCCAGCTGTTGTTTGCCAAGAGGCTGGTCCTACCGAAGTGTCTTTGAGCAAAAGAGCATTCTGCCTGTTAAACTACTAAATACAGTAGAAAGTCAAGAGAGGACACTGGATGTAATAATAATAATAATAATAATAATAATAATAATAATAATAATAATAATAATAATGATGATAATAATAATAATAATAATAACACTACTACTACTACTACTACTACTAATAATAATAATAATAAGGTTGTTATTATTATTATTATTATGTATTGATTAAATTGAGACCTTAAGTTTGTCCCTCATGAGACACGGTCATGCCTCTTCCATCTGTGTTAATTTCCGGTCAATGTGTTCTATCTCTAATATAAATAGCACATTGGATGATGGACAATAAGGTGCATGCCAGGGATGTTTGCTGACCTTGAGTTGACGTGAGTTTCTTGTAAGCATACCACATCAGCGCTGAGGGTAGAAGGTCTAATTTTGCAGACGAAGATTTTGCTGAAAGTCCTTCAGCATTAAAGCTGATTATCCTGAATTGAGACATCTCTTAGGGCTGAAGGTTTATTCTTTTACCACCTGCTGTTGAAGCTGAGTTCAAAAACATCAAAAACTGACTTTTTAAGCATGACAATTTACCTATTTGGGTGGATCGAGTCATAGTTTGTCATCTTACTGTAACTGAAGGAAACATGCGGATTTGTTCTGCAAAAGAAAAAAGTGAGGAGAATGCAGTTGTTGAGTGTCAAAAGAGTCATTCCTGTATCTACTACTGTCCATATCAAACAAAACAGAAAAACGGATGCTTACCCTTGTGAGGAATCTGTTCCTGCTAAACACCTGTGCATTTGATACACTTCATCAGAGCTTATGTTGTGCTTTCTGTGACAGCTCTTCTTTTCAAAATGTTGTTATCAGCAACAAATCTGACAACCAGTTCCTACAGCTGGTGAATGCCATCGCTACACAGGGTGTGGCCCAACAGGTCTACTTACAGAGGGCAGAACTGCTGAGGGCAATATTCAAAGTTGTCCAACTGAAGTCTGGGGCCCTTCAAGTGGATGCACAGTGCCAATATCTCTGCTGTAATGTAGAGAACACTGAGGAATCTTCCAAGTGTTTATTTCACCAAACAATGTTCCTCATAGTACTGCAGTCTCAGCAAACAAACCCCAAGGGACGACCGTTTGTCTCTGCTTCCATTGCTGTCCTGCATACTTCTGGCACGGTTCATCTTTGGACTACTCTGTAACAAGGACTCAGCCCTCCTGAGTCTTCCTGCCTTGGGCCAATCCAAAGTCCATCCCAGTGTTCCTCTGCATTCAAAAGGGAAGACCCCAATACAGGAAAAGTGATGTGTGCAGGCATGGTTACTCACAGCTACAGTCTGGGGGAACTTATGTGGATTGACACTGACCTTGGCAGCCATTTCACAGCACCTCCACCAACTCCACAGCAGCTCCAGAGAGAATTCCCTTCATGGAAATTTCCCTCCACTTTGATGCTTCAAGGAAATACATTTACTTTGAGGGCAGTCATTGCTTTCCAGGGAGCCTTGACCCAGGATGCTCCTGGACATTGTGTGACATACTGCTAGAGGGCTGGATGATGAGCTGGGAAGTGTAGTGAAAGCAGCATCAGAAAACACCAAGATATGCCCACATGCTGTGTTATACACACAAGAGTGATCACGTCATTGCTTTATTTCAGTTATATGCAGTATTATTTTGTTATTTTTGACTTTTGGTAGCGCAGTATATGCTTCTAAATATCCTTTTAAAACCCTCCATTTAAAATACAGCTATTTGTATGTTCTATTTTGCACATAGTCTGATTTGAGTTTTTGTCATTAATTTTGTGGTTGTTTGATTACTTTTGATTATTTTTGTAAACCTTGTTTTTGTACATTTTTAGTAATTATGCTTTGTTTACTTTATTAATCTGTTCATTTTGCTGAATTTCTTTTTATTTTTAATTATATTGGTCAGTTTTTCTATTTTGTGAGGTGTGATATTTCAGTTTTTCCTTTTGAATAAATTTGCAAACATTTCTAAAATTCAATTTTTACTTTGTCATTATTGAGTACTGAGTGTAGACTAAAGTGAAAAAAAAAAACCAAAAGTTAAATGACTAGCATCAGGCTGTAGCCATTGTGGCTGGTGAAGTTCTTTTGTGGTCAGTCAGTTTTTGGATACACTGTAACCAAATATCACCACTACGATATGCTAAAGCACATGCACCACTATTTTAAAATATTAATTAAGAAAAAAAAAAGAACTTAGCCTATGTACAAAAAAAAAAAGAAAGTTCTTACCACTCCTGCCAGGATTTGAGAACCTAGTATCCCACATATTAATATGGTTAATATGGTAGTTTGACCTACTGCGCTATCCAGCTACAGGTATATTTATAAGTAGTATTACTTACTTAGCTATCCACTGATGTAGATCTTAGTATGGTGGATGTACATTGATTTGCCCTGTGTGTGTTCTATGGTGGGTCTTTTGTCTTATGTTCCAAGTTGTGTTAAGTTGGAAGGTAGATTTAGTTTCTTCTGTTAAACTTTTTTGATACTTTGACCTCTTTTATGGGCCAATTTATTGTTTAAATAATAATTTTTTGGGCTAAATAAAAGCCGATATTTTGACTAAGTGCTGTGTGTTCCTTTTATGACCATCGGTCCCGCACAGTCACTTTAAAAGACACCCCTGGTTTAGATGATCTTGTGACATTGCATTTCTGAGGAAGATCTTATTTCTTGTCAGGATGTGACGTTTACTCCTGCGGGTGGTGCTTGGGTGCAAATTTTTGTGCCACAAAATAGATGACATCATGCAAGAGATGGAGGATGAGAGGAGCGTGATGGACAGTGAAAGGCAGGTTATGAAGAGGGAGAAGAAGGTGATGGAAAGTGAATGTCTGGTATTGATGAGGGAGTGAACAGCGAGTGATGGGAACATTACTGCTTTGGATCATGCTTGACTTGAGAGAGAAGATGGTGGGGAAGGACAGGGAAGCTGTGAGGAGAGGTCCACAATCACTGGAGCACGAGAAAGCTAAACTAGGAAGACTGTCCATATCTGAAAACAGGACTGAAGAGGACTGAAACAAACATCAGGGTGGAAGACTCAAAGAGCACTTCCTCCCTTTGTTTGAAAAGCTCATTCATTATTTTTTAGATTCAGTTTGGAACTGCAAATCTCTGAAAACTGTACTGTATTGAGTCTGACAATGTGAAAATACTGACTTCGGTGACCTTTGTTCAATCTTATTTATTTCAGTTTGCACAAATGTCTTTTTGAGCAGTTTTAAAGTTAGCTGCTTCAACGTATCATCTGTAAGTTGTCAATGAAAACGTTGAGCCACTCCTAGTTCGGAGAGGTCTTCAAAACAACTTTATTCACTTGTGGTTATTCCATACAGAGCACACAATAGCAAGCTGTTAGCATTATTCTTACCCCATCCACAATCAACAGCCCCCCTCCCAAATCAAACAATAGTCTTTAGTTGATAAGACTCGACATTAGAGTCTTTGGTATAGGCTATTGTGCACGGTTAAAACATCACTTTTTGAAATGTAATATACCAAATATTGCAGTTCATGTAAAAAATCTCTTTTCAGTATATATATTTTTATATTACAGTACAGACTTTACAACAAATGATTGTGTTTAAATGCGTCTTTTATTGCATTAGATACTCAATTTACCTTTCATTAAGCTCCAGCTTCAATAAGTTTATGCTAGTATACATTTCCAAAAGTGTTAGATTGGTCATTAATATTAATATTATTATTTTTATTTTTACAAAACAAACATATTTAAACAATGTCACTGGGTTTTTTATGCCAGTTTTGAACAGACACTGAACAGAAACATACATGGTGTTTTGAGGGTTTCATCAATAAACTCACTTCTCTGAATGTCACCTTTTTGTGAACTTTTAATCAAGTTGTGGAAAAGTTTTGAGTTTCTGAGAAAGTTCTAGCATGTATGTGTGTATTTGTATGTGTGTGCATGCATTTTGGTCAGTCAGGGAATGAATTATACTGTGGAAGTGTGTATATATGATGTTTTACCAAGTGTAAAAACTGAACAACAGGAAGAAGGTGCATTAGATCAGTGCTTGATCACCAGAATCAGACGCGTAGTTGTAAGTTTGTGGGTGTTTATGAAATATAAATGTCCACACAGTGTTGCACAGCTCTGCAGTACACATCAGCAGCACGTTTGACACTTTGAAATTATGCTCTTTTATTAATTTACTGACTGAGGAGTGAATAAATGGTATGTGTGTCTGTGGCATTTTGTGTCAATATGTACAAAGATGTGTGCATGTGGTTGTATTTGTGGGAGTCAGTGTGTGTCTGTGTGGTTAAATGAGATCCCCGATGGGTATACGGGGCAGGCAAATGTATGCCTGTGGGGTCCTGCTGAGGTTGATGGGGTTGCCGTCCAGACGGATGTCCTCCAGTGCGTTCCTGATGTAGTTGAAATCTTTCAGGTTGCAGAATGTGTCCTCATGCATCATTTGAATGTTGTTACGCTGCAAATGCAGACAGAGTACATCATGTAATGAGAAATCATCTACTTGTATATTCATTTATCATCATAGAGAGATCAATGAGTAGATGTTAAATTGTGGCATTCAATAACATTTCAAGTTATTAAATCTCTTTACTATTGCATTAATTTGCATTGAAGGACCCAACAATTACAAAGACAGAGTAAGGATGGGCACCAAATATCAGATACCTTTGGGATCTGGTTCCAGGTAGGTTAAGCATCTGCAGAGTTCAGTCCATATAAAAGAGAATGTCTTTTACCTGTCCAGTTACTAGTTTCATGAGTGAATCTCTGTTGAAAATGTGTTTCTTTGACTGAACACATTTCAGATGTTGTATCACATCACCTTTTCCTGTTTCTCCATCCAACCTTTGGTGTTGAAATACACCACCTCTCCATAACCTCCACTGGCTCCCCATCACTTCCAGAATTGAATATAAGACGGCTCTTATACCAATGCATCCATGGAAATGCCCCTGACTACCTTAAGGACCTCTTCTTTTGAATGAAAAGTGTTTTATAAATGCAATTTATTATTATTATTATTATTATAATTATTTTCATTGGTCTACTCTAACAATAAAGACAGTGTAATATTTTTAGGGAGCCTTGGAGTTCATTATTGTTTGCTGAGTACATACAGTATATGTCAAAACCCAAAAAGCACCTCTAACAAAACATATTTTTTGATATCAAGAAATGCCCTTTTTCCAACATTTTTTAGTACTAATTACCCCTCCCCCGAGGGGGAGGCAAGGGGTATTGTTTTTGGTTCGGTTTGTTTCTTTGTTTGTTTGTTTGTTTGTTTGTTTGTTAACACTTTAGCCATAAAACTATTGGTTGAATCCATACCAAACTGGGTTTATAGATTGCCAGTGACCCAGAATAGATGTCATTACATTTTGGGAAAAGTAGGTCAATGAATGAATTTTTAAAATCTTTTTTTTTTCCCCATTTACTTTTAATGGGTGAAATTTCAATTGTCTATAAAAACATCAATTTTGTTTCAATTTACTTCAAACTCGGCACATATATAGAGGCCACTGATATGCTGACATCAGCACATGCATAGACATGATGACATCAGCTGGATCGATGCCAAACTAAGCTACAATACGTTCAAGGGGGCAGGGTTTGTTGTACCTGGCACCACTTGTTTGTTTCTTGATTTCAGAGACAACATGAGGCCTACAGTGTTTTATTTCAGTTTATGTGTAAACAGCGCCGTCTGTTGGAGTCATGTTACATAGCAGTGCAGACACATCGTAGTCATTACCACAATTCCTGCTTTTATTGAAATTTTTTTGGGTGGCTACAAAGTGATGCATCTTAAATAATAAAAAGACCCTTCGAGACATAGAGCCATATCAGGTACCTGTAAGTGTAGAGATCGCAGGCTGTCTGGTAGAGGCACAGGGATGTAATCAAGATTGTTGTCTGTTAGATACAGGTACAGCAGGCTGGTCATGTCCTGAACACAACAAAACATACAGATTATTATTGGCCTTGATACATCATTGACACTAAGTATATTACCATCGGGAAGAGATCTTTCAGGAGTCCTCTGCAAGTCTTAAGGTAAATACACATGGTTGTAGTTCTTCAGAGAATGAATGCCTTTTGTTCTTCAGCTGTAAACTCTCTACTTTCTGGTTCTGAAACCTTGTTTTTTTACCACATAATTAAACCATCCTCCTTAGCTCTCACTCATCTACTCCCAAAACATTCTTTAAAGGTTCATTGTGTAAGATTTAGGATTTCTCTAATCATAGAAATGAAATATACTTCATTCTCCTGTTTTTATCAGTATAAAATCACCTGGTTGTTGTGTTTTTGTTAGTGTAGCATTAGGTCTACAAAGGGAGCAGGTCAGCCCATGTTGCATTGCCATGGTTACACAGCAGCTCACAATGGACTCAGATGGAACAAACTAAAGAAGGCCTCTAACATGGGCCTTTGGTTTTCACAGTTATAGCGACCACCATAGAAGAGGGTGAGGGGTATTCACCCACAGATGCCAATAAAGATTACACAGGGAACCTTAAATGACTATTATAGTGATAGACAAATTAATGTTCATTATTTCCACAAGGTTGCACTGGGATTATGTGGAGGTAAAGATCAGTGTGCATACTTTGAAGGCCTCTTTGTGAATGCCCTTGGTGCCAATGTTGTTATGGCTGGCATCGATCAGGGCCATGGTCTCTGGGAGGGCAGGTAGCTGTGAGATGTGATTTTCGCGGATCACCAGCTCCTCCAGCTCAGGCAGACCAATGAATGCTCTCTCATCGATGGATGTTATCTCATTTGCGGTCAAGTCGATCCTCTTCAATTTGTCTGAAAGCAGGTGGGTTAACACCATGAGATGCTGCATGGGTTTTCAATATTACACTGATTTATTTTCAAACAGGTAACATACTCATGAAGGCAAAGTCGGACTTGTTGATCTTAGTGATTCTGTTGTAGCGGGCATAGAAGTGAGTGGTCTCTTTGGGAAGTGGAGGTACATGATCCAGCTTCAAGTCATCGCAGTAGACTGAGCCACCCAGGCATGTGCACAGCAAGCAAGTGGGCATACCTAGTGCACATGAAGAAGAAGAGGAGAGGGAGTAAAATGTAAACACAGAAGACTCAGAATAAGAAGATGGTAGTTCACTGAGTCACTTCAAACCTCCGAAAGATTTTCACCATCAAGGAAAAGAAAAAGTAAAAGTTAAATCACAATTCAAGATATCTTGACTTGATAAACAAGATTTTGATCATGTTTCTTTGTCTGAATTCAGTTTCAGCATTTCTCAGTACTGACCTCGCCTGTCAGGTTCTTCAGTCTCATCAGGCTCTGGAAGTCCAGAGCCCACTGACCCTTCTACACCGCCTGTACCCTCCTGAGGGGGTTCTGTTGTAGTCGGAAGCAGCCCCTCCTCTTGTTAGAGACAAGATTAGGTGTTAAAGAAACAGGTTAGATCAGCAAGGAAATAGAACAGCAGGTTTGGCAAGCAGTAGCCCACTGATTGCCGCAATGATTGATATGAGGTTAAACAGTATATTAGCAGTGTTAAAGCAAATGACATTTAACTGATGGATGGAAGTTAAATGAAAGTGGCTTTTGGGTGTTAATGAAATTACATGTGATTAACATGATATTTGTTAAGAAACAACAAAAACGATGATTTTAGAGCAAGACAGTTGAAACTGTTCTGGGCTTGTGAGTTTTAGTTGAATTTTGTTTACTAAGTAACCACAGTGGACTTGTCTTCAATCCAAAGTCCTCCTCTACTCTAAAACATTTATTTTTAAAATATTTAGTCGCTATAATCTTTGATGTCTTTGAGAGTTCGCTCACATTTTTCTTTGTGCCTGCAAAGGTTACAAACAGGATCTACTAACAGGAGTTATGATGTTGTAATACATTTGAAGTAAGTTTGGTGTAGAATAAAACTTTTAATTGTGTGATGGAGCTCCTACAGCTGTCACTGCACAAATATTTTAGAAATCAACAGTATTTGCATTTTTAGAGATCCCAAATTTTTCAGAGCCTTTTTCAGGAAGAAATCGAACAATTTAAGAAGAGATCAGTTTAGTTAATTTACCCATTTTAATGACATTTTTCAACTTTTTTATTAAATCTTATAACATTATTGAAATGGGTATTTAATCATTTCGTTCTACTTTCTGATATGTGTGAGGTTTGGACTTTCACTTTGCTGTTAAACTTACTGTATCTCACACCAGTCAGATACTGACCTTTATCAATGTCAGGGACCAGAGTTACCTCAGGAACCTCTACGTCTCCAGAGCCAGAGACACCAGAGGCTCCAGAGACCTCTAAGTCTCCAGAGACATCCCCTGAAGCCCCAGAGATTCCTGAAGTTCCTGAGAACTCCCCAGAAGCACCCGATGCTTCATGGGGAATAGTCTCTGTAATGAGAGGCAGCTCCTCCTCTTGTTAGAGCAAAGGGGTAGGGTTAGGAGACAAAAAGTTAGGACAGTGAGGGCTGGGGTGGACAATCAACCAACACACAGTGCTGCAAATAAACACAAAGTGATGATCAACATTTAACTACACTGAACAAAGACGCAGTTAAATGGAATGAAGTACAATTTGCCATAAATCACAAAGTGTAGCAAGCGTTATATATAGATAGGTGAAGAAAAGGTTTGTCACAGGCTTCACTAGCCCACACCTGAACTGTAAAGGTACTAACCTCCATCTATCAGTGTTATCCCTGAGACACTGGATTCACCAGATTCCCCAGAAAACCCAGAGATTCCAGAGGCCCCAGAGATCAGGAGATCTCCAGAGAACCCAGAACCAGACAGGTCCCCAGACCCTCCAGAGCCCATGGGGAGTTCGATGGCAATTCCAGAACCTCCGGAGACAAAGTCTCCAGAGGCTCCGGAGGTTGCAGATCCCCCAGATACATCCCCAGATCCCAAGAGATCACCGGAGCCTGATAGATCCCCAGATATCAACAGATCCCCGGATACCAAGAACTCCCCGGATCCATCAGAGCTGATGAGCTCCTCAGAAACTCCAGAGATGAAGACAATGTCACCAGAACCCCCAGAGCCACCAGAGACCCCTGAGGCTCCAGAAGCAGATGCCCCAGAAGCTCCTGAGGCCCCAGACCCCACGGATCCCCCAAAATCCCCGGAGACATGAAGGATGTCAATGGGCGTCAGACGCAGCTCCACCTCTTGTTAGAGACAAGATTAGGTATTAATAAACAGACAGATGAGAGTGAAATGACACATGAATCATGACTGGAAACTGTGAGTTCACAATGATGATTGGGTTAAAGTAAGAAACAAACAATTAAAAGAACAGTACACATTTAACCATTTACAGCTAGTTAAATGGAAGAAATGAACAAGAAAAGTTGGTTTTGAAGACACAGAAGATGAGTGTAGGACTGATTAACATCACGATTGTTTGGACTTTTCCCCTGTGACTGGTTTCACAGTTTTATCGGCCAAAGGATGAGCAAGCTCAAACTTTGGAAAACAATTAGCCTTATGCTTATGGGTATGCTGTCTGACTTATATGTTGTTTTTCAGACCTTTCTGGGTATTTGGGCCCATGAGAACTCCAGATCCCCCTGAACCCTGAGGAATGAGCTGGGGTTTTAGGGGCAACTCTTCCTCTTCCTCTTCTTCTGGTTCCTTCTCCTCCAAGGAAGCCTCAGGCACAGGGTAGTTATAGTCCGGTGGAGCCAGTGTTCCAATCTCTATCTGAGGGAAAAACAGCAGCTGTGAGTTAAAAACATATAGATATGTAATTAAATATTCAGGAACAAAGTAGAAAACAAACTTGCTGCACATCAATGTACTGTTTTCTCAGTCTGACAATGCACTAAAATCATTCAACTGAAACATAAGCAGTGAGCTTTACATCTGTTCTATTTCTGCTCAAACTGTCACAGTAACATTAACATAAGTGTGTCACCCACACATTTCACAGATGCCATTTTAGCAAAGAAGGTGGCAAATCTATAGATTATAATTTTCAGAAAAATATGAGGGATCATTATGACAGAATGAGGATGATGTTTTACATCTGTAAAACCCATGGAACATAAACTCTCCAAGGATAATGTTCTGAATCAGACTTGAAAGCATCACATTCATCTATCTGTCAGTCAGTCATCATCTGAACCCGCTTAATCCTCACTAGGGTCGCGGGGGTCGCTTGGAGCCTATCCCAGCTACTTAAGGGCGAAGGCGGGGTACACCCTGGACAAGTTACATTCATCTATATATTATAAAATATATACATTAAAATGTACACAGTTTGTGATACAAAGATGATGAATATTGCCCACTTACAATCCAACAACACTGTTTGACAATCCAGTAAAATGTTTATTACATCACAGAATATTGAAAGAGCAGCATTGTATTTTGTCTACTGTATTTATAAAATCAAATACAAATAAATTACAGGGATACATAATGTAATTTAGTAGTAACATTAGTTGTCAGGGCAGCTTTAAAAACATTGAAGCTTTAACATGAACATTTCAACATATCTTGTATTATTTTATTTTCTGCTAAGCACCTTGCTCAGAAAACTGTAGAACTCTGTATGAAGCTGTATGGGTCAGTACTTTCATCATACAAATGAAATATGTTTGAAGCAGTGTAGAACTAGGTTTTCCCGAGACAAAGTGAAGCAAATCCTGAAGTAAACCTCTTAAGGTTCTTAAGAACCTGGAATTTTATCAGAGCAAGAAAAATATTTGCATATACAGCCAATGATGATATCTATTTGTAGACAACAAGGGAAGCACACCTGCATTGTAACACAACGGCAAATACTATAGACATGTTTTATTTTGGCCAAATCAATGAATTGCTTGTTAGAACTTTTTTTTTTAAAATCTAGAGTTTTTGCATAATAATGCTTATTTTGTATAATATTTAACCTTCAGGTCCTGTAAATGTATCCAGTAGATACTGGCCTCCAAGGCATGGAGGGTAGAGAATATTCCAGGTTTGACAAATTTATTGTCAGTAGTTTTTTAAAAAAAATGTATTTATTCATTCATTTTTTGTTCATGTTTGAAGTTATAGATCAGACATAACATAATATATAAGCTTATATTTTGGACTATTGCGGTGATCTGTGAAATACAAGTTTCAGATGTGTTCTTAGTGATTATGCCATCTTCCAGTTATGCCTTAATGAGTGCTTGAAAAGGCAAGAGGCCAAATATGAAATCACTGACACAAGAAGGAAAAAATATCCAGAACTGAAACTATAATCTAAGGTGACATGTGGCATCAGTGAAATGTCTTTGAGAAGAGCACAACAGTTTCAACCATAAGATGGCAGTAAAGTGCACAGTCCGCTGCAGAGACAGTATGCTGCTGCTTCCAGTGGCCATAAAGGACACTGTACAGTAGATACAGACTTTGAATGCTGCAGTTTTACAAGTAATAAACATTTGCACCTGCCAAATGCAAACAGCGTATTCTATAATTTTGTGTACTGACATGTATTTGCTATAAACCAGACCATATGTTCACTGACTGATGTGTTTCCACCTTCTCTACTACAGGACCAATTAACAACAGCATGAATTTCACGTGTTGTTATATATGAGAGAACTTTTTTAGAGTTGATTTAGATAATATTAACCACTCTATATGTTGTCTATTCCTAAATTCCCCCTGCAGTATTACTATTTAGCAGTTGTAGTACTGATATTATTACCTGGTCTTTACAGATATATTTAGTTTTTTGCTAAATGTAAGCTACCAGGACTAGTGATATTTCAACTGTAGAGCAAGATTTCAACTTCTGCCGGGCTAGAAACATATTAAATTACTTTATAAACACTGTTTCAGCACCTATTGTTATGAAATAGAATGTGCATTAAAGAGTTCTGTTGCTAAATGAATGAAAAGACAACTTTGTAAAACCAGCAAAGCTTTATGAGTTACTCTGCTTTTGGTTCCTTCATTAAAAGCTTCAGGAATATCCATCTAGGTTTATACTCGTGTTTACAGCCTTTGCAGCTGCTCTTTGATGATGCTAGTGTTTGTTGAAACCTGCAGTTCAGTCATTCCCCAGATGAGGGCAATGAACCCTCACACACCGCCACAGGTAATACCTGCCACTCTCTCACACTCAACAAGGCTGACTCAATCCTCCAAAAAAGGAATGGTCCTTGTGGAACCAAGACACACATGGTGACTACAAGAATCTATATTTTAGTCTTTTTAGCTACTTTCATTCAAAGTAAATGTCAATAGGCCAGGAGATACCCAAAGTGAATGTATATCAGTACAATCAGTGCTGTTCAGCTGTAAATCCTTGAGCGTTAAGTTACCAGAAATATAAATGAATGAAAAAAAATTCTTGCTAAGACACTAAATACACCAATAAAAAGATATCCAGCGCTGAATGTCACATTTTAGAGCTTGGCAGAGACGTAGTTTGGGATACAACAAGGTAGGCCTTTGAAAAGTCTTGCACAGAGTTAGCTTGCTGCAGCTCTCCCCTTCATTTCCCCCTTTTCCCAAAGCAAACATATACACCCGAGGGGAAAGAAGAGGCAAAACGCTGTGCAACCAAAAATACTGAGAAAAAAAACTCAGGAAACAGCATGGGAATACAGAATGCACAGGCAGAAACTCTGAATGTTAAGCATCAAGTGAAAGCAAAATGTTATGTTTCTTCTATAGTATATAGAGTACATGGAAGAGCAGATGGAGTCAACAAGATAGATGGATGATGTTTCAGATTCATGTAATAAAAGCATTAAAATGTGACTGTTCTCACAACAGTGGCACAGAAGTTGCATTAAATGATTATCAAAAGTTTGAAATGAGCCATCAGTCCACAGGCAGGTAAAAGCAAAACTTCAGCCACGTTCTCTCTGCACAGTTAGTCCTCAATACATAATAAAAGTAGTTCACAAAAATCTGAATGAAAGCTATAAAAATGAGGAAGTTGGACAATCAATTCTGAATTGAAATGGCACAAAAACGTCTGTATAAGTATAAAGAGTGCAGCTGACACAAGCAATAGATCAAACCTGTGACAGAGTATCCTCACCAAAATGTAATAGACAAAGCTCCAACTAAACCAACGGACTGACATATTTGAACTTGGACAGTTATCAAAAGGCAGTTATCCAGATGTCTTGGACAAATTAAGAAGGTCCCTGAATGAATCTAAAGTTTCTGATTAAAACATCTGCAAAGACTGTTGAGCACAGCAGACTGAAGACAATTTGCTTGGATACCACTGTGGATGAGTCTCTACTCCTTTCACAAGGGACAAGCCCTGAGGAGAAAAAGAGACAAACCAGAAAAAAGCTGGATGTGAAAAGTAAAGACTCAGCATTCCAGAGGCATAGAGCTCATCACCGCTTCATTTCTCCCTTGATTTGATGTGTGTGTATGTGTATCAAATCCATTTAATCTTCACCCTTCTTTTCAACTGACTATCTTTCTGAAGCTCTGCCCTCTCACCTTTAATTGTTTTGTCAACAAAACAAAATAAGAGATTGGTGCAAGATGCTCTTTCTCAACACGGCAATTATTCACTGTAGACAACAGGATGAGAAAGATTTGAGTAAGTCTAATTGCACGGTTTCTCTTCTCACTACTCCCACAGGCTCCCACAAAATCTTGCGCAATGTGCCAAGTCACATCCAGGCTTGTCAAACAGCAAGACATTATCAAAGCCATTCCTGTCTTACACATTAAAACTTTCCCACACTGAGCACTGTCATGTGTAACACTCAGAGTTCAGATTAAAGTAAAAGGTTGTACTTGTACTTTGTGCACTTTATGAGTTTCATCTCATATTTGCACATGGGATAGGGCTTAGATAACAGCAGTAGTGTGAGTCCAATCCACATCAGGTTTAACTTATGTTGCTGGCTTAGGGGAAGCCTGTTGAAAATCCTCTGTGGATGATTTGGCTCATGCCATCTTGCCTTGGCCTAATTTCCTTTTTACAAAGAAATATAAATGGGAACATGAGATTTGGCTCTGCTTGCCATACTAGACAGGTCATATCAGGCAGGCATATTCAACTGGAGCAGATTTAAAGGGCACTTAATTTTTCATATGAGGAACCCTTTCTGATTCACTTCATCAAAACCTATTAAGAAACAGTGAAGAATAAGAAAAGAGCTGCCCTAGCAGACAGAGCAGAGCATACCAATGTAGCCAACAAAACAGAGTCCACAGCATCTGTCCTGCAAAACCATCTACTAATGCTTTAAGAAGACTGAAACAGTGTGATATTCAGAGGATTGTGAATGCAGAGACATGCATACAGTAAATATTCTATGCATTTGCAGCAATACACTGTCGGCATTTACTGTTGCGTGAACCTGTAGCTGCAGGATTCAACTTAAAAGCAACATAACAATAAGAACAAATGATAAAAAAGCATGTGTAAAAAACAACTTTTAACACCTCTAAAAGGCAACCCTCTGGGCCATAAATATTCCTTCACTTCACACCTAAAATTGGGGAAAGTAACATTAATAAAGGCGGGCCTGAGTAAAAAAGTAAAATATTTTGGCCAAATTAATGCGCTAAGCTGGAGAGCAGTTTGTTCATGTTCCAAATGGCTCCTGTTGGTATCAGCAGGACGTCGGTCTGCTTCGTGAACCTGGTGACCTCAGTTTAAAACCAGCCAGTACACCAATATTACACTGCCACAGCTGTGATTTGTTGTTTAAGGAAAATGAAGAAAGTTTCTGAGGTTTTTAGTGAGCAGCATCAAAGACGACCTGCTGTGAACCATGTCATGAAAAATAAATCTGCTATCAATCACTATCTTCACTGACTGCCAGAGAATCAAATCATCATTGGTGTTAAAACCGTGTGAAAAGCTAGTATTTTCCAGCAAAAACATTTTCATACTTATTAATTTTCTTACCTGAGGATCATCAATCGTCAGTCCATCTTCATAGTCATATTCCTGGTTCTCCAAATTTAAATTGTCTAGATCCACATCGTAGTTGGTGCTGTCATATGAGTCTAAGTCCACTTGCCGGGAAAATCTGGGACTGGCCACCACCGTTTTGAGGACGAAGAGTCCTAACACGAGCCGTGCAAGCATCCTCATAGTCCACCTTAACACCAACAGGAAAATTAAAGTTAAAAAGGAGGATTAAATACTCAACATGGAAATACATTTAGTTCCCTAAAAAGCTGAGTTTTCACTTATTTATATTCATTCACCCCTTTCAAAATGCAAACATTTTGCACAAAACTTTGATACATTCACTTTAAATCAGGACCCAGGGACAAAACTATCTGTGATTAGAGTTGGTGTTCTTCTTCCATATTGGTACGTTTCAGTGGGGCCTGTTTCACATATAGATTTTCATCACAGTCTTTGAGACATCCACTGACTACAGTAGAGCTGGACTTGTTTGCTCTAGACCAGAGTTTGACATTGTGACATCATTAAGGTCAGTGCATTCATTACTGAGGTGCAGACAGCGTGAGGGATTGAAATATGAGGGCCTCCTGCCTCGCTGGAGCCAGAGGCGCAAATCAGCAATTGACTGTGGTGTGTCAAAGGTCAGAAGTCAGAACTGATCTGATAATGAACCTTGGGAAAATTTTCATTGGTCTGCAACGATAAACACCTACAACACATGTCAAGGTTTTTAAGGTGTTTAAAGAGCTCACAGCCACTCCTTTTCCCATGTATTCAGGTTAAAGTTTATTTTACATTCCTGTGTTTTTTCCTGAGTTTCTATTATTTTTCCAAATACCGGCCCCCCCAAAAAAATAAATAAAAATTTGGCAGACATATGAAGCAAAATACTTGGTAAATTTGAGAAAGATGGAAAAGAAAAGAGAACCTTCTCTACGTTAATCTACCAAATTATTGTGTCATTTTCAGCGAGTGCAGATCCATGATAAAATGCCCTGACCTACATAGTTGCTATTCATAATCTTCCATTTCCTCAGACGTACTGATCTACTAAGCTTAGCAAGGTTGAATTAGTTCAGAAGTGTGCATCCCCGATGGAACAACTAATAAGATTAGCATATGTTAATTAGCTCCTAATTTACTGGCCTCACTAACGTTGGGCTGAAGAATTAATCATCTGACTGTTGGGAATTTCATAGTACATTAAGAGTAGGTGTAGCCACAGCTCAGCGGGGGCCTGAGATAGATCATGTAAAATCCAAGAAAGGACAGATGAGTTTAAAAAGAGTCCTCAAGGTTGAGGCAGAGAAACGGAGAGCAGGGGAAGGGCAGAAGAAAAGTCTGAGATAGAGAGAGACGTGGACAAGATGTTGGCCCTCAGGGTTAGATGGAGAGAGTGAGGAAAAGACTGAGTGGGAATGAGCGAGAGAGAGAGAGAGAGAGAGATTTTTAAGCTAACTCAACCCCTCACCCTTTACAGAGGGCCTTTATGAGGCCCGGT
>JAPQRQ010000005.1:15523585-15534463 GCA_037367365.1 Apogon talboti | reverse complement strand
ACAAGCAAACTTGATGGACATGCCTTATTGACTGCAAAGCAAACTGCTACATTTTTATCACCAAAATACTAAAAAGATCCACCCACAGCTGACAAGAAATTAAAAAAGCTCAGACCAGAGAGAATACATGAAAAATGTTCTTAATAAGAAACGACCACCTCTTTTCCGTTTGTGATATACTGTATAAAAGGGGATGTTTTGAGAAAAAATTATTTCAGTTCCTGCAAAAGTCCTGATTCATGTAGTCAAAAGAAAAAGAGCAAAATAGGTAATTTTCACCCAGATTGTCCTTCTTCCACCTGTTGAAGACTCACATCTACTGAAGCCTCTTAAACCTCCAGCCAACACATCCCTGTCTCTAAGAGCTCCAAAAAACAGCGCAGATGAACAAATCCCTGCGTGAAAATAATGCTCCTGCATCAGCAACCACTGAGCCAAGCTGCTACTATGCAAACTGGGACTCGCTGCGTTTTTGTAGAGGTCACCTGAGCCACTCTGCCTTCCTAATCCCTGCACCAAAGAGCCATTGAGCCAGTATGAAGATAGCACCAAGAACGCTTACCTCTGTCTCCTGCTTTCCCGAATGGTCCCTTCAGCCGTGATGGAGATGCTGAGGGCTCCGGGACTTGGCCAATGGTGAGAGGTCGTGCAGGGTGCCTTGAAGAGGGAGGGCGCGTGTGTGAGTGTGTGTGTGTTGAAGTGTGTGAATGGTGTGTGTGTGTGTGTGTGCGTGTGTGACTGTGACAAGTGTGCAGGTGTGTGTGTATGTGGAGGTCTGTGCGCTCTGGCAGACCTGAGTGCCCTGCCTCTTATGTGTGAAGGTAGGCACTGAGACTGACTGGACCAGAGCAGATTGCTTTTGGTCACTGAGAGTGCACCCACCCCACTCTCACAGTACACCTACATGTACAACCCTCTACTACACACATACACATCAGACACAGGAAAAGAGCAAAGGCCCCCCAATGGCAAAATACCTTTTTATCCTTTTACAAGAGTAGCCTTTATTTTTCTAACACTGTGGCTCAATCAGACTAAAATATTTGTCCGCCTTTTCCTGAGGTGAAACTCTGGCATGTGTTACTTTCATGTATGGGGGGGATCCACGGGGCCCTTGTACACAATGGGACCACTGTGAGGAGCCCCTGTTAGCATGGTAGTGAGAGGAAGTCCCAGCTTGGAGGAAGGCCTCTGCCCTCTCTTTTGGTTGAAGTTGCTTTCTCTTTCCACCGTCCCTTTGGTAAATGTTCTCCTTCCACTACAGATGTGCCTTCAGTTGGAAGACAAAGCAGTGCAACTTGAGGAAGATGAAGAAATCTGAGTGTAGGGCTGCAAAGGATAAAAGCAAACACATCTTTCCCTCAAAAACACAGACAAGAAACCTGCTGTACTCTGTTAGTTGTGTTTGGCCGCATTTTCGCATCAACCTGCCTCTTTCCTCTCTCCTTCCCATAGTAACTCAAGACTTTTTGATGAGTGAAGAGAAAAAGGGCACAGTGGGAGTGCCAGAAATCGCTCTGCACCTGCTATAAACTGGGATTTATATTCAGGAAAGGATCTGAATATCTCAACACAATGCCTATAATGTGACACAGTGAACTGGAGAAGTCGGCAGAGCTGGTTCACTCCGAAGAATTGATGGTAATCGACAAATAGATGGAAATTTAATGCCAGCATGTTTCAGCCTTAATTCTGGCTGATGGATGGGATTCAGTGGAGTGATTGTAAGAAGAGCTACACTAGAAGTACCAACAAATAATACATTAATAATAATTGTTAGACTAATGTTCACTTAGTTTTTCAGTGCAGCCTGTATCAGTGCTAGAATGGAGCTAAATACATTTACTCAAGTACTATATTTTGTGATTTTATAATTGTGCATTCTACCACCTATGTTTATACTGCACAACAGAGACAAATAATGCACTTTTTACTCTCCTGCATTTCTTTGATAGCTATGGTTGATAGTTACTCTTCTAATTCTTACAGTTAATAAGAAAAAAGGGATTTATGATGATGATTTATTATTATACTGTAGATTATGCTGTCCATCAGTACATATAGTAAGTAAAACACACCCATCACTGGCAGCTGCAGTGTTAAGGATGAACATTAATGCATCAGTCATTTTAATCCATCGTTAAAATGGATAATTCTGCACTTTTTTACACTGTGGTATTGGCACTTTTACTCAGGTGGAAGGTCTGAGTACTTCCAACCACTGATCTGTATTTATGTCAGGGTTTTGAACAAATAATGACAAAAATCATACACTTTTGACTAAGTTTATTGAGATTGAAAACAAATGAAATTAATTCTCTCACACAGACAGAAAGAGAATGATCAGGATGAAGTGTTTTTGGCATTTCTTAAAAACAAATATCACAGTTTTGTGTACAAAACTTAAAGGAAAAATTGTTCATGTATATTCATATGGTTCTCAGTTTTTAAGTTATTTTTTTGGAACATTTAAATAAAAATAAATTACTTACAGTAAATATGCATATATGTAGAACAGACTAATTTATCTAATGGAACAAGACCTGAAGCTCAATTGGTCTTAGTTCTACAAATACTGTATGTGTCATGTTCAAAGGTTTTCCTGAAAAAATAGAAAAAATATTGAAAAAGTAAAAACCTACTTGTTTATAAATTTTGTTTCCTGCTTAGATAAGGTTAAGCCCAATCCTCAAATCTTACCACATGTTATAAATACAAACTGTCCTCCTATGTTTCTCACTATGCTGTCATGCTACTTCATATTCTGGCTTTTAATCAGAATTTTACATGCAGATGTTTATACTAACAAAAGGCACAACTAGTGGTCAACAGACTGAAGCTTGGTATTCATCATTTCCTTTTAGATTGAAGTCAAATTCTGATGAAATATGCATTTATCGCGGTAAAATAAGTTGATGCCAACTAGTGTCCGATTTGAGTTCAACAAACATACAATGTGTCATCGGTTGACATTTCCAGGTAATCACATGTGGGCAATTAGAATTACCCGACAAAATGCCGGTTCATGTTTTAGATGACAATCGAACTCAGGAGACGGAAGCACAGAATGATGTCTCTAGGAATTGGTGGTTTAATGTCGTTGCCGTCCAGTCTGAGGTAGCGCAGTCGAGGAGCGCTGTCATTGATGATGTCGTCCAGAGCATCGACTGAAACAGGACAGACACTGGAACCCGTTACATCTGAAAATATATGAAGGGAAATCAAATCATGAAGATGAAACGTGTTGATAGACTCTTACTGTGATAAACAATTACATTCTGTTAATTTGTAATAGAAAGATATACAATTGTCTACACATTAGCAGAGGAATAAGTAAGTAAATTTTACTCATACCAACTCTATGTTTAACACATTAAAATGTATTGAGGAAACATGAGAGACGTACTTTTAATCTTGTTGTGATCAAGGTGCAGGTGTTCGAGCCCAGAAGGAATGACGGGCACCTCGGTCAGCTGGTTGTGGGACAGCTGCAGGTCCAAAATGCTTGAGACGTTAAACACATTCTTGGGGACTCCACTGCTGCCAAGCTTGTTGTGGTTGAGCCTCACAAATGCCACCTTTGGCAAACCTTTAAAGTAACCCGCTGGAATCTTCTCAATGTTATTGCCATCTAGGAAAAGCTGGGTTGTAGTGGGTGGTAGTCCAAGAGGCATGCTGGTCAGCTGGTTCTTGGCTAAGTTGATTTGTACAAGGCTGTTTAGACCCTTGAGGCTCACCTCTGTCACAGCATCATCCATCAACTTGTTTCCTTGAAGGTCCAAGAGGTTGAGCTTATCAAGACCAGAGAACACACCAGCGGGGATCTTGGAGATACGATTGCGAGATAGGCGTAGATGCTCTAGGCTTGCAGGCAGGGGAGATGGCACAGAAGACAAGAGGTTGTCATCCATGTACAGATGAGCAAGGTGAGACATTCCACTGAGGACACCTTCTCCCACACCTTCACTAGTGATTTTATTGCGGTTCAGGTTAAGCCAGCGCAGCTGTGTGGCATTACGCAGAGCATCTTTTGACAGCACTTCAATTACATTATTCTGGAGGTAGAGATACCATGTGTATGGAGGGATATTGGGAATGTTCTTGAGGCCTTTATTGTCACAGTAGACGGCCCGAGGAAAGTTGGGAGGGCAGTGACACTCTCGAGGGCAGGCTTGGATCTGGGCCATCAATTCCTCATAAGGCATGTCTTGTCCAAGAGCTGTTCCAATCAGGCACAACATGCAGATGAAGCTCAGGAGACGTGCCATTTTGGTGCTCAACCTATGATGGAAAGGAGTGAAAAAATGTTATCTTAGCCAAACAACAATAAGATAAAGTTCTGCAGTGTTTCAAACAAAGTAGGGCAAAGAGACATCTGCTTGTCTAGGCAAAGAGGATCGGAGTGGTGTTATCATTTGCAGTGGATTGGGGACTTTAAGGAATTAGGACCACACTGAAACTGACGACCCACAGTCAGTGTACCATTTCAACAATTTGTCTATTTTTATAACATGATTTTAGAGAGACATTTGGATTTAAAACATAATCAGCACTCACTAACTACTGCCAATGATGTGACAAATAAAAACAGATCAGCTGATTAAGTGTTCACAAATGCAGACGGTGGCCTGCATTAGCCACCATCAGTGAACGCTGTAACACTAAGATAATTATCTCAAAATTCCACTGCCAGCTGCCAGTATACTAAGCTAACCTACTGATTCTGGGTTGTAAGTGTTTTTGACAATGACTAGTAAGCCTCCAAAGACAGGATGTTGAGCCAGTTCAACTGTAATTGCATTACTACCTGGCAGAAGGACATCCTAAAAACTCAAGCTTGAAGACTTTGCATGTCAGTTGTGAGATGTATGCTGAGCATCAGACTGTGCAAAGCAGTTAAGCTGTACACACACTTGATGTTATCATGATACATGCAAACAAGCATTTGAGCTGAGCTTTGCACACAAACTGAGGATCATTAAAGATGGCAGCAAAACCCAGACTTCTTGGCCTGCAATTGTTTAATCAGATAAAGGGCCAAGAGATGCAACAGGTCAAAAAACAGTAAACAGTATAAAAAGTAAAAAGAGCAAAAACATAAAAAGACTGGAAGCAAATCACATGTGAATTCTGTCTTCTGAACCTGTCTCCTAAGCCTCTCTTCTCCATCTGATGCTTGTTTAAATTCTTGATGCACTCCACACATTTGTCTGGAAATGATTTTGGGAAGGCCATACTTTTCCATGGATGGGTGCATTTCAAAGACAAAGCGGCACACCTGTTTTATTAGCTGAGCCCCTGCTTTCACCCTGTAAATGCTCCATAACTAAGAACAAGATGTGGTGGTTCAGAAGACGAATGCATGATACATGCTTTCATTTAGGTAAAATCCATTCACTAATCTTGTGAGGCAAAAGATCTCAACACTACCAGCCCTGTTGCTGCAGATATTTAACTGCTCAGCTTACCTGAAACCCTTGTGTGTGTAAATTCCTCCTGGCCTTTGTCGTCCCTTAGGAAGTCACCAAGTGTAGTCCTGAGTAATGGGGTCTAGACCTCTCACTCTGCCTGTATTTGTACCACTAGTGTTTTCATTCAACGTGTGCCAGCCTGTTACTGTTGATGACACCAAATCCTCTCTTGGCCAATCACATATTGGCAGGATCAAAGGTCATAATCCCAAGGTAGTGGATAGTGTGCTAAGCCTTTTCAGCACTTGAGACATGGCCCAGTTAGAAACAGGCTAATGCAAACTGAACTGTTCTGTATTTGCTAGCTTACACATGCACAACCCTCCCTCCCTTGGGTAAGATGCTTAATCTCTTTTTACCTTTTTACTCACAAATCCCTGCAAGACCTTTTCTGCCCTTTGAGCTAATTTTGTGTCGCTGCTGTCGACAGTGCAATTACAATTAATTAATCTGCTTGCTTTGTACTATAAATAGTGTTTGCAGTCAGCAGATAATTTGGAATCACAAGAAACACTCAAACACAGCTTAGTATAACTGTGCATAAATGATAATCATTGGAGTTTAGTGAAATAAATACCCAAAGGATCACCTCATGAGGTTAGCACCACTGGTTGCCAACACTATGAGGATATGATTAAGAAAACCCAGTTATTTGAATGGGAAAGACTGCTGCTTAGCCTGATAAACCTTGGATCAACTTTGATGTTTGGATGTCAGACAGACTCATGGATGAGTTGGAGATGTTTCAGGATCCAGTGATGTAATATTATGGATCATTAATGTAGTTAAGCAGGTGCATCTTTTCATTCATGAGTGGGAGCAGGTCAAAGACAGGTCTAAAAATATTAAATATTGCAATGTATTCCTGAAAAATCTGGAAACATTGACAGTTTTAAGTTGCAGACATAAATACAATTCTTAGATTAACCAAAGCTTAACTTAAGATAAAATATATTTATTTCATGAGGACATTGATGGCATTCAGGTTATGCTGTTAGCTGATAGGAGCTGGGACACGTTGTTCAGGTATTACTGACTGGGTGACGAGCACAAAGATGACCTGTACTGACGCACAGTTCATAAGGACAAAAGGATGGCTTCAGGCATGAGAGCTAATGGTGTTATGGAACGCTTAATCTGATGTTGAGGCAAGGTGTTTTTGTAGAAGCCAGTTAGTCTCAGGAGTGGTGAACCCTTAACATGCCAGCATGAGATTGCACTAATTTCCAGCGATGACGGAGGAGCCTTGAACAGATAATCCCACTTAACTTGTGGGAGGATAGCAGCAACACTTATCCATGATCAGCCATGTAAACTCATTAGAGCTCCTCCAGTGTTTGCCAAGTTGAGTTCAAGAACACGATCAGTCTTCAGCACATGTTTGTAATCTTGTCTGATCAATTAAACATTTGGATGTTAGATCCAAGCATTTATAGGCACTATATGTCAAAGACAAATTACATTGTTAATGAGTAGATACTGTACTGTCATGCTTTACTAAAGTCACTTCATAGTGATACGGTCCACTAGGGATCATGTACTTTTCTTATTTTTGTCAATAAAATGCATGTGGCGTATCCGATCATTGGTTTGCTGGCAGCCTGCAGAGACAACTGAACATTTAAGTGCTTGGCATACAACTTCTGCCTGTCTGTTAAGCAACAAGACACCCTATTTGTCTACTCTGAACTCTGGGAGCACTTGGCCAAAAGCAACCTTATATAGAGCAGAGGAATGACATAATGCCCAAATGTCCATCTGAGTATTTACTACAACAGTTACTGAGTCCCATCTGTTCTTCTTTTACGTGCATAAGGTGTCTGAAATGTGCAATAAATAATTGATGAAATGACGTATGTGTAACTTTTAATTTACCATAACTGAAACGGTCTGTTGATAAAAACACTCCCAACACAATAGTCATTAGAAACAACATTGGCCAAAATGTACGGTTAATTATCCAAAATGTGGAAAACTGTGAGCTGGAGCTTCTCTGTAAAATGGAGCATATATTTCTGAAAACAACTGTTGGCCTCACTTTGCCTGACAGACTAAGAAGAAACACATGCAGAGGAATATGATAATGCTAATTTCCTGCCAGGGGCTTTGTGTGTGAGCCAGCTATGTTAATTACACTACGGACTGTATCTGTGCTGCATGGGTTTGAGGTTCAGTTCCAGTTGATGGCTTTGCTCAAATCCACATCATGATTTTGAACCAATTGGAAGAGTTGGTGTATTTTAGTGAATCCAGACCTGAGAATGTATTTGTGGAAAAAACATGTCTGGCAATAAAACATTTTCCAAGATGTTATTTGGAAACATCTAATAATTACAGTCACTTTTACTTACGTCATTAATAGGTTTAGCCTAAGCCTTAGTTAATGTTCTTGATTAGTACCTGAATACTCTTGAAATGGAGAAATAACACAAACAAAACACCTGTGACAAAGCATTTACATCACACTTTGAATGTTTTCTTAATTTTTCACAGCTACTTTAATCCATGCAGGAAAAGCTGGCTCTGCGCTACATCAAAGATAGAGACGATTCCAATCAGATGCAAATAATCTGAAAAATGTACTGCATCTCTATCCAACACTTTTCACTCCTTTATTTTAAACAGATGTTTTGCAAAAGGACAAGATAATCATTACCTGCTCCTCCAACTGATGTCAGAGGTCTGCATGCAACCAGGTGAAGTCTGGTTTGTCTTCTCCTCCAGTGACTTGATCCAATGAGTGTATGTAGTTTGTGATGTGACTCACCTTGTTAGACTTTGGTTAATGTTGATTTGATTCCCCAAAGGCTTGCACCTCGGACATGCACCGGTTGAACCAAGAGGATGGAGCCTGTATTGTTGGTAGGAGGACGATTGTGCGTGAGTAGGGATGTCCTTTGGAGTTTGTGTTTGTGCTCTGCCAGCCCAACAGTTTTTTTCCTCCCCTCTTTTTTTTTTTTTTTTTTTTCATTTGTGAGAGGGTTAAACTGGAGTCACCCCTCCCAAGTTAACCATTTGGTCCTGAGAGGAGGATCACTCCAGGGGGAAGGGTGGATGACAATTTTATGGCTCATTTCAGTTCACAGGCCTTGGGGTGTCTGTCAGGTGAGGTTAAAGAGAGGCTTAAAGGGGTTTGCACTCACAACCAACATTTTACAAGAAAGCTCCACCTATTTTACAACTGCTGGATTCTCTTTGTAGTTTTTCCCCATCATACCTATCAGTTCATAAAATATGACCCGTGGACTTCATTGCAAAGAACTTGCACATGGCTTCTCAGTGCAACACTTTCTTCTGAGGTGGAACAGGAAGCTCAACGTTGAAATCTAACCATCGCCTAAACTTGTAATTTCTATAAACTTGGCACAGCAGACAATCATTTACCTGTCTACTACAAAGAACTGTGTCTTTATTTTGACACCTAGGCCCAAAACACACACACTGCATGTGTGTACATTTAGCAAATCAAATACCTTTACTGTAATATGAGCAATATTTTGCCATATGTGCATAAAGCTAAGTGGGCAAATAAGGCCAGATTAGTCACGGTTGTGAACCAGGATCCAGAAAGTACAGTAGTTTGGCAACAGAACGCATGGTTAAAGTAATTATTTGGGATTTCGTAGTGCCTCTTTTTTATTTTTTTTAATTTTTTACCTCTTTAATCTAAATTGAAGCTTGTGCAGTATACCACGTGGGTAAAGTTATGTCTGGAGATTTAAAGGTTTAGAGTGTAAAGAAAGACAAAAAAACAAAACAAAAAAATGAAGTGATGGTTTCAATGAATGCTTCAGTATTTTTTCTTTTTGTCACCCTTTCTCATTTTCTTGCCACTTTTTCTCCTGCAGTCCTTTGAGTTTCTGTGTAAACTCACATCTGGAGATTATGGCTACTAGGGATAAGGGTAAGAAACACAGAGAGATGACTCTCCAAATGAAAATAGGAAGGACAATATTAAACATCAACTAGAAATAAAAACAGTGAGCTGAGCGACAACAATTAAAAGGACAGAATCATGATGAATGGATACCAAATATAAATAAATCAGAGATAAAAACATCCAACAGCTGGAGACGACCCAGGCTGAAGGATGATCTGCAGATTTGAGCTGCCAGGCTGCAGTAGCTGATTATACTTTCACTTACCGTCTCGAGGAGGAGGATGTCAGGCTTAAGGCTTTATAAAAGGAGTTTATTGTCTAGACACAGGCAGCAGGAGCTCCAGTCTGGATTTAAATAAAGGCGACTCGGGAGGAAGAGGAGGAAATGGTCCTAGATTTGGAATCGGCACAAATGATGGTATAAAAACATGTGAAATGTGAATAAAGCTTTTAAACAAGCATGTTACATGTTGTTAACAGGGGCGGCAGTGAGTTGGGTTTCTACCTCCCCACAGGTATCAAGTTTATTTGAGCAATAATAGTTGAACTGCAGCTTTAAATGATTCTAGTATTGAATGGCATAGGGAAGTAGTAGGTATTTAAATGTCCTCTCAGCATGTAATAATATACAGACTGCTACTGACTAGCACTTAAATAAGTGGGTCAAACTGTAGTACAACTGCGCTTTACAGCTGTATCTAATAGCAAACACCTATAGAGGGAATAAAACAAGCATGTGGAAGTCATTTAGATTAAACATTTGGATTGGGTCTAAAAAGAATAGATCACGCCCCCTAATTGTGCAGGGAACTGTGCAGCGTTTGCACCTGCAGTCTGCTCTGTGTTTTGCACCCATTCATACTGATATTGGGGCAAATTGATTGCTACCACAAACAAGCCCTTAAGGTTTTGCACCTGAGTGCAATTTGTTGTTTTACATTGGTATTTCTAGTGTTTCAGGTGTTCCTCTCCATTTCATCATAATTAAAATGCAAAAAAACCCTCAGATTGTTTCTCTTTAATGAGCAGACACAAAGAAGCTCTCCACAAACAAACTAAAGGTCATGCTTCTGTGGTTTTTCACATGTATAATATAATACTGAATTGTCCATCAAAATAGGCTCTGGATGCTTATGTAATTCTAGCAAGTCTGAAACATTTAAGACAATGTTACAGTATGTGTCATTGAATGTTTCTGGGATCTGATGATAACAGTTGTACAGATGATCTGTGTGGTGTCACAGCTGGATGCGTGTCTCTGTGTCTCCAAACTATAAACGATACTGTGTGTATTAATTAGGGCTGGGGCGACGCGTCGACGTCATCGATGACGTCGACGCAAAAAATACGTCGACGCAAAAACTGCACGTCGATGCGTCACATTCAGAATCAAAAAATGGCGGCGGCCGCGGCATCGAGTAGCAGCGAGTCGGGGGAGAAGTAAAGAAACCGTAATCGGATGTTAAAAGTATGGGAGTAGTTTACACCTAAAGGTAACGATTCGGTGGTCTGTGACCTGTGCAAAAT
>JAPQRQ010000005.1:15493987-15505513 GCA_037367365.1 Apogon talboti | reverse complement strand
GTGTGTGTGTGTGTGTGTGTGTCTTTCAATGACAGAGACGACAGGAGGACAGAAAATGCTGTGCCCATAATCACCACATGGGGGCAACAGATGGAAGTACATTCATATTCTTGTGTTACACCAGGTCTGAGGTCCTGGGATGAGCGCCAGAGCTCCAACACTAATGCTTTTCAGTCTGTCCTTGTCTGAAGAAAAAACAAGACCATATCAGAGGGGGTGGATTTTGAGCCAGTCATAACTCATGCATTTTCTTGTTTTCTCACAGCTTGCAAGATGTGTTATATGATTCTTCATAGTTAGAGAAGAAGGCAGTTTGGATCTGATGAGTTAAAACCGTCCCTGAATATGTATACAGACAAAATGTAGGAGGAAAACACTGAAATAAAGTATCATTAAAATATAAGTGCATCATGTAAAGTAGAACGCCATCATGTGAATTATTACCGTGTCTGCAGGTTATGTGCAGCTCTTTTAGATACACTTGACAATCTATATCTTTTTAATTAGCAAGGGAGGTAAAAATAAACAATAATTTGGGAAAATGCCCCTTGAAAGTAAATAAAGAGTTCAATAAAAAATAAAAAATAAAATGTTGCTTGTACTTCAAAGAAAATAACAAAGAGAACGTTTTCCAATTGGACTTATTTTTGTCATTTTGACGTGGTGTAAAATAACAGTGAGAATGAACAAAGTGCTAACAGTGCAACCTGCTTTAGTCTTTACCACCGAATGTCTCGGGGGAGTTCCATTTCTTTTTTCTTTAACCTAAATATTCCCATTACAGTCTCGTGAATGACTGAAACACTATAAATCACCCATGGCTCTGAGGCCAGAAATGGTCCCTGTGCAAATATTTTTTTTTTTAGCTCCAGTCCACAAACCCATCAATATGACTTAGAGGCCCAAGAGTTAGCTACAGTAGAGATGGATTAAACTATCATGTGTTTTTTTGCACTCTCCAGGAAAGTGTTTTTGATATCTGTGACACCTGGACGTGAAGGTGGAATAGTGTTGTGGTTGAATTGTCATCTTATAGCAAAAGGGGGGAATGGAGTTTGCTTGTTTTCTCCTTGTCTGTGTGATTCCCACAGGGAGCTCAGGTTTCCTCCCACAAACCAAAGACTGGAGACTCCAAATTGAATGTGCCGTCTGTCTATTTGTATTTATAGATGTATATGTTGGGTAAATATATACAGCACATCCTGTGATGGACTGGCAACCTGTCCAGAGCGTACCCTGACTCACGCTCAGTGGATGCTGGGAGTGGCGTTGTGAAACTACAGAAAGGATAAACAGATATAAAAAAAATGAGGGCAAAACACGCTTGAAATTAAAACTCTATAGAATATATATGTCGATGTTAGTATGATCAGTTTGAGGCTCAGTAGTGTTCGTAGAGGGCGGGTCAATGACAGGACACTATCACTGATTTATGTTACTGTTTTAATTAAAGCTGAATAACTTTCCCCTGTTCATGAACCCATGCACTGATGAATGGCTGGCAGGTTATTATCTTTTCCTCACTTTGGACATAAAAGAAACCAGGCCATCCTATATGGCTACTTGACAGTAGCGCAGCCTCAATAGTGTATTGTAACATCTGTAACCTGACTTATTGTTCCCAGATGACAGGAAACAAATTCTTTGTTCAAAGAAAGTGGATAAGACGTCAGATAAAAGTCAGAATAATTGATGACTTTTAAAGCTGTCCATGAGGCCAAAACCCAGACTTTGTGTACATTTTATTTTTTTATTTTATGATGCAGTCCACTGTTGGGTGCACAACTAAATGACAAAAGCTGATCGTATGTTGAAATTGGTGAATATTGCTTTAGGCCACACTTTTATTCCGTTTATTTTATCTCAGCACAAACTTCATAAATATTCCAATGTGATAAATAAATTCAAAACATTACTCTAGTTTTGGAACAACTAAGACATGAATCTATGTACAACAGGCTAACACACAGGTTTTAAGAGTTTCTGTAACTGTCATGTATTGTTTTAGCTAATGAATTTCTCCTCTCTGGTGTTTTCTCTGTACTAGTCATGGTTTCATGATTCCTCACCTGTTTTTCTTACCTGTGCCTCCTTTTGAGCTTGTTCACCAAGAACCAGCAGTGCCAATCCAGTGCCTGGGTACAGCTCTCCGTTGATAATAATGTACACTCTAATTACTACATTCATCAAAAAACTGCTACTTTTTCCATTAGTATTTTTATTTTGTTCAGGACACCGAAGCTGGAGCCCCTGCTCCGGAAAAAAGAGGAACACCTTTGTTGCCGATATATTACGTCTGAGCTATGGTAAGTGCCTGTGCCTTTAAGCAATGAGAGATCTCTTTTTTTATACAGCATTTATATACAGCGTCTATACATACAACATTCACACGAGCAGAGGTGTTGTGGGCATGCCAGTCCACATTCACCCCCCAATTTTTCTTAACTCTTGAAAAAGGGAAACAAACAAGAGAAATACATACAGGCATTAACAAGAGATTCCAGAAAGCACCAGGTTCAAGTCGATAGGAAAAGAAGAAGAGCATGCATATAAATCTTTGGGAATGGCTTCGCTTCAAAACATATATGGTTTATTCTACGTTTATAGAAGCTATCTTTAATCTTGTTTTACGGAACAACGTATACTACAGGAGGGACAGGGATGGAATGGAATGAAAACAAAGTGTAAAAAAACAAAACCAGAACTGAAGTAAGCACAAGAAATCACAATGTGATAGAAGTCACGGTTGCTTTTATCTCTACTTGAATTGAGTACAATACAATTCAAGGAGTGCAACATGGAAATGTTACACTCTGAATGCTAATCCTATTACACAGGTAATACCTAGTACATTCTAGCATACCAGTTGTTAAAGGTATTGTAAAACACAAGTTAACCCCCTGCTGCCTGCTCTACAGGCCAGCCGTCTGTCAATTCATACAATGGCTAAAGGCTGAAAGAGTTTATCAAATTGGGATTTATTAACATTTTCCACTGAGTGAGATTTCAGGTATTTTTGGTCGGGGTTTTCTTCTGTTTAGCACATATTCTGCACAATATTACATTGTAAAAGTGAAACTGTATTTGTAATGTTAATTGTTGTTGAACTAATGTGAACTGGTTTATTATGTTGATGATCTGCTGTGCATGTGAGTATCACTATAGGATGCTGGTGTTAGCTATAAGCTGTAGGTACTGCTGTGCCCTTGCACCACCCTTGAAGCTAAATAAAGTTGTTCTTGAAAATGATATGTTGTGTTTGAGGTCCATGTCCACTAAAGTTTTGCGTGTGTGGAATTATGACATCATCTTCAGTGGGAAGACAGTGTTGGGAGGGGTCAGTGTTGCGGGGCTGTGGTCAAACACACACACTTACAAAACTTTCACACACTCATTTACAAACACACTCTTCCTCGCAGAGGGGCGGCACGCTCTACTTCTTCCGGTAGTTGCCAAGTTGAATGGCGGAGCGGTCAAAGACGCAACGGAAGGTGATTGGCTGAACTTCCCAATAAGGCACGGGGTTGCTGAACAGGCTGATGCCAGAGTACATGGCCTTCTTGGTGTTGAAGCCAGGAGGACAGAAGTCCTCTGTTCCCACAGCAGCGATCTTGTTGGAATGGAGGTAGACCACCTAGAGGAGGGATTTAAGTAATGACAACGTTAGGTCATTGAATGAGATGGGTTTTACAAAATAAAGTAGATAAAAAAGATAATAATAGACCACTAAATACCACTTTCTGCTCAAGAAGGCCAAGAAGATTTTTTTCCCTTCTTCAGTTTGAAAATACTTTTTACATGACTATAGTCCACATGAACAAAACTGTGATGCTGAGAACAAGCATGTTACAAACGAATGTAAAAATATAAAAACAGAAGCACAAAAAGTAGAAATGAATGCACGAGTGTCTATAATAAGCATAAAATCTTGTAAGTGCTAAATGATCCTCATCGCGCAGGACTGAGAGGCATGAGAAGGATTCAAGACATAAGAACAAAAGAGGGTGCCACAAAGTCACCGGGCCAGACAATATAATGGTAATTACAGACTCCAAAAAGAAGACAATCTTATAATGAATTACCGTCCTACACAATGACACATATGAAGGAAAGAGGAAAACAAACTAGCAAAAAAAAATCATAAAAATATGACACTAAACATCTCAGTTACTGCTTTTTAAACTTAATTTTGATGTTAACAGTTGAATTCACATTTGTGTTGACCAACATTTTTAGTTTTATTGGAGACTTAAAACACTCCAATTAATAGTGAAAGTGGTGTTGTGATGTTTCAATACACTCACTCTCAGGTTTTCACCCCTGTCTATGTCCTGTTGTTGCTGTGATGTCCTGTATACCCAACTGGAAGACCCATTAGTTGAGTACATTATGCTAAAACGTTGTAACTCAACTGTGGTTCTTTGAATATAATCTCACCACGCTACAAAAGGCACAGGTCAGGACTGATGCAACTTTAACTCAGGCTTAAGATCATTAAAATGAACTAAAAACCAAATTCAAAGTTAAAGGGAATGGGACTAAGTTTGTTTAGTTTCCCTTTGCCACCAAAATCTGTAACATCATAGCGTGTCCGTCTACCAACACTCTACTCAACAAACGGGCTAAGTTATTCCATATGACTTTTGTTTTGAAAGCGTTGGTTCACTTGTAATTGGTCGATATTAACCAAAACAAACCAAATACAAAAATGCAACAGAGTAAACTTTTCCAACATGTTTTCAATTAGAGAAAATGAACTGTGTTTGATCACACCGTTAGAAAATGAGAAACAGAGGTATAATGCTCAAACTGAGTTCATTTGCTGGAACTAAATGGTTGCAATAGCAATCTACAGTATATGTCGGTGTTGAATACTCCAAACTGGCTGTTGTTAATGGAAGCTGTGTGTACCTGGATGTACTTATGGTCGGGCAGACCAGGAGGAACACTGGTAAGAGCGTTGTTGTCGAGGTGCAGCTCTCGCAGGTGGGGGGCGTTTGCCAGCGAACCATTTTCCACAGAGCTGATCTCATTGTAGCTCAGACCCAGCCTGCAGGCAAAAAAAAAGACAAGGAAATGAGATGTACATGTGCAAATTTGTGAAAAATGCATGAAAAAGTGAGCCATGAAACCAAAATACTGACTACAAATGCTCTGGCAAATGTACTATTATCTTGTAAATGGGGAGGAAATGAAGATATTGAAATGTATCTACATGCCTGTCACTAATTACCCACCTCCCATTACTTAACTATAACCAAATGGAAAAATAAACAGCATTCTACAGAAATACCCTCTCCAACTACCATGTACAGTGTCAAAGCTCTCCTTGTTCTTACTTGGCATGCTTTTCTTCACAATCCAAGCAGTGATCTTATAAACACAGTGTATATAGTAGTTTTAATGAGCATTTTGAAGATCCATTAATTGCTGTTTAGGGCTATAGATTCTGTTGTAACTTTGCTGAATGATAATACCCAAACCAGCATTTCACATAAAGTTAATACACATCAAACCAGTGATGAGACAGCATAAAGAAATGTGTGAAAATGTAACATAATAGATCCACTGTGAAATAAGTTCTCATGCAATTCAAAGACAAAGTAGCTTTTAAATAGAGAATCATCTTTCTCATTACTTGGCCAGGTTCTTCAGACCCTTGAGGCTCTCAGCTGTCACTTTGGTGATCTTGTTTCCATCCAGGTGGAGCTCAGAGAGGGAGCCGGGCAGACCTGGAAACACACAGGATATGGATTACCCCTGTCAACCAAGTGACAGCGCCAGCAGCAGTTTATGATATTAATCTGACACTCACAGTGTCACTATAGCAACATTAAATTTGACCTCAAACAGCAGATCGAGTTTAAAGTTCCCACCATGATGTACGGCAGTGTTGAATGACTGCAGTGAAGTTTATGTGTTCACTGAGAACATTGTTTCATTCAGATATAAAATGCATCCTTTTGATAGAAGATGGCTGTTTTTGTCTGAGGCCGACTGGGATTAAAGCAAAGCCCCTCATTTAGGGTTAGTTTATTCTTCAAACAGATATCAGTCTGTGTACCTTTGGGGATCTCTGAAATGTTAGTGTCTGCGATGCGGATGTAAGAGACCCTTTTCAGGTCCCCGAAAGCACCGGCCTCAACTCCTGCACTCTTCAGGGGATTGGATCCGAGCTCTGAAGAAGAAAAAGTCCAAATGAAGACAGGATTAGGACTGGAGAAAGAAGCAACAAAACAGAAAGAGAAAACAGCAGTGATGGATCACATCTATGACCAGAATTCCCCTCTGGTGTGTTACGGGAACTCAGAGCTGAGTCATGAGTAAACAGTGCTGAACCAGAGGAAAGCAGCTCTGCCTTTTCTTGATTTGTCACGGCAGGATTATGATTGTTGTATCAATGCGTTTTAAGTGAGTGAATCTACACTTTGTTAAACATTAGTTGAACAATGAAAGCATAACAATATTATTCAATAAAAGTTAGAAATAGGATCTCAAACTTAGGGATAAAGACAGAATATAGAGATAAAGGACAAATGAGTGATTCTTTTCTATAGAAAAAACAGCAGATAGTCTGTAAACACACATTTGAGGCTTCACACAAGGTTTCATATGGTCGACTACAGGCTGAGTGGCAGGATTCACTTTAGATATGAGACTGAAGAACAATGCAACTAATCTGGTTTCGACCAGCTCTATATGTAAAGTGCCATGAGATAACTTCTATTATGATTTGGCACTATATAAATAAAATTTGATTTGATTTGATTTGATTTAATCATACACGCTGATACAATTTTCTGTTACCATAAAGCGGTTTCTTTTGTTATATTTGTATGATAGATGTACGTCTGCATCTCACATAACTATGGTCAACATTTATAGACTTATACACTTTTATTCAATTTTAACCAGGAAAATTTGGTCAAATACCATATTATTGTTGTGTGTTTTACTCATTTTGTGAACTAAAAAGAAAAAACAGCTTTGTGACCCATTTTTAGTTCTAACTCTGGCACAAAAAAAGAGCAAAAGAGAATTTTCTCCTTTTGTGTCTGTATTCACTGCAAAAACAGTCTTAAGTGATATATTTCAATGAATCTTAAATAAAGTGGCAGAAAGATATTAAATAAAAAAAGACAGTAGAAAACCTTTTCATGTGTACATTTATGCCTGCCTTTCAGAAACAAACTGCATTAGTGTTGAAATTCACCCTTTCCACAAATTATGCTAAAAACAAAGAAATAATGTATGTTGTAAACACTCAGTCTATTCACTAAACAAATGTCCAAGTGCTGACTCCATTTGTATAACACAGGTGAATCCATGTCCCCATGACTTCAACAGATAAAGGACATACTGGACAACTGTGGCCTGTCCTCCATCTGGACCACAGTTATTCAATAATGTCATTTGGCTTCAACCAACTGTGGAACAGATCCTCAAAGACCAGCATGTACACAAACGACAGAGTGACATCAGGGACAGAACTTCATGTGATGTTTATGCTGAAGTTAAATGGGAAAATAAATTTGAAAAATATCTGTTATGTGAAAACCTCGATTACAGTCAAGCAATTTGTAACTTTAGAACAAACAACACAAGGCTCCCTAGAGTCACTGGATGATCCAAAGGTTTGAACAGAAGTCTGAGAGTCTGTCATCTGTGTTCTAATGGTTGTGTGGGAGACAAATTACAATGTACAATGTATACCAATGTATAAACTTGTAATGCTTCTTCAGTCCGAACCAAATACAATCCATAAATTAGGTGCCTTTCTGAAAAGGGTTTTGACCTCTTTTTCAATTAATTTTGTCATTATGGTATGTATATCATTTTTTCTGTTATGACATAATGTCTGTGCTCCATACCATGAATTTGGTGATGAGCAAAATAACATTAAACAAAGTAAATAAAATAATATCCTGTGGAGAAAAAAAAAAAAATTATCATTACTGGACTGCAGCTGTCTTTGACATCTTTTTCTTTTAAATTTTTTTTTTTAGATTTCATACCCATGACGATCATATGGGACATGCCCTGGAAGGAGGCCTTTTTGATCTTAGTGATCTCGTTCTCATGGATCCTCAACTCCTGCAGGCTCTTGGGCATGTTGGCAGGCATGTCCTTTAGCATGTTCTTCGACAGGTAGAGGCGCTGCAGCTTGGTCAGAGGGTTGAGAGCCTTGGCATGGATGACAGTGATTTTGTTGTTTACCAGGATCAGAGCCTAGAAAAAAAAAGGAAAGAAAGAAGGTGAGATATACATGTATACTGCATAAATACAGGTCTTTATTGCATTTACATTTTGTACTTCCAAAATCATCATTCCCATTGTTCTAACCTTACTGAGAGTTCAGTGCACCATGGGACAGTTGAATTGGTAGTTTCTGGATGAAACTTGGTTTGTACAGTTCAAGTCCATTCTGCGGTCAGTGTTAATGCATTTTCAGAAAAAATTTCACTCCCACTATTCTGTTCTTATGTAAGCAGACACAAGACAATGTGAAGTATGTGATTGATTCCTCATGGCAGACAAGGAACCGTACAGTGGAAACAGCTCAGTCTCAGACAGAGGTATTTACTGCAGTAGGAAAGGCGTGAGCGCGTGCAGCCTTCAGTGGAATACTTTCCATGCACCTGCAGACTGGGAGGAGTACAGTTCTGTGGATTCACTGTTTCTGCATGGTGAATTTGCGAGGAGTATGAGTGGATAAAAATGAGAATAGAGTAGATGTAAAGTGTTTGACAGAAGATGACCCAGGTTTTATATGAAAAAGTCCTTACAGTAACCATAGTAGTAAAAGTGACCTAAAAGCAAATGTTACACATGATAAATAATGCACAGTGACACAAATGAACGTGTCTCTTACATGTAATCCTTTCAGGTTCTTGAAGTCATTCTCCTTAATCTCAGTGATCTTGTTGTTCTGCAGATCCAGCAGGGTTGTATCATCTGGGATGTCTCCAGGAACTGCCTTCAGACCTGATGGCACATTATTACGATTGTTACTGAATACTAATGTGAGCTAATGGCTGACAGCTCTGATTTAAGTAATGAAAGCTGAACCACAATAACGCTTCAACAGGAAATTAATACAAAATTGAGTCCTGCTTTCCATGAACATTTACAGGAAACTCCAATAGTCTGTTTTTAATCAGTATCAGTCCTGTTAGTGAGGTTCACTGTACATTAAACTGACACATAGAAACCTGGAGGACATGGAAATAGTTACAGTCGTGCAAGAGGAACACTGATGAATCACAAAGGCTGCTTTGCTAATGAAGCGTGCTACACAGTTTCTGAATGACAGGGACTGAGGGCAAAAAAGTGTTTTCTAGTGACATTCCAAAGGAACAAACAACTATCTGACATGCTCCGAGGCACATATGGTGGAAATGGACCTTAAAACAAATTTCCTTTGGAGCATGTCCGTGACTGCATACCTGGACACTGAGCTCATGCTAAATGGTTTTGCTTGGACTTTACCGTGGTACGTAAAAGCCGTGAGACACAGAAAATGGTCTCGGTAGTGAAAGACTGTTTAGTTGGGTGGACTGTTTCGCAAGGGTGAGCAAAGACAGCTGGGACTTCTGAAGTACACACTTTTGCATTCGTGGTAATACAAGAAAATACACTGAGATTCATAATGGGCAGTTTACATTTCAGAGGAAGAGGCATAGAATAAACTGTTTAACAAAGACGCTTACACTTCGTATCTCCAAAAGTCCACATACAAATGTCTGGACACGTTTTTTCTTAAAAGCTTGTGACGACTTTGCTTCAACTCACCCAAACATTACTTCCAGCTACGTTTGCTTTTCTGTCAGCTTTTCCAGCTCTGCAGTGGAGGACCCACAAACCATCACAGCTGTTTGTGGTCTCCGCCATCATTACAGCACCATATTGTGTACCTCTATGCTAGCGCGCGCACACACACACACACACACACACACACACACATTCCTGATTTGCGACTTATTGTTCTTATTTAAAACACATGACTTTTTACTTTCATTGTATCTTTTTATGCTTCTGTTTGTTCTAAACACAAAATGCTTAATGCCCCTTTAAAATACACTTTACTGTTATTATTAACAGTTAAGATGACCATTGAATAGTGTTATTTTACCATCTATTTATTCTTGCTTAACTTATACATACACTTTTGTGGAAATTTACAGTAAACAAAGCTGTTTTATAACAAATAGAGTATGAAATATACTTGACATGAGAAAAAATATACAAATGGATTGTGGTAAGAAACAATATGGTGTAATTACATCAATAATTGTATAATAATCCATTTGTATATTTTTTTCTCATGTCAAGCATATTTCATACTCTATTTGCTTTGTCTTTGTTTTTTTTGTTCTTGGCTGCTGGGGCATCTTGCCAGGTCATCATTGTAAATGAGAAGCTGTTCTTAATTGATTTCACCTGGTAAAGTAAAGGTCAAATAAAATAAATAAAATAATGTGAACACAGTGAGTATAGACTGTCACGGTACAGTGTGACACTTCTCACTTTTGACCCAACAGTCACTAGAATTAAAAAAGTCTGGACCTCACTATTATATTCACCATGAATCAAGTGATTAGGATATGAAGGGGATGATTAGTGGGACTCATTTGGACTGACATTCAGCTCTTACGGGGATTAATGATGATTTCTATATTATTTCCTTGTCTAGCTTTTTGTTTGAGCAAAACAAGTTCATGTGGCTGCATCCTAAAAAACCAGAACTCCTTAAGGGGATGAGATGTTTTGTACAGTAGGTCATTAATTTCCCAGTTAAGGGTAAATATAACAGCCCACTAGTGCAAGTAAGTACTGCAAAGACAATATATGATACAGGTGATTAGGTTATGGTATAATATTTACACATCCATACAAAACTGTTTTTAAATCATACATAAGCAGATGAACCATTTTCTAATAGACTTGGCAAATGGAGTATTCACAACTCATGTGAACCCTCAGCATTTTTTCCCCTGAATGTTTTATTTGTCACCTCTCCAGCTGCAAACCACTGAGAAAAATCCACATCTACAAAAGCGAATTGCTACTTTGTGATGCTGAGCAGACTCTCTTGCCCAGGCCTGTGTATGCGTCCAAATATACGCATATACGTATATGTTTATTCTTATAAGTGTCTAAGTGCAGGAGTGTGTGTTTGCGTGCATGCCAGCAGGTCTGGGGAACAGATGGCGGCTCAGAGCCAACAGTGCTGATGCAGAAGAATGAGAATCCAGCCATGGAGCTGTGTCTCCGGGGAAAGTGGCGCTGACTGAGGCCCGGCTAAAGCACTGATGTAATGGAACCGGCCGTTTCCCGGACATCACTCTCTCCAACTGTCTGTCTTTCTCTGGCTGCCTGTCTGTCACTTTGACTGCTAAGCCACCTGCCCATGTGGAGTTATCTGTGCTTAGACCTTCTCTAAACTTTACATTCTATATGATTGTGCTCCTATCAATCAATCAATCAATCAGTCCAATTTTATTTATATAGCGCCAAATCATAACA
>JAPQRQ010000005.1:15432223-15466884 GCA_037367365.1 Apogon talboti | reverse complement strand
GATGAATAACTGTATTTTACACCAATTATTTACATGTATTGATAGGATTAGTGGATCAACAGGTATTAAACAGTTTATAAACTGTGTAACTTTGCCAAAATAAAGACATTCCAGGTCAAAGTTTTCCTATAGGCATAGGGTCAGGGTCAGGGTTAGGAACAGGGATAATAACAAGGATCGCTTGAATGAGCATCGCTTAAACTTATTTTAAAAGGCAACGGAAGATCATAGAGAGATGAAACCTTGACTTACCCTCCCTATTTCATGGGTGGGCTTTCCATTGGTGATACCCCCGTTTCTGTGCGACTTCCGGTTCCGGAGATGCAGCCAGAAATAGCTGTTGATGCAAATTAAAGTGCTGGCACCAATGGTCCGTCACATGTGCATGAGATTTGAATCAAAGCATTGCTTTTTCAAACAGTGGGCTTCAAAACTAAACTTTAAAAATGTTTGTAAGTCTTTAATAACATTTTTTCAAACGATCGTACATTGGGACCAGTATCAGAAATAAGCAACATGTCATACTTAAAAGAAAAAATGAAAGCCTTCCTTGGAAATGATGAGTTAAACCACGCAGTGTCTGTAAAATGGATTAATCTATACGGCAACAAATATATATGGATGAAGTCGTTAATTGTAAGTGCTGTTGATGCTAATTTGCCTCAATTTGGACTTGTAAGAAATATCTATGTGACAAATTCATCAGTGTATTGTTTTGAGTTTCAGTAGTATAACACCATTTCTTACGATCGACATAAAATAGAGATTCCAAACTTAGCACAAGCAACTGAACTGGTATCTGTCTATAACCTTGTAGATTTCACTCCGCATTACAGCTTTACTCACAAGGATATTGTATATCTGTCAATGAAACATTACCTCGGGAACGTGATTGGGCTGTACAAAGCCTCATCTGATGTTCTGTAAAAGGCACAGTTTTATGTAGGCTGTCATCTGATGTGCAAACTGTGATTGAAATGCAGTTTTTCAAATTAGTCAAGGGTCATGTTAACCATATAAAACCATTTGTATCATATTTGCTACTCCAGGTTCTAAGACCTATGTCTTATCAACAAGACCAATACTTTTCTTAAAAACCTGTTGTGTGTGAACCGATACATATTTTCTGCCTCCCTGGTGGATTTGCATCCCACTGCAGCCAATCGAAGAGCTTTTTTTATTTTTTTCCTTTTTCAATATGGCCACACTATCATTAAATCGTCCACACACTTTTTGCATGAAGGTCTTTGGTAATTTTCAAAACATTACGTTAAAAAGAACATTCATATTGTTATTCTTTTTACTAGTACTTCGTGTACTGAAACAATGCACAGTTACTTGATAAGTGATTCTTTATGGTACAGTTCAGTTGTGTTAAAAATGTGTGTATCAAATTTGATGCTTCAGGTGTATAAGGTACTTTATACAAACGGCCAATGTATCAACTAAGAAACAAAAATATATTGTAAACAAAATGATATGGTAAAATGTTTAGGTTTGGGTGTTGTTAAAAGGTTTGAAAAACATCTCAATTCCAAAAAACTTTAATTATGTGGCTAGTTTTTGATGGGTCAGGTTTTATGGGGTTAAACTGCGTTATCATTTATGTCATGTTAATTAATTGTCATGTCATTTAAGCCTGTAACTAAAAATAAATGGTTAAAAAAAGTTAGTGGCTGTCATTTCTTATGATTCTTAAATTGATAAGTTGTGCAAGTGGTTTCCGTCTTAAAATAAGTAAACAATCTTGATCCTTTGCTGGGATCATTTAGAAAATATTACCATACATTGTTACTAGTAAAATCCAGCTGGATACTAGCTGGAAAATCTTATTAAGAAAAAGTTAGCTATATTTAAAAAAAAAAAAAAAAGAATATTTTTCTTATCTAAAAATTTCGTGGTAAGCCTTTTTTTCTGTTTAGATGAAAAATAAGACAAATGTGCTAGAAATAAGGCTTTTTTCACTTTCTTAGAATCCTTCTTTGTAGTGTTATAGATCAGTGGATGCTTTTGGCTGTTTGGGTCTTTATGGGTGAATATGCTCATGTTTCCATCTTTTCTTGTCATAAGTTTTAGAGTGGTTCCATCCTTAAATTCATAAAAAGCGTGACTGTCTAAATGTTTCAATGTAATGTCAATGTCACTTAAGTCTTTGATGGAAACAAATCAGTCATAAGGATCCCTTCCAGCTCCACTCGGTCTCTTCTTGACTTGCCTCCTTCTCATTGAAGTCTCCACAGCCTCCATGCGCCGGTTTACCAACCATTCTTAACTTGTGTCATATCCCGTCCTGCTCACATTAAAGCAGTGTAATACCCACTATAATCAGGAAAAGAAATCACCTCTAATTGCAATCTTGTTGCCAGTGCTACTAATTCACTTTATAGCTGTCAGATTAGAGACAAAACAGGAAGTAGAGCCAACTGTGGTTTCAGATGTTTCAGCGATAGACGATGACAGATTATGATTTGTGGTGTCAGGTGATTTGTTGACTGTTTCATGCAGCCCTTGTCGTGTATTTGGGTCATGTATCTGGAGTCTGAAAAATGTTACTAAGTTCCCTTGGAGTGTTCTTCATAGTTCTGTCCCAACATTCACTTTAATGACTGAACTGGCTTTGTCCACTTTGCTTTCTGTTCTCTGACTTTCAAAACAGACATCAGTAAAAATGGGAGTAGAGGAATGATTGCTTAGGTAATGTCTGCTGCTCTGCATGGAAAACCTAGCTGTAATCCTTAGGAGACATGCACAAGTGAAAATTATTTATTATTTATTTATTTTCAAGGCTTGAACAGTGTGTGCTTACTTTGTCACTTTATTCCACTTTTTTTGGATCCTTAAACAATGTGTTGCTGTTAGTGACATGGTTTGCCTCACACTAACCTGTCTAGACTTTGATTAAGGGTGCTGCCATGGTAATAGCCAACACAGGAAGAAGGAGAAACAGGGGAAGCGCTTCCTGTGGTAACCTCGTTTATAGTTTTTGGGTGTCCTGTGACTGTCCCTGGGGCAGACAGATGGCTCAACATGCAAGATGAAGCTGTTTACGAATACTTAAATTACAGTTAGTTTAAGGAGAAGGAGGAGATTCACACGCCTCAGGTACAGATACACAAATCACAGATATAGAGGTAGCTATCGTCCTACACACTTGTTAAATAGGAGTCACTAAAAGTTGATCCATTAATGAACCCTATAAAATTTATTACAAGCTCAAGTGGAATGCTATTAATCCCGTCTGTGGTTTTGACTTGTTTTCATTCTCATCGGGTGGACACCTGAAGGCTTAAGGGGTTTTCAGTTTCACTGGTCTGCCAGTGTAAAGTCAGGAATGTTCAGGAAGTCAGTGGGGAAGTTTGACCTTTGACTTACAGATCCGATGATCAAATCAAAGCAGGAGATAAGTCTTCTTATTCAGGACATATATCCAGATTATCCGGATGTTTGAGAGTATGGGTTAGGGTCACTGTTCTATGGCCTGGTTCCTGATTATCACAGAAAGTGCTACCATTGTATGTTACTGCAAAGTGATGAATAAAGGTTCAATGCAATTTGTCTTTGAAAGCTCTGTGTGTTGTTGTTGCTGTTTTTTTGCCAGGAGGATTGGTCTGGGATGGACACTGGTTTTACACGATCCAAGACTTCACCACCAGGGTTTAGATCTTACAGCCATACTTCTGTTAAGTACTTCATAGTTTTGGTGGGAAAAAGCATCTCCTCATTAACCTAACTAAGTGATCGTGTACAACTAACCATAAGTCAGTTTAATAATACTGAATATGAAATATGGTGTCTGTGAAGAAATATAAGCTACATTTACATTCATATCAGGAGCCATGAGTGGCTAAAACAATATCACCCTGACATACCTAGAAATACTGACATGCAAGCACTTTGGTTCAGTTTATTCTGGCACATGGATTGGATGGACAGGTACAGTCGCATTCATGTTTTAATTAAAGACGCATGGCTTTTGAAACTGTGCTGTTGTTTTTCAATTAAATTGGAGCATTTCTCCAGCTTCTTTTATCCAGTGTCATAGTCTGTTTTCTAAAATAAATAAATAAGATAAAATGAAATAAAATCAATTAAAAAAGCATGTTATTGATTTGATTTGATTTCTTGTACATTGATTTCTCTTCAACTCTGACTGTGCTGATTTGCCCGTTTAAATGTCTGAATTGTCTGAATAGTGACCACAGACTCAGGAGCCCAATGTGCTGTGTATGAGGTGCAGTCTCTCCACAGGCACAGGCCCCCTTGTGGAGCTCCTGAATAACAAAGTGCATATGTGCACAGTGGGTGCATGTATGTGTTTGCAAACAGAGCATTAAATAGCTACATTAAATATATGTACGTAGACGGTTTTATTTGTGCAGTTTTGACAGTATTGTGAACATGTACTTCTGCAGAAGGCTGTACCAGAGCTATGAACTGTGTGTTTGTGTGCTGTGAGTGCAGGTCTAGCCCTGGAGCAGATGATGGGCTGCATGAGTGTGTCTAGAGGTCCCTCTGGCTCCCATGGTTTCTCTCTTTATCCCCTCCTCTCTCTCACTTTCCCCTCCCTCTTCTCCTTCTTCCCTTGTTTCACCCCCTTCTCCCAGGCAACTCAAGCGCCACCTCCCTCTAACACATGCAATAGCAGTCTGTTATGAGACAACCTTTAACCCTTTACAGGGCTTTAAGTTAGAGATTTAGAGCAGTGAGGTAAGTGTGGTCAATCATAACTTCAGCGTTCAGGTTTAAGGTTAGAATTAAGATTAGATTGTCTTTGATTTAAGGTTCAAGGTTGAATTGGCCGAGATAGATGGGCTTTAGAGTTGGACTTAGAGGATGAATGGAGTCACTGAGAGTTTTGCTCAGAAAAGTACAGTAATACAAACAGCTGTGTGTGAAAGAGCCATCTCTAGATGCATTGTGGGAAGGAGGCCTCCAAGTTCACATGAGAGGAGTAACGTCAGCTTAATAGTTCCACGACTCACTGTGTCTGCCTGGCTGTTTGTCTGGCTGGCTCATGCAGGGTGTGGTTTAATATCCTGTTCCCTTTGTTTTTTCTTCTCTTTTCTTCCTATTCTTTTGTGGCGTGGTTTGATTTCGCGCTTACTACTGGACATGTGGTCAGCATTAAACTGAAGGAGTCAAAGGGCATGGATTTTAAGTTTCTACACCAATGCATAACCCCTCTAAGGGACTACTTGTGATATTCATTGTGAATACAGGGTTCACGATGCATTATAAAAATACAACAAGACTCTACTAAGGTCACTATAAGTCAAACTAATGACAAGACTTTCACATGCACAATAGTGCTCTGCCATCCCTGACTGATGATTGATGAAGGGCATCTGGCATTTGGACACTGTTTAAGCTCACACTGCTTTAAATACTATATTTGACTGAATAATGATGTTAATACATGCTTAATGTAGGAAAGAATAAACACCAACAACATATGTAACAAAATAAGTAACTCCAGCAGGCAGGTGCTGCACACTGACAAGGAGACAGGCTTTCCCGGCGCTGATGGCAGTCGACGCCCTTACTACTAATCCTGCAAAGCTCCTGTTGGGATAAGCTTAAATATCAGGCTACATCCAGCACAGGATGCAAATAAATTCTTGATCTTCTAAACTACTTAAATGAGCAGAAAAGTTTAGACAAGGGAGCAGTTCACATGATCATCACATATGCGACTCCCACACACATACACTGCAGGACTGTTGCATATGCTGCACAAACTTTTGCATATGCTCTTTGCACAAATGCATTAATAGAGACAGAATTGGTGAAAGAAATGAAGTATGCAAGAGGGAGAGAGAAAGTGACATGTAGGGAACAGACAACGAGGTGATGAAAGATGTGGGGGATAAAGACAAAACAAGTAGGATAGAAGAGTTTTAATGTGATCCAGGTAGACATATGGTGTAGTGATGCGAGGTCAGGGTCCTGCTGGACCGTAGGGAGGTGCTGGTAAGCTCCCTGCCCAGCCCAAGCTCTTCCCATCTGGACACATGCTGAACCAGTGGAGCCTGGATCCATACTTCAAACTCTCCCTCCTCCCCTTTACTCTCTCTTCTTCGTTCCCCCTCCTCTTGGCCCTCCCTCTCGTCCCCCTCCTCCTGCTCGTCTTTCCCAGGCTCTATGGGTGCAGTGCCACGTCGCTGAGAGAACTTATTAGACTGAGGGAAAAAAGAGAAAATGCTAAGCACCTCCACGTCGGCTAATGCATCTTCTCCACTTTTACGTCCTTTCTGTTTTTCCTTGGTTCCTTAATCTTAAATGAACAGATGCTCATTTGTGTATAATGATAGTATATATAGTTTTCCAGAGCTCAATAATCTCATTTTGCTGAGAAAAGAAGTTCACACATTGACATTTCAGTCATCTTTAACTCATGCCTGTATCTATGTAGACGGATGTGTTGAGAGATATCTTTATCCTTATATTTTATAATTTTATATTTTCCAACTGACAATAAGCCAGTTTATCCTGTTAAATATTTGTGTGTCTCATTTTACTCTTTGAAAACAGAGGCAATGCTCAATTAAACTACTTTCCCTATACATTACTGCCATCTAGTGGAATATTATCAACATATTTATACTTGAATCTGAACTGAATCTTAACCTGTTAACAGAAGGGTGAGTGCATGGGTGTTTTATAGAAAAGATAGAAAACAGTACCTACAACACAGGAATTAACTGTACAGTCACATAAACAGGCCAAAACAATTATGTCCTTCACATTTCTTGTTAGCTTTGTATCAAGGGCACCAGATATTTCAACTTCCTGTTGTTAAACATTTACATGACTTGATGTTGCACAGATCCTGACGTGTTAAGGATTTTCTTGTTCTCATGTGAATTCCCTGTGGAATAATTTCTGCACAAATGTTGTACAAACACAACATTCGTGCCCGACACATGGAAACTGGTGGAAATGCTCTTACAGTGGAACATTTGTACTGGTACTGATTTATCTGCACGAGAAAACAGATGTAGAGTAACTGCAGCATTCCAACGCTGTCATTTCTTTTCCATGTTTTTATTCTCAGTAACTATCAGCCAGGAACGAAAGCCAAACCTTAGGAAATTTCAAACACAAGACAAAGAATTCTTACGTAACATAATCTCAGTGCCACGGCGCTGGTGGTCATTTAGATGCTCATACATACTAGATCTTGTGCCCTTTTTGATCCACAGTGGGAATACACAGCTATTCTCTAAAGAAGCACCACAGAGCTACATGCTTATAGCAGTCTAACTCTAAAACACTGTAACTTCAGCAATGCAGTTTTAGCAAGAAGTGTTTCGGAAGAAAACCACAGCAAACCCACAGTGATTCACAGGTAAGTCAAATCACAAGGTCATCGTCATGACAACAGAAACAGATTTCACAGAGAAGAGACTAATGGTGAAAGAAAACCCCCAAAATAAGACTTTCAGGTTCCACATTTGACAACAAAGAAGGAATGGACTGTGAATCGTTAGTAGTATTAGTAGTATTAGTACTCACTCACTAAAAAAGTCCCACTATTATACATATGACTCGTTCAGTATTAACTTGAGGACAAAAGGAAGATCATTTTTGGATCAGGGACAATGAATCTGAACTTAATAACATGGTTATTACTAAGGATGGGCATGTTAACAATAATAATAATGATAATAATAATAATAATTTTTAACTACTTTTTCATCAATGCATATGTTAAATGCTTTTATTTAACATATGCAACAGTTGAGCAGACGTGATGCCATAAACATTTGTTCCGTGTTGTTGACTAGTGAATATCCCATTTTTAACTTCCCAGGCTTTACTGCTGTATTATTTCATTATAATCCCAAATGCCATGTTATTCCAAGTTGTAATGTAAATCTTTACTGCTTTTTGTTTACCTAACCTTGAATATTACATGTGAATACAATACTTTTTTCATTATTGTTTAAATGTACTGTTTATTTAAAGGTCCACTATTTAAGATTTAGATGGATCAAACTGCAGACATTGACAGTAATATTCAGAATTTTAGCGTTTGTATACATGAAAAGAATAACCTTTATGATCTAATTACCTGAGATGGGGTTGTTTAGATCTACAGATCTACAGACCTTATTTTTCTCCTGTGGTTAGGATGCATTACTATCCCATACTATGTCTGTTTTATCCCTTCTGTTGAATATGAACTCTGGTCTACACACAAACACTGGCTCTAACGCGATCTGTTTCTTGTTTTTTCAGCTGATTGTTTACTGAATATTACCTTGATGTACATGTCTAGAGGCTCCTGGACTTTAGAAGTTTGACTTCAGTGTCTCCTAGAAATTGTCTGTACACAATTAAATTGTAACTGTAGAAAAATCTATAACCTCAATGTGGATGTTCATGTTGCTGACTTATTGATCTGAAAACCTGCTGTAGATAAGTCAGAGGAGATGATATAATATTCTTTCAATGACTGATGAATGAGAGCATTAAATGAACTGGTTGTATAATTTCATCTGCAAGTGTAGTCTTTTTGTCCCAACAGCTTTGTCAGAATGTGTTTGTACATAAGATATACGAATCTTTATTAAACTCACATAAAGTTCATAATATTTACACCTTTAACAAAAAAAGACTCGTATCTACCTCACATTACAATGGACATGATTTCCTGTCATGAGTCACAACAACAAAACAAAGATGATAAATGTGTCCATGATCTTTTTGCCTTTAAACTCAGACACAGCCCTGATACATTTTGGTCGTAGACAACTTGATTAGACTTTGTGTTGCACAGAATCCATGTCCTTCAGGTCTTGGAGCCAAGAAATCTGGCCATGACTTTGCATGGGTTACATATGATCAATTACACACACACAGTATGTATTCTTTTGTCAGTAGAGCTGTTTTTCCATTCTCCTGTGCATAGTAATGACACCACAGTTGAGTCATAAACATATATAGTTAGATCTTTTTGTGAAGTTGATTGGATCAGTAGAAGTGCACCACCTGGAACCCTCTTAAACATCTAAACGCCTGTGTATCTAAGGTTCCCAAATCAATTAAATTATTTTCTAACTGTACATGTACCAGCCCGCTGAGACTCAAACTTTTATTACCCCAGCAGAATGCGTCACGAGGCACAGATTGAATCTTGTTGTGGGTGAGTGCTACTGAGTGCAGGGCCTGCGGCAGCTGTCTGGGAACCTGGCGTAAGGTGTTGTAGCACAGGTCCAACTGATGCAGCGCTGGCAGCGTCCCAAATGCACCCGGTGCTACTTTGAAAATTTTGTTCCTTGCCAGGCCTAGATGTTCCAAGTTTTTGAAGGTGCTGAAAGCTGCTTTCTTTATGGAAGTTATGAGGTTGCCCTCCAGATTTAGAGTTTTAAGCGAGAGGGGAAGGTGCCGTGGTACTTGCTTTAGCTTGTTTCCCTCTAAGTTGAGGCTTTCCAAGTGAGTTGCATTGAGCAGAGATTCCCTGAGAAGACCCTTGTTTGTCAGTCTGTTTGCACTGAGATCTAACAGCACCAGCTCTGATAATCCATTAAAGGCCCCTCCACGGAACTGCTCAATGAGATTCCCTTTGAGGTACAGCTCCTTGATGGACAGTGGTAACCCCAGGGGAACTGAGATTAACTGGTTGTGATCCAGGTTTAGTGTGCGAAGGCTGCACAAGTGAGAAAGCACTGCATCAGGAAGAGACTCTGATCCGTTCCCCAGGCTGTTGTTGCTGAGGCTCAGAACCAAAAGGCTGGGGCAGCGGGCCCATGCCGCCTCTGACATCACACTGAGACGGTTATGGTCCAGACGAAGCTCCTCAAGAGAAACTGGGAGATCTGTTGGGACGCTTTCTAAGAGGTTCTTGTCTAGGTGGAGACGTTTCAGAGCTGAGACCCCAACAAAGACCCCTTGGATGGCACCATTTGTGAGGTGATTGTTACTCAACACCAAAAACTCCATAGAGACGTATGCATTGAGCACATCCCGCTGGATGCTGTTGATTCGGTTATTCATGAGGAGGATGTAGCGGGCATTATAGGGAATACCATAAGGAATCTTCTCCACACCTTTGTCTGAGCACTGGACCACTCTGAGGAACAACAAAAAATAAGACCTGAGAATAAACATACAGTATATTTGTCTCAACATTAGACGTATTTTTAATCACTGAACATGTCCATGAAGTTCAACAGCCTGAGTATTTTACCTTCCATAGCAGATGCATTCAGGGGGGCAGTAATGGTCCATAAAGTACAGGAAATATGTCGGCTCATCTGAAGGCTTGTGTGTTTTATTATCCTTTTTCTTTTTTGTTTCTTCTGTCTTCTTGATCATTTTATTTTTACTACTTATGTTGATTTTTGTGTGCATTTTCCCATTGGGTTTGAGCCGTTCTGTTTTTGCTGAAGGTTTTGTCAGTTGTGGTTTGGGAGGAGATGCTTTGTTTTTCTTCTGTGTCCGTTTGGATTTATTTTCTGTCAGTTTCAGAGTTTTGTTTCGGGCTGCGGGCTGTGTCATGTCTAGTTTATATGTACGGTTAGCAGGAGGATTATTTTCTTTCAGTTTTGGTGCAACAGTTGTCTGTTTGAGCATATGTGCAGGTCTGAAATGTGCAGTTAGAAACTTTGCTTCTATGGGTTTTGGCGTTGCTACCTGTTCCTGGGAGTTAAATAGAATTTCTTTTGGCTGAATGGTAATGGATATGTCTCTTGTGTCATCTTCTTTGTATGTGGTTTGAACCTCCTTCCGTACAGGGTTCATCTGAATATTTTTGACAGTAACATCTTCTAAATTTGGTTTTGCCTTTAATTCCAGTTTATTCAGCTTGGAATCTGAACTTTGTAACACCTCAATAATAAATTCTTCAACCAAAGCAACGGACTTCACATCACCTGCAGCCACTGAGACATAACCTGTGTTTATATGACTTAAAGGAGCCACAGAGGATGGAGGAAACGCAGGACTAACTGAGGATGCTGAAGGAGGTTGTGTGGGTGTAATAGCAGGTATGGGAGGTACATGATGATGATGATGATGATGATGATGATGATGGGGAGGAGAAACTGGCCAAATCTCAGACTCACTGATCATTTTTGTGGTAGGAACCGTCACATGAGAGGAGAATGTGCTTAAAGGAGGTGTAAGAATATCAACTTTTTCTTTCTCTGATAATTCATGTGTTACATTTTTCACCTTTTCTCCCTTTTCAGCCTTTTCTGCATTTTCTCCTTCCAAATTTTCTTGTCTCACATTAAAAATGTTTCGTTTGTCTTCACCAGTATCCCCTGTCCTCGCCACAAGATGAATCCCAGCCACGAGCATGCCATCTTGTTCCTCTTGTACAGTTCTTTGCTGTAAGTTGTCATTTTGATCGCCGCTCTCTAACTGTGTCACTGAATTATGACTATTGGCAGCTTCTAACCTGCTTGAGTTGTTTATGTCTTCCATGAGGGTCTCCTTTAGTATTCTGATCCCTTCATTTTCCATCTCTGACTTCCTGTTGTCTTCCACTTTTTCAGCCTCAGGGGTTAGTCTGTCCTCTGTTACCTTTTCATACCGTTGATCAGTATCCATAATTTCCTCTGTGCCTTTGGTTTCTGTTAAACCTGTCCAGATTGTATCCATCCTCATTTGTTCTTCAGATGCCTCCTGAGTCGGACCATCTTCACTCCGTCTGTCCCTCTCCGTCATGTTATCCTTGACATACTCCTTCACAGGGTTCGTCTCTAAAATCTGTGTTTCACTTTTCGGCTCTTCTTCTGACTTCTCAGCAGCCATGTTTTTCTTCCTATTAACTTTTTCATCCACTGAAATAAAAGCACCTCCCAGTTCTATACTTCTTAACTCAGTCGTCTGGTCTCTGTCTATCCCGGTTATCTGTGAGTGTGTCAGTTCTACAGTGAAAAACAGATGAGCATTAGTGTTACATCAGTTCTGTATAGTGTTCCAGACAAGATACCTATATAGCACAGAATGTTAACAGCACATAGCATAACATTTTGCGACTGTTTAAAGGACTGATTGCTGGGTTTTTACAAAAGTACACCAAATGTTACTTACTAGATTTCAATTCATATGAAAATCCAGAAACTGCTACAAGTGTTAGCAGGAGGTTGAGCATTTCCATTTTGTCTGAAGAACATGAAAAATAACAACAGTTTAGTCCAAGATTTCACAAAGACTCATTGTTATCTACAAAGAAATGTCTAATTGATATATTGATTTTAAAGACAACACAGAAACACAACATATATGATTCAGTCAGCTTGATTAGAGAACAGCGTACCTGGTGTGTAAATGGTGTCTTCATATGTTCAAAGCTGCAGGTCATCCAGTTGATCCTACACCTGCTTCTCTGTGGTATGAGAGGAGTTAAAAGCTGTTGAGTCGGATGGATGCACTTCCAGCACCAACAGGCACTTCCAGGGCCATTCTCTGTATGGAGGGTTTTCACACATACTCTCAGGATGAGCCATAGGTAATGACTCCTGAAATGCTTTTATGCTGCAAGAGAAATCTCACACTTACCCTCAATGTCAGAGGAATCTGAAGGATCAATAGTGGGAAAGAGGGGCGACTGTAGGAAGAGGGTCAGAGGTGGCTGCTGTTTGCTCTGCTCAAGGGGGACATTAGCATCCCACTGGTTATATTAGTGTGACAAGTAGCTCCTGGCCTTTGACCAGTATGATAATACTGCTGTACCTCAGGAAGTCTGGGGACTCCTTATGCTAACGAGTAACTTTACAGAAATGAGTGTCTTGGACTGAAAGTTTAATTGTGTTATGATGTGGGAATCTGATTTCACAACTGCTCCTTAAATGAGTTTCAGCTCACTCAGGATGTGATGATCACAAGAATAGGAGGCGCAAGGTGCAAAACATCAGACGTCAAATACTGGATGCTTCAGACAGACTGTCTCTTTCCTCTTCAGCTTTGTTTATATGGAAAAGAGTGGCTCTAGTTTCAGCAATCAGATGGTGTTTTTATGACCCACTGAGTATCAGGATGTGGTCTTTGTGGAATCACATGTCTGTCTGCTGTCATGTCATTCTATTCACAAGGCAAATGTTTCTGTCAACCAAGTCTCTTATGTTTAATATATCATATATGTTTTTAAGATTACACATAAACAAGTATTTGTATGAACACACAAACCGAGACAAACAGAGGTTTAGTTTAACTACTGTATAAAATAAATAGATTTTTAGTTAGAATATGTTGCAACACTAAAAACACATTAAGTTTTCAGAAACATCACTACATTTTAAAGTGACTTGTTTATTTTTGATCCTGCTTAATCTTAAAATGAAGTGGTCTCAAGCAAAATAGTTCCCAGACCCAGGGGTGAATGTACCAGGATGGCAGGAATGTTTTATTTTGAAGAAAATCTTACAAAGTAAAATGGTAAAAGCCATTAAAGTCATGTGCAGGGGTTGGTCTTAAAATAAAATATCTGATTCACTATTTTACTCAGATGAAAAACATGAGAAACTGCATCTGGAAACAGACAGCAACCATTCCACACACATACTGGCCTCTAGTGTACACAATAAAAACTGTGATAATGCAATATTGGAGTGCAATATATGTGTTTGCCACAGAGAGGCAGCAGTCACTCACACATTATTGCCCAAGTTGCTCTGAGAGTGCTTTATATTGCATAATATTGCATGGGAGAATACAGCAGATGGTATTGGTCTGTGTCCAAGCCAATGATCCTTTTTTCTTTTTCAGTACCGTGGAATGAAACACAATTTACATAAATATTGAAAGTTGGAAAAAATGACAAATTGAAATAAAATTCTACAGAAAAATCACTCAGTCTCTTAATACATTGAGCTATGGCATCTCATTTCCTGTTATAAGGTGACGTAATGTATAGGAGAGGCAGTGTGAAAAACGACAATAATGCCAGTAACAGAGTGGTGGGGGTGAATTTATTAGACTTAGCACATGTTTAAGGTTTAAAACAACAACAGACAGCCACCCCACGTATTTAAGCAAGAACATTTTATGTCATTTTGAGGAATTTTAAGTGGTAGTTTTCTTCTATTTTTCATCCCTTGACATATACTGATACACATTTACATGTTTCAGAGATTAGACATTTTCTTTGTTTTCTCCATTCCAACAACCCCCCCTCCCCTTGGTTAAACGATGCTACAGACAAATGCTATTATATAAAATCCCTCTGGATTCTAGATCTTACCTTTTCTACCAGATCATCTCTAGAGTTGAACTGTGCCCCAGTGCAACCAGATGTCCTTAATAGTATTGTTGTTTTGTTTTATTTTATTTTTTTATATATATATATATTTTTATTTCTAATTTTTAATTCTATAATTAAGAACTATTTAAATATTATTTTCCTCCCTTGATAGACAGATCTTAAGTCGTATTTGTTGCTTTCAAGCTATAAGATTCAAGTAATTTTTGCCTTTAAAATTCAGTAACTTATTCCTTGCCTGTCCATAGCCTCAGTTGACAAGTGGTAACTTCACAGGTGAAGAAGAAGCCCAACCAAATGTGTCATATGTTTGTCATCAGAGCACTGAGGTCAGGGCAGGTAAGTGGCCTTACAGTCCGGTGTGGAATTTCTATGAGGTTTTGATCTGAATGAAGACATTTGTGTAAGTTTTTGTGTGTGTTATGGAGGATGTGCGTCAGCAAATGTCAGTAAAGCTGTGTGACTTTAGTTTTGCTCGTTCGGGGCACCATAGAGCTTCTGGTGTGTATTGATTTAGGTAATGGTAATTGGACAGATAATGGATGACAGTATTAACACCACTTGCCCTGGGGTTTGTTAGAGAACACAGAATCTAATTTACAGTAAACATAGCAAACATCAATATCATGCAACTAGATGGCATGAATCAAAGAGCGAGACTGACACAGGAAGAAAAATGTGAGTATAAAATTAACTTGTGGAAGTGAAATAAGTGTTTTATCAAAAGAAGGAAGGAGCTAGACTGACAACAAGGCTGTGAGTGCAAAATAAACCCTCCCCCAAAACGAGCCCATCTGCTTGGAGCCTGTCTGCTGGCAGTAGCAGCAGTGGGGGGTTAACAAGGGTAAAGGCCAAAGGTCACAGACTGTGATCAATTTATTGGCTAGGAGCATCAGACCCACATTTGTGTATCACGACTCTCTGGACCGAAAACAATGGAAATGGACTTTCATCCGTCTGTTATCCTGTCAGACCTCATCCCTCATGTTCTCGTATCTGATCTAAATATAATGGCCAAACATGCCATACAGTATGAGCACTGTACAGTATGTTGACACTAAATAAAACCATAGCCAATAGATATTATGAAAATGGGTCAAGCTACAAATATATCCTGGTGTATGCTGTATAGAATCTGTAAGGAGGCTACTGTCTCACTTTTTTGATTCTGATTTAATTTTCTGCCTCTCTAATTATAATTATCATTTTCTAATTATAGTCATGTGAGGATAAAGAACATATATAAAAAACATTGGTCCTGAAGTGTCTTTGGCAGCAGTGAGACTCAGGAGTTGAATATTTCTTGACGACTGACTGAATAAATGCTCTCTGGAAAGTCCCTCTTGTTCTCAATGCGGGTGAAAGTGGAGTGACGTGACAAGGAACAAAATAAAACAAAACAAAACAAAACAAAACAGAGACAACGAAGAAAATATATCAAGTATTTTAAGGTGGAATTACTAAAGTGCTCTCTGCGTGTGAGAATAGGTAGATAAGAGTTCTTATCTTGCATATTTTTCTTGGTGAAAACATCTAAATATTTTTCCTGCTCTACTTCACAGGGTAGAGGATGCCTTCAGAGGGCCGTGTTGTTTTAACCCTGCCTAGAATAGCTCCACCAAATTAAATCTGGGTTTTTGTTTGAGTATAGACGTCTTCTGTGTTAGTAAGTTCAACACAGAGAGAAGCTTCAAGAAATAAAGGATGGGAACCAGAGGAACATAGAGGAGATATGGGAGAGGGAAAGAAATGTGAGAAATGTGCGCTAGCTGATGCAGAGTTGTTGTTGTTTTAGTGTTAATGAAGCTTATCTATCCTGTAGGTCAGTCAGCTCTCATGAAGATCATACAGGACAGGCTGATAAAAACAAGGACAGGTCATAAAAGGTTGGCCTGACAGAGGCACTGCTCAGTAAAAACACAGAGATATAACCAACATGGGTTAATATTACAACAAATAAGTAAGAAAACATGCCAGAATATTCAATCCAACCCAACTTTATTTGTAAAGCACTTTACAGCAACCACAGTGGACCACAGTGTTGTACAGAGTCAATAAAAACCAAAATAAAGGAATAAAAATACAAGAATAAATTCAAAGACATAAAACAGCTGTACAATTTAAAATAATAAGACATAAAAACAGCTGTATACATACAAACAATAAAAAAGAAATTAAAATAACATAAAAACATTAAAACAAACACAAAATAAAACATAGAATAAAATAGTAAAACATTCAAATCTCTCACACAGTGTCAAAGGCCAAGGAAAAAAGATGGGTTTTAAGACGGGATTTAAAAACAGACAGATAGGAGGCCTGTCTGATATGGAGAGGCAAATCATTCCATAACTTGAATATAAAGCACGTTATCATTTGCTCATAAGAATATCAGTTCTGTTGTGGAAAACAGACTGCATCTGCACTAAAAAGGTTTTAGTTTAGTTTACTTTGTTGTCTGCTCTGAAAGCCCATCTCTAAACTGGAGTTTTTCTTTGAAGAATACACCTTAGGAGGTGTATTGATTGCTCACACTTCGACCCACATGCACAGACCTTTGCAAACTCCTACCAAATTGATGTTTCCCATAGAAGAGAAAACTGATCCATTAGTTTTTGGCACTATGTGCAGAAAAGGAGGGCACAAGGAACAATTTGAGGCAGCTTTGACATTTGGGCACCACATATTCAATGGAGGAGGAGCACTACTGAAGCGCTGTAGCAGAGCAGCTTCTTTTGTCCTTTAAATTACTCTATTGTTACTCCAGAGTGACTCATATGTAATTGAAATCTCCATTTAGAGCATAATGGTGATATTGCTCAGTGTGTGTGAGTGTGCATGTGTGTGTGTGTGTGAGAGAGCTTGGGCTATTATTAATGCTATCAGCTATAAAAGCTCACCATATGCTACATGGCGCACTGTGTCAGCACAGCATATTCCAGTCGATCGACTGGTCTCCACTGCTAAACTCTACATCTACTCTGTTCTTTCTTTTCCCTCCATCTAACAGTTTCACCCCCTGCAGCATTTGTTATAAATCAACGAACAACAAGTGTGAAACCAGTGGGTGGAAAAATGTACATGTATATAGGGTTTATATTGTTGCAGCAGGACTCAGGGACAGATGGATAAACAATGTTTTGCCGGGTGATATGGGTCACTGGGCTTGGTTAACAATCCTTCAGTGCTATTAAGCAATCTGTCACCCACTAAAACAAGTCAATAGCTGACAGACAAGGTCAGAGTTTGTTTTTTTCTCCCTTACTTTTGATTTCCTTTTTCAGTACATGGCAAGTAAACTGTTCACTACTTACAGTAGGTTTATTTGCTTTAATGGGTTAATAGTTTGACTACTAACACAAAAGTTTTGCTATTTGTGCAACAAGTGATAGACACAGCTTTGTTTACAGGTTAATGCATACAACCAATCACTCAACAAATTCATCAAAATGTAAAATTTTTGTATTTCAGAAAAGGATGCCAACAAAAAAAAACTAGACAGCTAACTATTTTTCGCCCAAATTGGCCAGCATACTTTGTCTACTTTGTGTGTCTTTGTGTGAGTGTGTGTCGTGCATGGCAAGGGGCCCTTGTTATTATGTCCGGCTGCTTTTCAATGGAACAGCTGTGCGAGCTTCCAGCCGCCTCCAAACAAGGCACAGGCTGCCTGGCAACTGGCCTCCTATTGGCCGACTTTCCACCTCCTCCGACCAATCATACAAGCCAGGGGATGAGGAAGTGAATGGGGGAGAAAAACACAACAGACAGAGAGAAAGAGAACACAGAGGATTGTGAGAAAGTTTGCCATGGAAAGCGTTAGAAGTTGAGGAGTGATTTCAGCTCATGTTCCCAACAGAGAGTGATAAGACTGACAAAAAGCAGAGTGAAGCACAGAGACTAATCGCACTTTGAAGGGAACACTTTAGAAAGCTTTAACCTATTTTTCAAGACAGATTTGCATGAAAAGCTTTTAATGTTCCTCAAATCCTGCTTTTGGCATATTCCAGTATGCTTCCCTGTTAGATCAGACCTTTTTAAATACAATGAAATAAGCACAGAACAAATATACAGTCAAAGTCTTTCAGTCTTGTAACATCCATGACAAATACAACAGTTTCATATGGAAGTTGTTTTGTTTTTTGTTTTTCAAACAACAGGCCGTCCAATAAACACGAGACACAATCAGAGAAAATACTAGAAATAAAGATGTGGAACCATGTATGTAAATAAATCCAGAATCACAGTTGACGTTTCTTTGGATTGTTCCCATTGTGAGCTGTTCTGTCTGGTGGCGAACCTGTTCTGAGTGACAAAAAGGTGGTGACTTTTCTCTGTGGATGTCGTTGGCTTTGTGTTTTGCAGGCTAGGACATGCCACCACAGAACCTACGTTTCCAGGGCTTTGAGTGGGTTTACTGGGGGTATTTGACTCACATCTCTTGGGGATAATAGGTGTTTGTTTTACAGTAGGTGTGACGCATGCGGTAGCTAGATGTGAGGTCGGCAGAACAGAAAAAATGGTTAGGGGAAGGCTGTGGGTGATCAAAAAAAGTGTGGGTGCAAGTGCAGACGTTGCTTTACTTCAGTATCTCATCTTTATACATACTCTGTGGAAGCACACGATGCACGCTGTATGTGTTTATGTTGTGTGTGAATTGCAGACAAGTGGGTGGGCTCCATTCTCAGATACATCCTGTGATTACCAATCAAAGTGGTTTGCAACGCTTTGTGAGAACATTCGACATAACACACAGCTCTTCTCTCCCCTGGAGGTCACACTTCCTACGAAATCTCGATAGCAGTTTCTGTCCAAAACAACAAGTCCTACGAAGAGAAGACGAGATGTGCAGTATAAGCGAGGTGGCCTGTGTGATGTGGTGAAGGAGCAGACTCTGAAACGCATAGGTCTGCTCACTTAAAAAACATGTGCAAACAGTCTCGTAATTAGAGACAGACACACCAGCAGAAACACAAACACGCCAACCTACCCCACACACATGCACATAAACATCATCAGGCTCTGCCATTTGTCACAGTGTAACATTTGTCCGTGAGGAGAAACACATAACCATATACAGACTGTATGATATGCTGACATGGTGAAGTAGTGGGCGACTTCTGAGTCAGTGAACGCGATAACCACCAACAGCACCACAACATGATAACCCAACTGACACCCCTCACACAGATCACAGAACACACAGTCCATCACAGTCTGCACAAAAAGACACATTTCAAAAGTGACCTACATTTCCAGTAGATATGAGATGCAACTGAAGTTGTATATTTTAGAATTAGACACTGCTGAGTTGAGTAACTTTGTAGAATGAAAATTATTTATTAAATACTTTCAGTGGCTCAGTTGGCAGAAAAAAAAAGTTCTTTAAACCAATGGTTATGTGTAATCTATGTTTTTGACCCACCTTTCCAGATATGTCTATTTAAAACAGTGTTTTACCCAAGGGGCAGGAGGTGGTTGGGTTATTATGGGATATGCAAAACACTGAAATGTACCAACAGAGTGCATCCAAACCACTGTATACTTTTATGGTCAGGCAGTAAAAGTACTTTGTTATGATTTTAGAAAAGTTCATTGTTTGGTTAAATATTAATTTTTTAAAAAATCAGTTGGAGGTTGTTTTCTTAATACGTTTTCACAGACGCCTTCTGTATTAAACCGTGCTGTGTGTTTGTAAGACATTGACAATAACAAAGTGAGGACTCAACTAAACCATAAACACTGTCAGTTACTCAATAAGTCATCTATTACCTTCACTGCTGCACCTTTATTGTCTATTTATTGTCTCCTCAACTCACTGCTGTTGCTAGTTATATTCTGTTTATAGTTATATTCTGTTTTCTAGTTATATTCTATGTTTATAGATATATTTTGTTTATAGTTATATTCTGTTTTCTAGTTATATTCTATGTTTATAGATATATTTTGTTTATAGTTATATTCTATGTTTATAGTTATATTCTATTTTTAATTTTTTTTTCTACTAACTTCATTTTGCACCATTTGGCCTTAGAGTTTTGTAATTTCAGTTTTCTGTATGTGATGTACATATGGCAAAACTGACAATGAAGCTGACTTTGACTTACAATTAACATAATCTCTGAGAGACAGCATTTAAAGGTAAACGGTCTAAAATATTTTTACCTCTTCTTATGAAATGATTGTGACGATGTGACTAATTCTTGATAGATAAAGTGTAACTGGGACTCCATATGTAATCCTTTTACATATGGAGTCCCAGTTACTCATGTGTATAAATAGGAGTAAAAAGTTCTTGTTGCAACTTTATGGGAAACAGTGTACATGTATAAATGTTTATGTGTGTTTTATATGCTCTTCATATACACTTTAGAGTATGGCAGCATTATATGTTTCTGCCACATGGTCTGTTATCTTTTCGTTCCTTGAAAGAAAACTTGGATAATAAACTTGCAGCAGCCCTGTGCGAGGCAGACATGTCCTGACTTGGTTTCATACAGACGTTGCAGCTTTATTAGGCAGCTTGCCTGTGGCGAGTAATTTTCCCATTGAAGTAAAGCAAAATGTACTCCACCTGTCAGACTATGATTGCAGACTAATGAACCCTCAGGCCTGCAGGGCTACAGCTGAAGATCTCTCACTTCATTTTTAGTCTAATAATGCATTGAAAATAGTGAGGGATATTTAAAACAGGGGCAATTATATTATAATTTAGACATACCCGCTTAAGAGCTAAAATTTCTGAAGAAAATATTTAAAGGCATTAAATGATGTAACTGACAAAACTTAAGAGTTACACTAAATCATCATAAAAAAATGGAGCGTTTGTGTGTTGTGACCCCACCCTCCCCTTCAGTTGGACAAAAGCACACTCATTGTCATCCATCTTGATAAATGGTGTCTTCCTTTGAGATGGCAGTTATACCTCCAGGCTTTCATTGTAAAGTCAATGTAAAATGCTGATGTTGATGTGTGTTGTTGTGGTCTCTACTCTGATGTTAGCTTTGGTTTTCTCTCTTTTTCAGTATCTGTCATTACTGGTGTTGTCATAGTGTTGCTCTACTCTGCCCATTAGTCCCACGACTGTAAGTTTGTATTTCATTTCCCTTCGCCTAAAATCAGCCTTACTGTGTACAAAACAACAACCTGAGGGGAGTATACCCACACTGACCAATCACAGTTCAAATCAATTTTGACCCCAGCGCTCTAAGAGGCTACACGTGTGAGAAAACAGCCTCAATCTGCTCCCACTGCGCTGCCCAGACAATCCCACCCTAATCCATAGAGTCCAGTCCTGGATTACCATGTCTGCTTCAGCCACCATCTCTGCTTTATGGAAATTACACTGGATTATATGAACTCCACACATGCACACACACACACACACACAACACGCACACACACACACGCACAATGACATGAACGACCTGCATAAAACATGTTCACATTCACACTGTTTTTGCAGACAACAGTGATTAGATCTGTCACTTCCACAGATTAGTTGGCCTGGAGTAGATTTTAGAAGATAAACTCCACACAACACAAACAAAGCATTTAGGCTGATTTCCTATAATCTAATAAAGGAGTGGGAATAACATGGCAAGTCTAAAATGCATATTTATGTTGTTTGATGCATGGAAACCTGTTGCCATAGTGACCGTAACACCTATTTTATAGGTGAATGTGCTATCCGGGCCTGTGATTTCAGCTATAGCAGATGGTTTCAATTCAGTGTAAGATGATGTGTGTTTGCATTTTTAAATAGTTGAGAGAAAGTTAGTGAATGAACGAGAGGCAATGTGTATAATGTGTGTGCACATAAAGACAAGGCAGTGTGAATATTTCCTGTGCATGTTCGTGTACTTAGTGGTGTTGCCATGTGTGCTCAAGGTTCTGAATGTGCCAATGTAGATAAAAGCCATATTATTAGCAGATGGTTCAGTGACTGTCTCTATAGCACTGGCAGCTCCAGCAGAACCTTGATTAGCCATGTGATCTTATTTTTCTTCTTTCAGCCCAATGGAACTGCGCTGCACCCCTGATGAGGTCTTTTGTGCAGCAATTTCTCCTCAAATAGGAACACATTGAGAGAAGCCAAAATAAAAGTAAAGAGGTATGTGTCTTTCGTTTTACGAAATGTAAATGCAAATTTAGGTAAGAAGTGCTTTTCAAAACATGTTACTCTGCTTTTAAACATTGTTATTTCACATGCATGAAATCACATTTTCAGTATATATATATATTTTTTTTTTGAAAATTGTTCTTTCATTCATCAACAACTCTGCAAGTATCTCTGCAATCGCCTAAAACAGAAAATCGCAGACTTGCAGACACAAAAATATCTAAACACATCATAATTTCCTATCCTTTTGCAATTTTCTTCTCGATAATACCTTTTGCTTGTGAATTTTCCAAACATTTCTATTCTCTGTTGCCATTATCTATGAGTGCAGCCCTCTTCGGAAGTGGATGATGAGTGGCTCAGAATAAATGATCCTGACTTAAATACTGATTTACATCGCTGCTTAAAGAGACAGTGGTCCAGACGCATCACCGCCTGTTCAATAGCTGGATTTTCCCCTTTCGTCTGCAGATTCATGCAAATCTCGGCAGGCAATAGACATTAAACGGCAATGTATTTTTCTATAATTAGACAGTGGAATGGCACATTGAAAATAATGAGCAGTGTGTGTGGAAATGTGGGTGTGTGTAGATTAGAATATTATGGTGGAGAAACCTTATCCTCTTGTATGTTTGAACTACAGTAGGATGAGTGGTCACTCTGAAGGAGCAAACAAAGATAAACTTCAAATGCATGTTTTCTTGTGAGAATCTATGTTTCTGTGAGCACATGTAAAGTTTTCCGTGCTCAGGCGGTTAAGCACTAACCCTCTCATCTGTAGAGAAGGAGGCCTTGTTTACCAATGAATGTTAAAGCTAATCCCAGCCAATTACTGTCACAGTTAAAGCACCTGTGTGCCAAAATCAGTATGAGTTATGAAACTGGCTGAGATCAAGGCCCATACAAAACTTCTCTTAGATCTTATATCACGTATCTAACTTCTAAAGCTTTGGACAAGCACTAGGACACAGACATGAGTGGCAGAATAAGTCAATTACTTAAGCCCCTTTTCCATTCAGGAACTTTAACTGTACCCTGGCTGTTGAAAAACCTTAGTACATTTCCACCACAATTACCCGTGGAAAAAAGTTTCCCTCAACCTCAAACTTTACCTGAAAAAAGTTCCTGGCAGGGGGTAGAACTTTACAGATTGCTTCAAAATTCTTGAGGATTTTGAGGACACTGATTGGTGGAAACTACTCCCAGTGTTCTGCACTTACATTCAGCCACATTAGGCCCTTTCGCACTGTAGGAACCTTTTTAGCTCCTAGGCCCTTTCTTCGCGCATTCGCACAGCATAGGAACTTGGAACTATGAACCACAGTTCCTAGAACCTTTTTAACTCCTCCCGAGCAGGGTCTTTTTTAGTTCTATAGGAACTAATATGACACCAGTGTTTGGTGATTGGTAGACCTCAGGCCACGTCTATTTCCACGTCTTGCAGAAGAGTAAGTGCGTTATGGTGAAAAAAGCAGGGGCGTGATCAGGTCTTAGACATGAGTCCTGTTGGTTTTCTACAACAGTATACATCAGTTTATACAACAGTTCAACAAATGCCATTCATTAGTTAACAATAATAAACACTTCATGTGGCCTTTTTGGCTTTCCTGTTGGCGCGTCATCAGCAGCATTTCCTCTTTTTTTATCCACATCTGTGTGAACTTCTGAGCAGTGAACAAACAATAAGTCTGGTCCATGAACAGATGAAGAGAAGACTGTTGAGTGTGGACATGTTCATTCTGTTGTTCATCAGTAAGGATGGAATTTATGACACTAAATCCACGTTCCAGCTCTGCCGTTGACACGGGGAGCGTAGAGATGGCACAAAACACTTTACGGAGATTGTCTTGGACTTGGTGGCATTTATATTATATTATATATAATATATAATATACGTGTGCTGATGGCAGCATATCATATCAAAAGTTAGAAGTAAATTATAACAAAATTGATGTTTTTATAGACATTTGAAATTTCGCCCATTATAAGTAAATAGGGAAAAAAACTGATTTTAAAAATGTATTTAAAATTTTTTACTTTGACCTACTTTTCCCAAAATGTAATCACATCTAATCTGGGTCACTGGCAATCTATAAACCAAATTTGATATGACTTCAACCAATAGTTTTGTTGCTAAAGTGTTAACAATCAAAGAAACAAACAAACCAAACCAAAAACAATCCCCCTTGCCAACCCCTTTGGGGGGCGGGGTAAAAATGGTCAAATCTTTTTTTTCTGGCTATGGAAACATTGACTTCAGAGTTCATTGTCATTTGCCTTTCATAGATGTGGAGGATCTATCTATTTTTCGTTGTTAGAGTGAATGTTGTCACAGTTCTGAGATGATACAGTATTATATCTATTAAGATTTGATTAGAAAGTTCAATTATTTAGGTTCAGTGCATGATATTTAGTGACAACTAAGGGTGAAGTTGAAGATTATACCTAGTTAAAGACCTCCCCTCACCAATTCTTACAGTGGCTGTAACAAACGTGGAAAGCCTCATTTGTGTTTTCCCAATGTGGGCTTGTCGTTAAGGGAACATCAATGGGATATTAACTCTTGTCCACATTCAGACATAGACGTGATCCATCTGCTGTAAAATGAAGGACCTGCATTAGAAACATGGAGGTGACCCACTCCCTCTGTAGATATAAACAACTCATTCTAAAGTGAAAAAGTGCAATGATTGTTGTTTTTGTGTGATTATATAGTAATGAACACATATATTCTATTTCCTTTCTGTAGTTAGATTTTCCTAAATCCCACAAAATCTTGGGCAGTTAAATAATTTGAGATTCACTGGGATGTTGGTGTTTTTATCTTATCTTGTAATCCTGGCAAATATGGGTGTTTGTGGTGGTATGATCCTAGCAACAAAGCTCAGCTGAGGTGTGGATTTTACTTCTGTTTACATATCAGGCATGCTCATTTCCTGTTATTTGGTTTCCAAGAATATTAAAGTAATATCATTGTTCTCCAGAATTGCCATCATGTATATATATATATATATATATATATATATATATACAATCTATCACAGTAGCAGGAAAGTCAACACTGACAATGTGCACAGATAACCAAATGATAGGAGTTAAATAGGTCAGATAAAATACAGGTGCTATTCAACATACTCGTTGTACTATGCTATTATGTCTGATTCCTATGTAAAAGGTTCTCAAATAGGTCAACACACTGTGTTAAAAATTGATTCTCAAAGGCAAAAAAAACCTTGCATAAAGCCTCGGAGAATGTCAGTTAAATAATCTTTTATACAACTCATTGACATTGTGGATAAAAGGTGGTGACATTTGTCAGGAGGGTTGAAGGCAGAATACAGTCAGAGTTTTAGAGCGTCATCTTTAAATATTTTTCTTAATATATCACCAAAATATAGACAGTTTTTCTCTGTAGGCTTCACAGAGAACTGCACATTTCTGGTAAATGGACCTAAAAATCTGGTGAAAGCTGATGTAAAAAATAACTGGGTTGTACTGTCTTGTCTTAATGCCACCAAAAATGCAATAAGATAATCTTTAGTAGGGATTAATGCTTAACAAAAGGATGACTTTATGCATAAACATGCCATGCAGCAATATGATGCAAACAAGTAAATAGAGGAAACATGTTGACAAATTCTGGAAATCCTATTGAAAGGGTATTATCTGAATATTTACATGGAGAGATTTTAAATAGCATGCAGAAATTTAGCCGTTATCTCTGGTTGCTTAGTGACTAATTCACCAAGTGGAAAGAAAAAATACTTTAGGGGCTATTTGCATATGCAACGTGCAGAGATATGGGAATAAAGTATCTCTGGGTGTTTGGAGAGGTGTGTGCTGTGGCTGACATGGATCAGAGAATATGGGGGAGCAGAGTGCATCGGCAAGGCCTCCTGACTCTCAGTGCTTTGTGTGTGGCGATAGCGTGTCAGTAAGTTCTTAACAACTTCCATCTGAATTACATTTCATTATGAATCATTCAGATCTGTTTGTGTGTATGCAAGAGTGTTTATGTGAGAGAGAGAATTATACACATTTAGTAGATTACTTTTTAATTAAAGAATGAATCTGAGAAAAAATTATGGAAATTCAGTTGAAACAAACAAAACCCTCTCATAAAGATGATGGAAAAACAACTTGAATGTTTTTCCTTGGTAATGTAATTGATCTTCCACATGCAAATGTGGTTGTCTTCCACGGTTAAAAAAAAATCTGTTTGTTTTGGTGTGTTGTCAGTGAATTGAAAAGTGAGTCTTTCCATTTTAAGTTTGAGAGTATGGGTTAATATCTGAGCTGTTTGATGTCACACATGCATGGTTATCTCATTTGAATGTGAGATCATGGCCAGTAGTTTTGCTAACCTTGCTTACAGGTTGGTCACAGCTAACACTTAATGGCTTTTTTCAGGAGAATACCACTATGGCTATAGGGTTAGGGTGATGTCACCCCCTTTTGGTTTGACATTTAGTTGACAGTGCTTCAGTTGTGTTTTTGCATTTTATGTGAATGAAAGTTTAAAGAAACGGTGCCTGTGGGGATGTTTTTGGATGTATACGAGGTTGCCCTTTTACCAGGGTCCTTGCTACATCTGTAATTTCTGCTGACTTCTTTGGCCATTCTTTCCCAGACCGTCTAATTAAGGCTATGGGTCACTGGTTCTCACAAGCATATCAGTTTTCCTTCAGTCATAACCTGCAAGATCTGCACAATGATCAAGAGGGTTGCAGCGGACCCCTGAAGAGGCCTTCCCCAAACGGCAGCCTGTCAATCATCTCCTACTTCACCAGAGTCGTCCTGGTCATCGCCACAAAAATCCATCTGTGATTATCATAAATAAACACAAACTTCATTCATTTGAGGATGTAGTCCTTGCACAAAAATTACAAACATTTGGGTTCTATGTAAAAAAAGTATTAACTGGTAAGTTTGAAAGGTGTCAGCACTCACCAAGTATGAGTGTTACAATGACAGACTTTTTACTTTGCATTATGGGAAATAATGAGTCCATCACTTTGCAGAGTGTACAGCTGCATATATCTGCAGCTTTGTCTTTGCCTGTGTTTCATTTTTCAGTCATTTGTGTGGCATGCCTTTCTTGTTACCTACCTTTTTTATTGTTTCATTATTTTATTTAATCCTTATTTAACCAGATAAAATCCCATTGACATAGAGATCTCTTTTCAAAGGGCGACCTGGCTAACAGGTCAGCAGTATACACCATAATGACAAACAGGTTATAAGATCGGTGATAATAATAAATAAAAGAATGAAGAAAAAAGGCAATAATTTAGTAATAACACAAAGTAATAGCAAGAGTTTGACACAATATTTGAAGTGCAATGTAGTTTAGGTCACTAGTACTTTTTTTTTTTTTTAAGCGCAGGATATGGTTGAGGTGAGCAAACAGTTTTGTACCTGTGGTAAACTTTGACAGTTAAGCCTCAGGGCTTATGGTTCTTCCACTGAGTGGTTCAGAAGACATGCCTGACTGGCTGCAACAGGTGTAATCAATATACACCCCCCGCACTCAACATAGATGAAAAACGTAGGAAACAGATTGAACTTTACTCAGTCTGGTTGTGGCTCACACAGTACAACACTTCAGAGACACTTCATTAAATCATGTATTACATACAAGCAGGACCAGAACATCCTGTCCTCACAACTGCAACCTATGTGTCGAACAAACAGGAGAGGAAGAGATGGAAAAGAGTCTGCTGGAGAACTTAAGCAACTGTTCTCCATAACAAACAGTAGTTTTTCTGTGTACCAGTGCAATCACCTCACTTGTAATAAACAGCAAACCAAGAGCTGAAGTGAACATGAGCCGATGTCACTGACTAAATGCTGGAACGTTAGTGCAGTGAATGTAATTGCCTTGTGGATAATAAACAATATTACATTGACCTGTGGTCTCTTTAATCACATATATTCTTGTTCAATTATAGATGCAACCTCACTTTTGGAGAGATGCGGTGCAAAACACATGCACATTTTGCTCATTAGGTCTGTCCTGAAAATAGGGAGTTCAAGGCTTGATGGGCCAATTAGAGCTGTCTGTTGAGAACTTTGCTGATATGCAACGACACTCCCGCTTCTTCACATCAACCCCAGCCATAACAATGATTAACTACATTTCAGCTTCAAAAGTGTTTGTCTGTGTGATGACTTTATATAGTTATGACAATGAGCTACGTGAGGTCGTCTGTCCTTCATATTCTGAGCTGACTGATTGCGCTGATCTGATAAACTATGCTGCATTCAGGTACCACTTGGAAATGAGAGCACCAACTCAATGCAAAATTTGAGTTGATTTTGCATCCCTACCTCCTGGAAGTCATGTGAATAGTCTCCATCTACGATCACATGTCCTTCTGAGCTTACCTGGACAACAAAACAAACCAAAAACAAACAAAAAAAAATAACAACAGCATATGTTCAGTTTTGATGTGAGGTGCAAATCACTGAAGATGAATCCATTGTTTTGTTCTCAGTATTGAGCATGGCTGTGTGACGACTACAGGAACAAACATGCATCAGTTCTTTTCATCAAGCCCCTTGATACACTGTGTCCCGTTTGTGCGTATGTGTTTGCATAACCCACTCAGCCATGATTTCATAACCATGTTCATCCTGGACACTGCTGCCTACTTCCCACACAGCTGAATGTTGATAGAGGAACTGAATAGCATACATTTTTCTAAGATGCTTTGTAAAAAGAATCCAATATAACACCATATACATCTATTCACACAAAATGCACTGAGCTCAGTAAAAACAAGAATCAATAGCTTGACTCATTTTAAATGTATTTATATTTTTATAAACCACATCATTAGTGTCTGAGTCATAATTTCAGGGATATAAAAGGCTTCTTTATTGACTTTAAACTTTCAGCAATCATATTTTAATTTGTAGAGAACTTTTTAAATTAGTTTTGTTGCTATTTATTATGGCTTTTTGTGCAAAATGACAGTAATGTGGCAAGACCCAAGACATATTAGTGAACATACTGACATAACTAACATCATTTACATTTAGAATGATACATCTGCACACACCTGCACATTAATACTACTACTACTACTACTACTACTACTACTACTACTAATTATAATAATAACAATAATAGTAATAGTAATAATCATCATCAAAGGAAAGGGAGGAAAATAGGAGAATAAAAAGGAGCATAATCTATCAGGTTCCATTGCACAGAAGTTCTGACAATGCTGAGGTACTTTTCTAATTTGTCATGACTATGAAAAGTGACACACAACAGTGTATTGAGTGGATGTAGGTTTCCAGTGCGATAATTCTAGTACAAATCAATTAAAACTGTGTTTTAGTTTTTATTTGCATCTTTTTGGTAACATTGATGCCTAAAGCCTTATTTTCTCTGAATATTTATAAAGTAGTGTTAACCATTGACCCATTGATCTTATCTGACATACATATGCATATGCATATGCCATTGGGCACAAATAAACTCCCCACCCTCCCACGTCTGTTCCAAAATTACAGATTATACAACCAGCCCTGCAGTAGGTTACCATGTTCCATGGACACTGTTTATCACCAGCTGTCTGTGTGACTGCCTCAGCATCTATTTGTCTGTGTCTGTGCCAAAGCAAACAACAGCTTTAACACTGCTTTTCATCCATGCAAATATTGCTCGCTGAAAAGTGACATTTGATTTTCAAATTTTTGACCTTTCAAACTGTTGGTTCATCAACACGTGAATAAGGATACTGTGTGAAAAATGATCCACAGGGACCAGACACTGTTCTGTGAATTCAGTCAGGGACGAGGCCTATGACGTCAGCTATTCTTAAGGACTTGTCAAAAATCTCAGGCACTGTCTGTCTCATCTGTCTAAACTTCTTCTTTAATAATGCATTTAACATTGTATGCTATGATAAATTATTGTAAACTAAAGTCAGCATCTCATGCCCAAAACAACAAACTGATTGCTGTTTTTTCACAAGCGGGAGGTTTTAAATAATGCATATGTGAATATGTGAGGCTTTTATGTCACCTGCTGTGTCTCTATTTTTGTCTCTGTTCTTTCTGTGTCATCTGCCTCTGCACAGGTTGATCCAAAACCCAAAGAGACACAATGCAGCTTTTGCTACATATAGCCATTCTGCCTTGACTTATGTCAATGACACAATTTCAGTACATTGTTTTTAAAAGGAACTGGAAGTGACTCATTAACATTGGGACAATTAGTTTTATCATGCATGAGGTTTGTTGACATCTCTTAACACAGTATAGCCTGTTTACCTCATCAGTGACGATTACTGTGTGGGCTTGAGGCTACTGTCACACTGTTGCCATGACATCTGGAATCCAAGATTCTGTCGAGTATGGTGTGAGTGGGGGGAGACGATTGTTGACGGCAGCACACATGCAAAAGCCCATATAGAGAAGATGTAAATGTCAAAGACACATGGATGTGTGTACACATTTGATTTACTGATTAAAGGTCAGAACAACACAATGAGCCCCTGGTTGCCAAAAAGAATCCAAAAACAGATGATGGACTGACTTTCTGACAACATACAATCTCTCCTACAGAGGTCATATCAGTTAGATTAGGTAATATGATGATGTGAAGAGTGTTGAACAAACATATTCCAGTGGGTTACAAGAGGTTATAAAACTAAATTACTCAACAATGGCCTAAAAATAACAAAATAGGGAAAAAGGACAAAGAGTGTTTTGAGGTAAAGAGAATAATTACATATGAGACAGGCGGCACATGTGATCTCCCAATGTGCTATGTGCTAATTGTAATGCTAGGTCCTTGTGTATTAGGATGGGTAAAATGCAAAGAATACATTTCCCTGTGTGAATAACAGAGTGAATTAACCTTTACATGCTGACTTCAAAATGTTTTATATATACATTTCAGTCAACCAGAATGTCTCTTCATGTTCCCATACATCCTAAAATACTATTTAATGGACTAACCGTGTATATGTATTGTATGTTTTATGACCCTATCTGCCAAGCATGCATATATCTAATGGAGACAGACATTCAGTTTCTCAACACAATTCTACATAAAGAATGGAACATACAGTATGCTCTTATTACATTAACTGTATAAGTTAAAGTGAGGCAGACTGTGGAGTATTTCCCATAATAATAAGCTGTAGTTATAAAACTAAAGCGGTGAATGATGAAAAGCAGGGTAAAGCAAAACGCAGCCTACTTCCTGTGGACAAATCCACAGTAATAACATACGCCGCCCCCCTTTTTTTGACATCATTGTTAAAGCCCACAGTGGGGTACAATGGGTTTGATTGGTTGTTATGTAACCACTGTCAGGCGGTTGCCATGGTAATCCGTCCAGGGCGACCACATTTGAGAGACAGTGACCCGTCGCATTTTGCAGCCACATGACTGTTCTCTGCAGGCTAATAGGTTTACTGGAGCCCCACTGCTGTGGTGTTTTCATGTCTCACTCAGGCTCTGGACATGCATCGACAGTGAATTTAAACAAATCACTATCAGTATATAATGTACAATATCCAGCTGTTTTCATTTCTATATGGACTTCTGGATACTCTAACATGAAGGTCGGAATCAGACACTTTGCTAACACAGCAGCGTCCTGTTTATTTCTTTCGGTCCTCTGGTTGAATCGTTTTTCACATAACAATGATTGTTGGTTTCACATGAAATCCTCTTAATAACAAGTGTCAACCATAGTTTGACTTCCCACAAAGATAAACATTGTGTCCACTGCCTTGAAGTTCCAATGAGAAATAAATAGTTTGCGAGTGCGGTCCTGGTCTATTGTTCCACAAACCAAATACAATCTGCTGTTGTAATCAGCTGCTGTCTTGCTCAACTGGCCCTAAAACCTGGCACTGTGCCGAGCTGTTTGCAGCAGATCAGTTTAGCTGGAGAAGATTAGAGGCAAATCTTTACAAACAAATTAACCTCAGCCAATCATTGAATAACCACATTTCTTATGCCAGGTAACCTTGGAGTAGGTCTAAATATATATTCTGTATATCACACCGTGAAGAATAATAATAATATAGTACAACCTTTTTCTCAGTTTATTCAGTGTAAGATGGACACATTTAGCAACATTTTACATAGAAAGTTGATAGGAACAATGTTCATTCTGCACGTTTATTATATAGTTTGGACAAATAAATTTCTTTCTTTAGTACATAGTTGAACGTATGTGTAAAACAAATCTTATATAAGTGTGCTTTTGTTCCAATGTCTTTTCCTGGCTGACCAATCACATCGCCTATTGAAGCATCTATGACAGCAGCTTGTGTTCAGTTTGTAATATTACTAGTATACTTTAATGAACATATTGTTAAGTGAAAATATAAGTCTGTGGGGGTTTTATTTTTCAACACATGTACTGTCTTCCTTTTGATCTCTCCCCTAAAACTGGTGTCAGTGAACATTAGAACGCTTGCATTCACTGAAAGGTCAGCTCGATTTCTCAGGTAACTTATTTTCATCGGATATTTGATTTGTGAAACTCATTTTGTCATATTGCCTCCTCCTCACTTTCTTTGGAGGCTTATCCCCCCTTTTCTTTCAGGGATGATCAAGGAGAGGAGGGCATGCAAGTGACAAAACAGACCCAAGAAGTCCTGAAACACAACAGGAGGAGTCGGCCCTAATCAGTGAATGCAAATGCCATCCCAGCTCCAGCCTCGGGTGCCACCGTGACTACAGATGCCAGGAATGTGTGGAACTAATCCCCAGGATTTGGTATGCTTTTCCTCTCACCTTCTTTCTGTTTTTAACCTCCTCCCTATCGCTCTTGTCTGTTTCGCTGTAACGATTTTCCTCTGTCCTCATTTTTTTCTCCACATTCGATTTTTATATTCACTTACAATTGAAACCCATGACCTTCTTTCCATTAATCTGGTCAGTGGCTCCTGTTTGATTCTACCAATTCTCCACACGCTCGTGTTTCCAGCAGTTTTAGTGTTAGCCCCCACTTGTCCTCATTTTCCTTGTCACTCACTTCCTTCTTCTCTTCCCCTGCCTCCTCAGTCATTATCTCCTCCTTATATCCCTCTCTCCCTATGGTAACTTCCATAAGCCCCTGCTCCATTTTCTTGTTTTCCCTCCCTCCCTCATCCTCTCCCATAATGCATCACACATATATGCACACAAACCAGCAGGGTCCTTAAGTTCATTTACACCTCTGCAGCAGACTTTCAGCAGCAAACCATTTCAAGGGTCATGGCTTTGACCTTGGAAGAACAGTGGTACTATGGCAACAGGGTGCAGTAACATGGAGCTGCCTCCTCCACCTACAGAGATGAGGTTGTTTGAGTTTCACCTCCACACTTAGCTTGTGAGATGCCACACCTTTTATTTGGTCAGCGGCAGAAAAAACACTTGTCTTGAATCAAAAGCCCAAACTGTATGTTAATCTGAAATGCTACCCAGATAGCAAAATTCAGTTGGATCAACGTTGAACTGTGGTTTGGCAGAAACAAATCTACGTTGAAGCCTAATGTTGAAATGACGTTGAAAGTTTCCCCTCTGTTTTGTGTTGAATCAACGTTGGATTTTCAACTATATTGACATTGAATCAATGTTGATTCAACCATCATTTAAAAGGTATACTAGATTTTAAAAAAAAATCAATTTATGAATTACTGAACAAAATAACAGAACAGGGTTTATTTTTTTTACATTCAGGTTTATTTTATTTTGTTCAAAAATACAGTTTAATTTGGTTTAACAGTCATTGGCCAAAGTTGCCTGTCAACAAACAATCATTTTTTCTGAAAAGACTGCTACAATCTCTAGCTTTGGCTCAGCCAAAGTAACCTATTTTTCCTAAAAACAACAAGTGGTTCCTGGCATAACAAACCCAGCAAAAAAAGAAACAAACAAACCGACCCAGGGTAACAAGAACAAAAGGCTGCAACCAGGGCTCCACTGTTGTACCCATAGCTCATGTGAATATATTATGGTGTTTTGGCCGTTTTTAGCACTTTTGATTTTGCCTTTATATACCATATAAAAAAAGTTTACCATACCCATGTTTGGTATCTGTTTTTTTTACTGATTACTGACATGATGTAGATTTGGTTCTACAGATACAGTATGTCACATAGATAGGCCTACCATTTTACACCATTTAACAACCAAGTGCACAATCTACCGCAGGTATTTATTTAATCATAATTCAGTTAAAACTTACCACAAGTAAGGAGGAAAGCCAAGCCGTCAGGTGAAGAGAAGTGATGTTCAAAATGGAGCTGGCTGACTGTCTGCTATTTGGACCGTTCCAAATAAGTCCATAGGTGACTTTTGTTTGCTTGT
>JAPQRQ010000005.1:15418018-15432004 GCA_037367365.1 Apogon talboti | reverse complement strand
GTGGAAAACACAAAATGAGGTGTGTCTATCACCCTAATACAATTGCCTCCCTATCCCAAAAATCACTTAAGTGAAACAAACACCTTATGTATGAAATCCACTGAGGACTTCACAATATCCCTAACTTATTGTGAGTAGTGTACTTTGATCCATATGGGCCTTCTGAATTATCATTCTCCTTTAAAAGCACAAGCAAAAAAAATCTATTGCCAAAATAACTCTAAATTAATTACAGTCCTCCAGAATAAGTCATTAATAATTTCTTTATAATGAGAGAGCCCAGGTTAGATATATGTGTGATCTGTACAGTAGCTGATGTATAAAGTTTTATATGGGGTGGCAGGAAGCCTTTACAGGGTGGACGGTACATGACAATCCTCATACATACAGTATGTAAATGGATTTTAAAAATGACAAGTATTTATTATTATGTCATGCCCTGTATTGACACACTAGCCAAATGTTCTAAATGCACAACATGAATAAGACCAATGTTCAAACAAAACAAAACTGTGCAACTCCTAAAAAGTAAAAGTATTAACAGCAAAATTAATGTGGAGTGCAGTAGGAGATTGAAAAACTCACATCTCATATAATTTTTGCTTCATTTATTGAGCAGTCAATGTATTTATAATTACAGCTCCACCTCCCCCTGCCCTGTTCCCATCGAGTCAACCCGAAATCTATGATGTGTTTCCATTTCAACACTAAAGCGTCTGAAACATAGATGTATGTCCAACAATGTTTGCAGGGTAGTATTTAAAAAAGGTTGCTAAATCTTGTGATCAGATAATGTTTCACTTGTTGATGGCATAATCTTCCCTCCAGAACAGCTGCACATGTGAGAAAAAGCCAACCTGTAACCATTAACCTTTTAGTGGTTTCGGGAAAGACGCTTATTCAAAGACAGGCCGGCTCAACAAGGTTAAGAACCAGGACCACTGAGGCTGTGAATTACGAAAAATGGCCCCAAGGTGGTCACTATAGAAACACTGAAGTGTCTCGACTGGATGGCCTCTTACGTCAGTGACTGACTAAGCAAGATTAAATCAGGATATCTTGTTTGAACTGGGAAACAATGTGTTTCTGTTAAGACCTTGCACCTTAATTGTTTCTGCTCACTGTGTGTACATATGTACTTTCCTGTGTGCAGGTTTGAGCAAAATGATTAGCGAGACGGAGAGAAAGTTAGCAGCAATGAACTTCACTGACCTTAAAGATACTAATACAGGTAATTTTCGGTGCCTGCAAACCCAAACGTATAATGGAGAAAGTGTTTAAAAAGGTTCAATTTGATGATTTTGTACTTTTCTTCATGTCTAAGACATGCCTGAAACACCTCATCAGTCACTCTCTGTTCCTGACCTTTCACCTCTCCTCAGTCACCTTTAGAAGTTTCTATTGTACGTCATTCCACAATTCAGACAACTGAGCAGTGACTTCTTTGTCATGCTGGGATGAATTGAGGTAGCAACAGCAGAGTTTAAGTGCTGTTACCACGGAGACATCTCTCTGGGTCTTTAGAGATGAAAATGGGAGATTCCATGCATTCGTGCTCACAGCTGCTGTCAAAGCTGTGAGGTGGATATGAAGGTTAGAGGAAGCAGGAAGCAGGACCAGCTGGCCTGGCTGACATTTATGGAAAATTTTGATGCTGTGAATTCATTTTATGGCTCATCTTGCAAGATTGTTCCTGTTTTATTTTAATTTCTCACTCAGACACTTAATAATCTTTGATTTAATGGCTACACTGTGTTCTCCATGTATGACCAGGAGAAGTTAGCAAGTATTGAAAGCAGGTACATTTTAACATCAATGAAACAAACCTGTCAGTAATTCTGTTAGTGACTGATTATACTCTATGAACATATGCTCTCTTGTAAAATATATACAGTATATATTTTTCTGATTTTTTTATTGTGGCACATACTTTTCCACAGAGGCCATCTCTGTCCCCAGGCTGAAGTACAGACTGGAAAACATGCCTTATATGAACTGTGCTGATCCACATCACAGATTTAAAGCAGTAACCATCCAATCATCACGGTCACAGAGGGAGGTATTGTCCCATCACTGTTAGACATGACCCACGCAGACATGTCCACACTTCCTCTGAGTAAATTCACATTATTATCACGTACTGACATCATGATGATGTTATCATGATGATGTATGCGCTCGCACCACAATTACCATCACAGACTACACTTATACACGCAAAGAGGCTTCCCTCTCGCACACAGAAATGCACTTTTATTCTTATTTGCATGAAAGAACACTGATGCACATACATATTTGCTGTGCACACAAATATGCACACACTTTTCTGCCCAGATACTGATAGTGATGTTGCTACTTTGGTTCCCAAATCAAATTATTCACGCATCTTTTTTTATGCATCCGTCGCTCCCTGCCTAAGTGTGTTTCCCCAGAAGCCTAAGGAGGGTTATTGTTGGACATCATTCTGTCAAGATATTTCTGAATATTTTGTGTAAAGACGTGTCCAATGAAACATTAAACATGTATCAGGGAATAACCCAGTATTTATCTAATTGTTTCTGAATTTGCTTAACGTGACACCAATGTAGGTCACTGATTGTAGATCTGTGAGCATGATGAAAAATCCACGAAAAAAAGATTTGAATAATATTCAGCATGTTTAGTTGGTTGACCCTGTCTTGGCCTACATCTGTCAACTTGTTAAGAACACCATACTTATGTCTGGGAAGTGAGCCTGCCAAAGTGGGTGAGCAGAAGTGTGTCTGCATAGTAACAAGGCCTGCCAAAGCCGGGGGAACACACGAGGAATAATGGTGTGTGTGTGTAAGTGCTCTGACTGTCTGATGCTGAGGCTACAGTCTGCAGGGGGTCTGTTCCTCTTCACTGGGCACAGAGATGCAATGTAAACAAGTCCTCCAATCAGCCAATCAGAAAACACAATGTGGTGGCCACCCATGCCCTCGTAGTAACCTCACCATCACACACAGGAGCACGCGCATACACACACACACACTTACATTCATCCCCAGAATAATTCACAATAGATGTGCAATACACACAAACACACACACTCACACATAGCATGAAGTGCTAGAGGACACGCAGCAGAGACTTTCATGACACTATCTGACCTCATTTCAGAGTAAGTGTGTGTGAAGTGGGGGAGGCTGCAGACAGACATACATTAGTGATGGAGCTGGGTCTGGGGTCCCACAAAAACAGAATGGCAGCTACACACACAAGCAATGTAGTGTAAAAAGCATTTTACAGTACACAGTATCCGCCTGTACCTAAGCACAGCAGCATGTGAGGTATTGTCACTTCAGGAAAATAGTGTGAAAAACTCCTGCACGGCCCGTTAGGTTGGTTGTCCTTGCATAAGTCCTTGTTTGCTGCTGTTCCGTTCCTCTGGAAAGAAGCCATAATGAAATCCCTATGCGGCCCATAGGATCCCATTGCCCTCGCCTGTCCTTGTCTGGTGGAGCAGAGTGGTGAGGATGAGAAGAGGTGTCCCGAGACAGACAGACAAAGAGACAAATTAATCGTTAATTAAAGGCAGCGACAGAAACACAGGGGTGTAGTGAGATTATCTGCAGACATGAAGGACACAGTTCCATTACCAAACTGCTTTGTTGTTTGTTTTGTGTGGAAAAATGTTAATGTTATGATGTAAAAATATTAACCTACAATCAAAAGGAAAAGCTGCGTGCATAAATTGTATTACAACTTTTTTTGGACATAGACACTGTTTTCATAGCACTATGGATCAGGGCAAATGGAAAACCACAGCAGTGGCATTTGGCATTATTCCCAGTTTACTGCAAAGCAGATGCAGTTATTTATTTATTTATTTATTTATTTAATTGGTGAATATCTGGAAGTTTATTTCCTTTATGCTTTCAGTAGTGTGCTATTACTAACTGTACAATATAGACATGTAATATGTGTAACCCTCACACTAAAACTAAAAGGATCACATCTTGAGAAAAACATTATGCAGTTTCATCTGCAATAATCTTTTCAAATTCAGAATACTGGGTGTTTGTGGGGAAAGTATTCTTTCTTTTTTTCTGCAGTTTCTAAAGTGTGTTAATACTTTTACCAGTTTGATGTGCAATAAGTGGCGTTACCAGAAAAAACTACCAAGAAAGTCTAAGATGCATTTTTTTTTAAGGTACATTACAATCTGTTGACACACGTTATTGGAAATAAAAAAATCCATTAATACACATACATTTTTTCACATATGTTACATCTGAACCTTTTAGAAAACCAGATTTATATTGCATTATGGCTGTATCCAATAGCAAAATGGACAAAAGCAACAAAAGGATAACCAAGAATAGAATTAAAATAAGTACAATATAGTGTGACTTTGTTACTAGATTGTTCACTTTAAGACTCCAAGGGCACATGAAAGGAGTAATGCTATTTCTACAAGGTAGTTTACAACTACAGTTTTATCTGTGTTTTGTTTTTTTATAACACCTGACATAATTAATGTAAACTCAACAAAGTTTGCTTCTCTCTTCCTTTTCCCTGTCCATCCCGTCTCTTTTTTTTCACATTACTGTGTCTCTGTGTCATGATTTAGTGGATCATTTTAGTCAAGGGCATGTAAAGGCAGCACTGGGACAATAGACCTCAGGGTCAGATCCACTTTCATTTTACATCATATTTAAACACAACACAATGCAGATAGATTGATTCAGTGCTCTGATACATGCATAAATAATAGCAAAGGTACAGCACCTATGAGATTATAACTGCCTACACACACACACACACACACACATAGAGGCAGGCAGTGACCAATACATCTTCATAAAGTACACATGTCACTGTAAATTTCTGGAATGTATTGAATGGGTCTCACTCCTCAATATTCATGGTGATGGAAATGGAAAGGGGTAAAAGTACAATCACATATACACACATTCAGTGTCACAAGACATGATTTTTTACTCTAATTTCCAAGTGCAATGTTTCCTTCAACAGTGCAATTGGGTTATTATCCCACCCCCCTGAAGGGGAGGCAAGGGGGTCTTGTATTTGGTTTGGTTTGTATGTTTCTTTGTTAACACTTTAGCAGCAAAACTATTGGTTAAATCCATACCAAATTGGGTTTGTAGATTGCCAATGACCCAGAATAGATGTGATTACATTTTGGAAAAAGTAGGTCAAAGTTAAAATTTTTATGAAATGTTTAAATCTTTTTCCCCCATTTACTTATAATGGGCAAAATTTGAAATGTCTATAAAACATCAATTTTGTTACAATTTACTTCAAACTTGGCACATATATAAAGGCCATTGATATGCTGACATCAGCTCATGCATAGACATGATGACATCAGCTGGATCAATGCCAAAATAAGCTACAATATGTGTGAGGGGTGGGGTTTGTTGTGCCTGGCACCACTTGTATTGATTTTGAGAAAAAAATAACCTTCCTTTTTAAATGTAATACTGTATTTTCCTCTCAGAGTTAGCTTTATTAAAATTTTTCTTTTTTCTTGATGTGAAACCAATGTCAATGTGACTATGACTGCACATACAATTTTTTCTATCTAACATTTTATTGCACTCCAAGAGCTGATCCGGTGTCTCTAGTTTCTCTGCCATGGGTTGGAGGATTAAGACGAAAATCCCGGCATGCTGAGTGGAGAATATTCAAACCTTCTTGGGTTCAGGATGAGCAGAGGTGTGGGTGCAGTCAGGCTAAAGATGGGATTGTCTTTTAGGACAAGCTCAGTGAATCCACAGAAACAGTCTGGGAGGCTGTGAGCCTCTTGGGATATTGTGCGAATGAGCGTACTGCATCCATCTGCCCCATCATTCCTTTCCCCCATCTCCATCTCCTCCCCTGTTCGCCTCCTTTTATCTCCAGGTGGGCCTACTACAGCCCACTGCATGCATGTATTAGTGCTTCCTTGAAGTGATGCGACCTTCGGACGCCCTTTAGTTTCCATAGCAGCGAGTGGGCTAGTCGTGTAACATTAGCATTCGCCAAGCTAGAGCAGTGGCTTGATCAAAGCTCCATTGATTTTGTGTCCCACATTTATTCAAAATACCCCCCCAATTAAAGAAGCAGGGTGATGTCTGTCTTTATAACTAAAATACGACTTGCAAATTAATTTGGCTCGAAAGTGGATAAAGGATAAAAGACAACTGGAAGGGTAGTGAAAGATTTTCTGTTTTAATTTGACACAGAATAATGGAAAATTTGGCTTGTCCAGAAACATCAGAATTGACTTTGTTTAATTGTGGTTATTGGGATTCTCTAAATTAAATCCAGTAGAGTGTAGATTACTTCCCGTGCCAGGTTTTAACATAAATTTACAGTTTATAATACATGGCCCATTTCCAGGAGTGCCCTCCAGAACCTAAAACATAATACCAATTATATCTAAAAGAGGTCATTAGTGGTGGTGAGGTACAGTAATGGAAAAATGTCCTGAGGGGTTCATTGGTGCATTGATTTGTGAGAGGATTGTATTTTAACCCTTTTAAGGGACACCAGAGGGAAGAGAGTTAACAGAAATCTATTACAACTGTCTGGGACAAACTCATTTACTATTTGCTCTTAATATATTAACCTAAAAATACACACATTCACGTCGATAGTAACAGAAGCAGTGTTTGGTGGGCAGAAGGATGGTGAGATTAGATGTGTGGAGAGTCAGGGATCAGACAGACAGCAGAGACAGATAAGTAGATACGGATACAGGATTAACACACACACACACACACAGTCACACACACACAAACACATACACACCTACTCTAACACACACATACAGTAGGTTTAAGACATGGCTAAGTGACCTTTGCCCTTTAAGCTAATACAAATATATATGTATAAAAAATTGCACAAATAAAGCACAAGAGACAAAAGTTATGCTTTAGGATAGAAGGAGAAGGTCATATTTTTGGTAAAGCAAGAAAAACAAGAAGCTGTCAAAAAGAAAAAAAAACAATCAAGGACAAATAAAGACCATGCACAAAGCTCCACAGAGGTTTGTCTGTTCTCTGGTTATCCTCAGTCTAGCCTCTCATTTAGCTCCTGGGCTGGGATTTAGCATAATCAATTACAAAACGTTCCCCCTCCTTCGTCCTCATCCTCCACGTCTGCCTCTATCCGTCCCCTACTGTATTCCAGCTTTTCAGTGCAGATGATTGAATGTCAATCTCTTTTCATGCGTTTGCATCTGCGCACAGGCAGAATATAGAGACATTCTGGCATTTTTAGCTGCCCTTTGTCCCCGGGCCGCTGCGAGACGCCGATAAAAGACGCAACAAGCTCAGTCACAGATCAACCTTTCAGGGCTGGAAGAGAGAGAGATGAAAGGGGAAACTGCTTCAAAAGCTCATTGGAGTGGAGGAAGGAAAAAGGGGGAGAAAAAGACAGGGACATGAGTGGGATGCGGTGATGTAAGCCAAGCAATGGCTGCTGAACTGTGGCTGACAGTGAAAGAGCAGTGTGCGTCTGAATTTATGTATCAGTGTCTAAGAGCAGGGGCAGGTGTTTGTGTTTTCATATTCAAGAGCAGAAAAAACAGACAGACAACCCATCTTTGTCTGCTATGAGATGAGAGTTTGTTGTTTACGTGTGGATTGTGGCTAACCTTAACCTATTATGATGCTGTGGAACCATACGGACGGAGCTTGGGGCCATTGCATGAGCATAAATAATGCAATAATCAGCCACTACCACTTTGTTTTCTTCGTCTGTCTCCTCTCCACTTCAGGGTATGGCACAAAACGTAAGTGCACACAATCCAAAGCTCATCCTTACATAAAAATTATGTTTTAGTTTTATTTGTTTTTTTGTAAATTTTAAGACACTTAAATGCTTCAGGCTGAGTCTTAGGTTTATCATCATAAGTAAGTCAATAATTAATAACATGAGAAATAAATAAGAATATTTCCTAACTTAAGAGGCAAAGCTGCTGTTGGTTATTAATTGAACTACCATTATACACTAACACAACAGTATTCCAACCCTGCCACCAGATGACAAGAATTCAATGGTCTTTCGGTCACTAACGTTAAAGATAATTATACTGTAAGTAAAGACTGGTTGTATTGAGTAAAAAGGCAAATGATGATTTTAGGTATGTGTCTGGACATAAATTCTGAGCCTGCCTTCTGACACACTAACACAGGACCATGGTCTCAATCTAATTTTCATCAAAACAAACAATGGCATTGGCTCTGATCTGATCTCTCCATCATCCTATCAATCTGTGTGTCATATTATCCATATGATGGATCTGCCTGCTTCAGTAGGAATCACACGCGCTGTCCGCATATTGAAGATGGCACGCATGTTCCTCAGCCAGAGTTCATTCCTAAGAGCACCTTTCCGCGACATATATGTTATTTGTCAGATATTCTGACAGGAAAGTGGGATCTTAACAGCTGATGTATCATGACAGGCTGTGAGTGGTGGTGAATATGTTGAACGACTCAGTAACAGGGTGACAGGAAAAGAGCAGAGATGTCTTATGAAGTGGAGAGCACGGCATAAACAGCCTGATGCAATGGGCTGTAATCATAGGGCTGTCACATACACACTTTAGGTGATGGTGTGTGTTCATGCAGAGAGAGAAAGAGAGAGAGATTAAAGATGGCCAGAAACCCATTAAGTCCCAGTAATATGGATGAACTAGAATTAATCAGACGCAGCATGCTTACAGTACATGAATGTGTGTACTTGTGTAGTAGAGAGTAATTAAAGCAATTAACACAACTGCACAACAGTGACATCTGTGGCTTGTCTGGCCTAATAAACAGCAGCAGCATCTACAAAATGGCCGCTGACATGATGGTAAATAGACATTAAGATGGATGCTGTTGTGTTATAATAATGTACAGTTGTTTATAAAGATTTAATCTCTCAATTGCCATATGTTTTCTGAAATCCTACACACCTGAAAAATATAATTACATGTCCAAAGCAATATTCCGGAGCCATTTTATCCTGTGTTTGAAAGTACAATTTATGAACCACATTTCAGACATAACTTTTGTTTCACAGACACGTTTACCGTTTAACACACATTCATATAGTTATATATTGAGGAAAAACAAGATTATGTTATCAGAATTGACAGCCTGAAGAACTTTGTAAGTTACTCATAGACAATAAAAATGATAGTTTTAATCAATCAGATGAAAAAATTTCACATATAGTGACCTCATGGCTTTTTTGATGCAAATTTCAATTTGTCAACCTATTAAATCATTTATTAGTTATTTTACAATGTGCTTGTTCCTTCTTTCTATAGTTTAAAGTGGCCAACATGAACATTTGCATGCACACCTGCACAGTTTGTAATGAAGTGCCTCGTGTTGTCTCTCTGCAGGATGCTTAGCTGCTATTTACTGTATGAGGCAACTGCTTCTGTGTCCAGCATTATGTAATAGTAGACTAACAGTGGAGGCTATCATTTTATAGACTTATGTAAACAGCTCTCCTGTCCTCCTTTGGATGACTCATTCCTGCTCAAACCTGTGCTTTGTGGGTGCCTGTATGTTATTTGGTGTGTTTTTATACCATGATTACAACAACCTCGAATGACACACACAAGTTAGCATCACTGCATTGGCGCCTGCAATCCTGCAGCCATGTAACCATAAGGTGATGTGTACACGCAGACCCATGATCTTTGACATTTGGTGTAATTGGTTTTCGGTGGAGAGATGTTGTATAAAGATAATCTCAAGAGCAAGGCAAGGTAACAATAAAACCCATTTTCAATTCTGATGATAAAGTGTGTGTTGAAAGAACTTCATTCCAGACTTTTCTTCTGCTAGCGTTTTGTTCCCTCTTCTCTTTTTGCTTCTCATGCTGTGCTTATGTAAGTTTGTCCTTAAGCCAAGGTGACCATGTTGTTACATATGAGGAGGAGGATGACCTATTACAGGAGTTGTTTGGTGGGTGGAGGGCCTTATGGCTCTCAGTAGCAGAGGAGGATGAGGGCCTCAGGGTAGAGTATGTGAAACAAAAAGGGGGAGACACTCCCCTCTCAGGTGGGTTTTTTCATGTGCTACTTTGCAGATTCAAAGCCTCGAGATTGATCCCTGAATCTAGAGGGGATTACGGTATCAGATATGTTCATGGTTAAAAAGCATGTGACACCCATTAGGGGTTGTATGTGTGTGTCCTCTGAGGATTGACTGTCTTTGAGATTTGCAAACACCACAGAAATCCTGCAGTTACAACCTAATTTGTGTCTTAATGATGAGGTTTCATTAAAAAACAGAACAGACCGCCACACAATCTGCACCAATGAAAGACATATTTTGGTGGGTTTACACTGTGATGGTTCACTCTCTCAGTCAGGGGTTAAAACTGTTGATAATGAGGCAATCCATCCATCCCAACACCACAGAAATCCTTCATTAGTGTAAACAGGCATTTGAAACAAATTTAGCATTGTGTAATGGAAGAAAAAAAAGGAAATTCATATCTGCTCTAAAAGGTGTTCTGAACTGAGGCGTGGGAGTTGTATGTGTTACTTTTAGGCCCCTCACATTGAGGTATAAAGCATACGGGTCATGTGTAGTGGAGTTCCAGTAAATTAGCACAGGCGACTATGGTAAGTTCTCTCTGTTTTTTCATTTCATCTGACAACTCCAGTTCATTATCTCTATTCCATCAGGAGCAACATGCTCAGAGATTTACGAGAGCGAGGACTACACACAGTAATTATAGGACAGAATATACAGAATTATGGCACATGGATAATTAAAGGATGCACACATCATCAATCATTGTGCCATTAAGATAAAATGTTACCGTTCGTGTGTGCTGTTTGTTGTGGGATTTACTGTACGTAGACAGTCAAAGTGCTTATGAAAGATTTATATCTCTATAGGTGGTTTAGGCTGTATGGTGTGAACACAGTTATGCCAACAGAAGACAATGTCATGTGTGTCTACAGCTGCTCATGAGCATTTAACTGCATGTGTAAAGACGCCTCACACACTCAAACACACCCAGTACATGGTTCAACCTGTATTAACAGGAAAGTTGCCATCCTCAGCAGCATCCATTATCGAAAGGCAACACAGAATCACTCTGTATTTATGATATTCCATTATCTGCCTTCCTACTTCCTGCCACAGAATTTATTTTTTGCTTCGCTGGGAGGATTTTTGTTTTGCTTACTTTCCAGGGCATTGTCAGTGCGTGAAAAGAACAAACTCGAGCCAACCAGTGAGGAGCGTGCACACTTGAATCTCCTTTATGATTATGTAGAGAGGACATTTAAATTCCATCTCTGGGTCTATTTGTGAACCTCAGCACTTCCACCGTCGAATTCAAGCAATATGAAAATGAGCTGAAATAGGTTTGAACAGCAAAGACAAGGACATCAGCATACAAATAGTGCACAAGCAGTGTATCACATCTGACATGCGCAAACATTACTGCGCAACAGCTCTTTGCCATAAGCTTTCAGCCTCGCAGAACTGTATTTGCTCTAAAAAAAAAAAAGAAAAGAAAACAAAAACACAAGTTAGGAAGTGTTGATTAAGCTCTTTTAAAGTTGAAGACAAAGGAAGCAGCTGCTGGGGACACCATTCCAATACCTCTAATATTAAACCAATACTGTTTAAGGATCTAATCCTACTTAAAAATAAATAAATAAGAGCACACAAATAAAGCACTGTAGTTGGGTTTGGCTAAAAGATTACATGACGATCTTTTGTGGTAAAATAAGATGTTAGAGGATGTTCAGAAGCTCTGCCTGCGTCTGGTGGACATAGTAGTTCTTCATAATTTCTTCAACAGTAGCATAATATGTTACACAAACTCTACCAGTTAATGCAAACTGAAACTCAACATTTTAATGCAGAGACACTACAGTATTGCTATGAACATAAAATCCCAAGTCTAACCCTGTGTTAGTGACATTAATTCAACAAAAACATCAGATTAGTACAATAGTCTCTTTAAAATAGTACTTATGCTGATAAATCAGACATTTAAAATGACTGTTGGCTTAGAAGGACAGTTTTGAAAGTGCTGTTATTTGTTGTATTAGTGACATAATCTGTATGATCCCTCTGAAAAGCACCTCATACATCACACTAAGACTGATCATGATTTAAGATTGTGCGATTGCCCAGCCCTACGTTATAGTGAAATTTAGTCTTAAAAGCTTATATGTAATCTGAAAAAGCTAAAACATTTAACAGGAGTACTTGCATCAAACACAGATAAACTAACATAAAGAGGTTCAATCTGTAAAAGAGCTGTATGATTATTCAATCATAGTCACCATAAATGTAACAACAATGTTAGCCTGTGCAAATATGCAATTACAAAAAGATGTGATTTATGTGTATGCTGTTGAATACAATGGTCCTGAGCAGAAAGATGTACTGTATAAATCATGAACAATGAAAGTCACAGTGTTTTCTCTATTAGTCTGAAGTTTGTTTGTTTTTTCAAATTTTGGTACAAGTTTGTATGCTGGAGTTGAAACAAAAACTTTTGATCAAATGATCAGAAGTCGGTATGTTTTCCTTAATGGCCCAGAAAGTAGACTCAAACCACAACCACTATTGTCCACAACATCTACAATATGATTTTTTCCACTAACTTTATCAAAACTTGTGACACTTATAACAATAATTCACAGATGATGTAATCAACCTCAGAAGACATTTTATACTTAGTTTTGTAATGATATACAAGTAATATATTCAGTTGTCAAATGATAATACAAAGTTACTTCATGCACCTTCCAAGTTTTGGAAAACGTAATTTTTACTCTCTTGTTAATGATCTCTGCACCAGTGACATATTTTGGTATATCTCTATGGTGGTGCTGGGCCATGATGGTTCAATCTCTCAGTCAGGGGTTAAAACCTTCAATAATGGGGTAATCCATCCTTATAGTAGGACTTGGGGAAAACTTCATGCTATGTGCTTTCAGTCACACACAAACACAAACAAATGGAAGGAGACACACACACATGCACACACACACACACATTCACGCTCTCACACCTGAGCCAGAATAAATGCGCAGCTCCCCTCCTGTCTGTCCCTCTAATATGGATGAAGGAGCTACTTGGCGACTTGACGACCCTCATTTCCACACCAATGGAGAGCGTCCGATACAGCTGTAGCTGATGAAATACATTAGAAGGAGATGCAATTCTTCCTTTCACAGATGATACCACCCGCAGAACAAAGGCTGTCAACGATGAAAGGACAATGGTAGGAACACCTGTTTCCATCAAAATGCACGTATAGAAGACAACCCTGAGTTGTTCAGCTGCAAGAGGGAGGAAGTGAAACACCTGAGCATGAATTATAGATCCAAGTATACAGACAAGCTTAGGAAGTTGAGTTGTTATGTTTTCATTTTTATTTTTTCATTTTCACCTGGTGGTCTGTTTCTTGTGTCCACAATGTATGAATAATGTGTACTTTGAGGTTGAATATATGAAAAAAAAAAAATCCTTTTGAACCAAAAATATCATTCATGACATGTGGTTCACTGGTGCCACAATTATCCACATTACAAGTACATCTTCAAAATAAATAAATAAATATAAACAAAAAACAACTATCACTATTGAAACTAATATAACTATAGCACTTACTGTACAGTCCTGGGTCACAGCTAGTGTTCACATGTGTCTGTGGGCGTATCATGTCCATGTGTGTGTTATGGGTACATTGCTTCATCCACTGATGTGTTGAGCCCATATGGTTAGCAGGTTGGATTGTCTCAGAACAGTCCATTATGTGGTGATTTGGCAGAGTGCAGACCGGTACCTCTGCTACCCTTTGGTTCCCTTCACACTCCTGAATGGATGATGTGGCAGCATACATGTGGTGCAGCTGAGTGTTTGTTTATGACTGCTCCACTGCAGTTTGCCTATGTGTGTGTGCGTGTGTGCGTGTGTGTGTGTGTGTGTGTGTGTGTGTGTGTGTGTGTGTGTGTGTGTGTGTGTGTGT
>JAPQRQ010000005.1:15367355-15399659 GCA_037367365.1 Apogon talboti | reverse complement strand
GTCAGCAGAAAGCCGATGGGTACTGATGCAAGTGACCTTCAATCTGGGCCTCTGTGTGTGTGTGTGTGTGTGTGTGTTGTGGTGTACACAGCCTACCTGCTGTGTTTGTGTAGGTGAATGAACTGTCTACACACTATAATCCGGCTGTGATTGATTGTGAGTGTCCTTTTTTTATTTGAAGGGTCCAAGCTAAATAAATCTGTCCATCTGTGTGTGTTTGAACATATCAGTGTGTGTGTGTGTGTGTGTGTGTGTGTGTGTGTGTTTGTGTGCATGTGTACATACTTACACCTCAGTGTGTGTGGCCAGACCTGATGCAGAGGGCCTCTTGCTGAGCCAAGGCCAGGCTATATTTAGGTGGCTGGTTTTGTCCCTCTTTCTCTCCCTCTGAGTGGTTGAGAGCATTGCCTACTGATTGGGAGAGGCTGACCACAGGAATATGTTGCCTCCATGTCTGACCACTGACTTTCAGATAACCATATGTGGGATGATGAAGACATCAGCAGTGGTTAGTGTGTTGGCTTATCATTAGGACCCAGAGCTCATTGGTATCAATGTGGCTGAGCACAAACATAATGTCACGCAGACACTAAAAACACGTTTTGATTTTGTTTCTTATTGAAGTGTGACATAGGAGGAACTGTCAGCCACACACCTATTTTTGTGCTACTGTAAATTCCCCATTGTTTCAAAGATATAATAAAAACACAAGAGTTCTGGAACTTGATGTGTAATAGGCAACAATTTGCTGGGAAGTGTACTACAACAACTTCAAAGTATTTTTTTTTTATTATTTCAGTTGGGCATGCAGTTTTAAAGTTCCAATAAGCAGAAATTAGGGGGAAAAAGCCATCAGGATTGAAGATAAAGAGTCAAAGTCCTGCACCTTTGTGTCCAATTGGACCTTATTTTGGAGAACAAATTGGATTACAGTCAATGTCCAGAGACATCTTTTTTTTTGTCCTGCTGGAATTATGCTATCATTTATACATATGAAGTTTGTCAGTTTAAAAGATACTTTTATCAGGCAAGAATGTCAGTTTGGAGTGACAGAGATGAACTATCAGACTGTGAAAACATGTAAATACAAAGACTATGCACTCATAAGTTGTATTGTAACTGTTTCCCCACAAGTTGTTCAGAATTGCTGAGGCTTTCATGTCAACATAACCAGGCTTATAATGATATTCACTTCTTTTAATGTGTTTTGACCTTCCTTTCAAAGACAAAAGTAGAATGCACTGAGGCAGAAGTTGTTTTCATGTTGGTGATCTGCATCACCATGTTTCTTCACTATGTTTTTTTTTTAAATCACAAACAGTGACTTTCTTGGCTCGTAAAATTATATTGTAAAGTGACAGTACATTTAAATGGTGGCACAGTTCAAACAGGATCATAATATTATTGGTCCCTCATCACTGAGCGTGGTTCATATTTTTCTGAAGTTAGTTCCCAGGAGTCACCGTGGAAGGGGTGGGACTCCATTCACATTTTTCTCCTGAACCTCTCTGGTTTCTGTCCAAAGACTGAACACAATGTGACACTGTTTCAAGCCTCTGTGTCAAAGTAGAGCTAAAGTATCACTGTTAGGGGAACTACCACGTTTCTTCAGTGATGGGTCGTAGAGTCTGTAGAGTGGAGATGCTTCTGGAGTCTTCAGTGATCATCAGTACAATCACCAATTAATATCTACTAATTTATCCAAAACTAGATTTTCTAAAGACTGAAAACAGACCAAAAACAAGGTGCAGAAATCTTGTTTCCTCTCAACTAAATTACAATATGCTGTGAGGTTATTGTGGAATTTTTGCTCATTAATGCCAAAAAAAGTAAACAAAAGAAAAGGAAAAGCCTTGTGAAGCTTTAAATCCTTACAATACTACAAACCCCAGTCCCTGTTGCGCTAAAGAATTATATAGTAAACAAATTCATGTTCTGTTGTCCAATCTGATTCAGAAAGTAAATGAAAATTGCTGAAAAGACTTTTATTATGTTAAATTTCACTTCTGTGATTTGATTCTTTGTTCCCGAAAGGCTCGTTAGGAGGCAAAGACAACTTGTGTTTTTATGTACAAACAAACAGTTGCCTTGAGATTTCATTTGCAGATGTTTTCTCACACAATTTTTCATCATGATTCAGCTTGAGGAGTTTCGTGTCCGTCCAGTCTTTGGTGTTCTAACTGGCAGTCATTAAACATGGTTTAGTGCAGGAAATAAAGTGGGGCTTTTCTTTGGAAACCATGGACACTTCAAATTACTTCTTTGGAACTTTATTGTCATTCCTCTCTCTCTGTCTCTTAAGCCTAAAAAAAACCACCCACTCTATCACATGAATCCCCATGAGACCTTCACCTTGCCCCAATAAGGCCTGATGCCAGAGTCTGGATTGAATTCCTCCTCTGTGTGAGTGTGAGCTGACTGGTGACACCAAGCAGCTTGGAGGAGGGATAAAGATAGACAGAGGGCGAGGAGGTGAGAGGGGTGGTAGAGGGGGAATGGGGTGGGGGTGTGAAGAAGTGACATGAGAAGAATCCAGGGAAAAAGACAACACACAACCTGAAAGCGAGATAAAGAAAGCGAGTAACAAGATAATCTATTTTTGCTTGAAGGAAGGAGAGAGGACATCAGGAAGTCAAAGTTTTCTGGAGAACACGGTGAAGCGATACAGATCGGATAACAGGTTCTTAGTTTACGCCTTTTCTCCGGCTCCCGTAAAAGTACATATTAACACTACGGTCGAGACAGCAAAGGATATGTCTGGTTAACTGAGACACACTGATACTGTGGATGTTTAACCACCCATGAGTTGTTCATGCCATGAGACACGTTGCCTGACATTCTTTGCATGTAAAAGCTTGAACGCAGAATTCAATGTGACAATGTGCAACACACCTGCATATTTCATTAAAGTAACAACACTCAACCCATATGACACTTATATAGGCCAGTTCCACATCAATTAACTGATTTTTTTTTCTTCAGGCAGCCTTTGTAGGCTTTTGTATTTGCTTATTCAGGAATCATGGCTCTGATTGGTCAACAACTTCCTGTTTTTTCCAACCAAGAGAGAAAATCCGCACATTTAACTCAGTTATACATACCACGTGTATTTTATTTTGTATAAATAAATCAAAATACTATTATGATTGATAATGATATGATAAAGGAGGCCATTGGGAGGCAGCGTCTTTACGTCTGCTAGGTCAACAACAACAATGTATTCACACCTTCCTGTTTGATTTAGGACACAGGCGGCTTTTACCGCAAAACTGTCATACTATAGTATCCTCTTCTAAACACAGTCAATACACACAGCATTAGTGACGTGGTTGTCTTTGTCCTCACTGTCTTCTATTTCATTCATTGTCCTTGCTTGGACGCTGATGGGAAGGGTGTGAGCAGCGGGGGCAGAGCAGATGTCAGTGCTGAGGATGAATAGTGCCCTGAGGGGAAGGAGAGAGAGATAGCTGGTATAGACTCTATACCCAGGAGACTTTTACAGGCAGGACCGGGATCTGTTTCAAAGAGGAATCAACTTGTCCTTGGCTTCTAAATCACACGTGCTCACAATGAACACAAACATAAGGATGCTAATAAAGTGGAGACGCAGTGGAAAAGCACTCTGGAGTATTGCAGAGAGGCTGCCTCGTGATGCAATAGCAAGCCATGGCTGACACACATCAAGAATTTTGTTGACTTTTGCATGATCTTCAATTTTAGAGCCAGCAGGAACACAAACAATCAAATAGTGATTAACAGTGGCTGAAGTAACGAAGCTGTAAGTGAATACAACTATCTTAGGACAGCAACACAAGTGTCATTTACAGGAAAGGATTAGAGATGACGGTTCAGGCGGAAACTTTAAACAATTTGACGTGGACAGACAATACAAGATGACGCTGTTTTGTGACTCCCAAAGGGGCAGGCAGTCCTCACCGATGCGTCACACCCTCTCTATACTGAATATGAGTTGTTAGGACAGAGGTACAGGTTGTCACTGTTCTAGTCCTGTGCCCAGAGATCTTTTACACCCTCTAATCCAGTTCTGTTAAACATCCTGGTGATATGTTTGTCTATTTCTGGACTGGTTGTGACGTTTTGGAGCTCTGTCTGTCTTTTCTACTCTCTGCCTAAAGACAATTTTTCACAAGGATAATAAAAGAAAGTAACTAATAACTGCCATTATGCTGCATTCACTGACTTTGAGTTGATCAAAACATGGCCGATTTTTTCTTCTTCTTTTTCTTTTTTTGAGCTGGGGGGCACTGGTGACCCTCTTACCTCCTGCACCTGACTTTGAGAACTGACGTACCACAAATACACACAAAGCCCACAGTATGAGGCGCATTTGCAAAAGGCTGTATGACTTAGGCAGCTGCGGCATAGCTTTTGTCCTATACGCAGAAGAACACAAACACACGCACACTCGCTCGCACACTGCAGGAGGGCTACCCTGTCATCTTGCTGGCAATAAAGCGGGCCCCAGATGTCTGCCTCCCCCTGTTAGCAAGCATACAGGCTCACACTGTCACTCACCATGCCTTTGTTCTCAGACACCAACATATTGCTTGTACACAACGTTCAGACACAGTGACCATGTGTTACCACAGACTCAGAAGCCTGGTACAGGACATTCAACAACCTACTGTAATATATTTGTGCTGAAAATCAAACTACAAACAACAATTCAGTGTATTTTAAGGTCAGTAGTATTCCACAGAGGTGACATGACTTTGTTTACCATTCCAATTGCCATTACTAGTACGATTACCTGTCATACCATCATTTATTTTATTGACCCCTTATCTGTTCTTAGGAATCAGCCACACCTTCTAGAAGCCTCTGCTTAAATTAAACTGTCTTCATAGTGTGACTTTGTTGCCATGTGAATTTGAGGGAAGGGCGAGAATATTACACCAATGTTTCATCAGTAAGAAACTGAAATGCTAATGCAATTCTTTGACGACAATTTGATGATATTCTGACACACTTTGCAATGGGGCTTGAATAAAGTGAATAGCAATGTAGCTGGTATAGTCAAGGGATATACACTTATGTATTTCATGGTTGAATTTAAATAAAATTCGAATGAAGTTCATATAATCATTTGGCTTGCCTAAGGAAAATTTTAATGAACTGAAGAGTTAATGGAGCTTTTTAAACAGCTTAGGGCATATAGTGTGTATAAGTTTTCAGTAAAATCAAGGTTAATCGAGGTTTGATCTCAAGCACAGCCTCTGCAATCTACTTATTTTTCTGTCAAAACATCTTGCTCAAATGAGTCATTGCAAAACCTTGTCCGGGGAGAGTTGCAAAATCCTGTTAAATCTGGACCGTTTGTGTTACTGTTGGATTGTTCTTTAGTCACTTCCCCCCTAGATAATATTTTCATACAAAACAAACCAAAGTGGACCATATAGTCAGACACAGCCCAGGAATCTGACCTGTTTCTGAAGAACAAAAAAAAACAAAACAAACAAAACAACAAAAGTACATTTGAAGCACTGCAAAAAACTACCTGTGAGAATTTACTCTGCTGTCAGAGTATCATTTTTACTACAATACCCACACTCCCTAGCTGTTAAAGGGTAGAGGCCTCATGTGAGCCAGTGTTTGAAGAGGTAAAGCCTGACTTAAACAAGAGCCCGGCCACCTTCCCTCTCTTTGCCCTCGCCCCCCCCTGCCCTCGGCTCCTGCTAAACCAGCTCTTCTCGTTCCCTCCTTTGTCTGTGTGTCAAAACGAGCCAAATGTTTTTCTTTTTCTGCCTGCTGCTAAGCAACCTAGGGGATTCAGACTGCTGCAAAGGAGTGTAGTCTTAATCCAAACTCTGGGTTTTGCAGAGTCAGCCGGTTCGGGTGCAGCAGTACTGTGCATATTTGTGCCCTGGCCGAGTTAGCACTTTTTTTCCAAGTTTTGAGAGGATCCTTGCTAACAGTACCATCTGTCGCATCCTATCATTAAAGTGGTGGAAGCATTTGCAGTTCCATTTGGATGAAGAACAGAATGCTGAGTCTAACTCCAGCCCTCTGAAAAACATCATGTGCATGATCATTTGAATGTGAAATGATTGGATTTGCAGATCAACGCACGCTACAGTCCTTCTAAGGCGAATCAGCAAAGGGCTTATGAAATGTTTCACAGTTACTCCTAAAATATGGAACTACATCAACATTACTGAAAGCCATCCAAAGCTTAAGTAGAGCAGATTTTCTGGCTTTACATGTTGGTGTTTGACAATATCTAAATACAAATTATAAAACCATTTAAGCACTGTTTCTTTTCATGCTGTAGAAGTGGTTAAAAAGCTGGATTCAGATTTAGTGCAGAATAATGTGCTTACAGATGGTGTGATTTTAAGCCTGTCAATATTCAAAGTCTAAGACGCTCTCAAGTTCTTTCGACATTAATTCTGCAAAGCCTCTCACACTGGAAGTTAGATTCCAATTTTAATGTAGCTCATAAGGTAAAATATGGTGCAAGATTATCCTGTGGGAAAATCATGAAAGGCAAATCTAACTTTGCATATTTTTACCACTCAGTATCAAAGAGTACTATGTAAATAATGACACAGCTCACAGTGAGTATGATGCCAAGATAGGAAATCTTTTTATTACAGAGAAAAAAAAAAACTTTTCTTCCAAAATATAGAAATCTGTACAACTTCCGCACAATCAATTTACATGAACTGTACAAATTTACAGCAGTTCATCACAACATACCCAAGGAAAAGAGACTGAACACGATAAAGATGTACTGACATGAGATCACAAGATAGACAGCTTTTCTTCTTGGGTAAGCTCAGATTTTTTTGTCTATTTTCTGGTTTTGTACGTAAATAGAAAAAAGGAAAAAACTGAAAAGAAAAAAGAAAAAAAAAACAAAGGATACGTCTACACTTACAGATCATGGAAACTAATATTTTTTACCAAAACAACTTTGGTCCTTGCCAACACTCCCGTCACTAATGGCTTCACTTACGAAAAGCGTTATCCATGTTAAAAGATGAAATACAAAAGGAATACATCTAAAAACACCTCAGGATAGCAATTATTGGCACTTCCCATGTGTAATGTTATGTACTCTACCATTTGTTGTACAGTTACAATACATTCTACAATATGTAAAACACCTCAAATGTGAAAGTGGCAATAATTCAACTAATTGATGACAATATTGACGACAACAACAACATCAAAACTGCTGTTCCCTTCCTTTTTCATGTCTTAACATGCACAACTTCTCCATAAGCGTATTTATTGAATGTCCGAGGCCTGAGTTTGGCAATACATTCCAGAAGAGACTCCTCGCGTCTCAAAAAAATGTCACACAACTTCAACTTGACATATTTAGTGCATTTTATGTGCTATTTTACCTCTGACTACTCAAAGCACTCTCATGACAATTCTGTAACCTATGTGCGCACAAGCTGAATGGATGCCATTTAAATGACCAATATTACTGAGGACTTAAACCATTTTGGGTGGTGGTAGTACAGTTGAGGAGGTGCTGAAGAGGAATTCAGTTAATTTTTTTAGGATTTGCAGGTTTAAAAACAGGTCTGTTAAAAGTGGGTTAGATCACCAGACTAAAAATCCTCTTGTTAAGAGGATGAAGTGTAGAAAATGGCAACGGCAGAGTGGAAAGATGAGATAGTCTACCAGTGTGACCATGAAATACATCTAAAGAAAAGTGAGACGAGATGATCATCTCGTGTCCGAAATATAGACCAATCTCATTAACCATTTTGTCACATGACATAAAAAGCTATAATGGAGCAGCGCTGATTTAAAACTGGTGTCCACCATGGAAACCACAGCTCTGGGCTCCCATCCCAGTGAGCTCCTCTCCATCTGGCCAACATGGAATCACTGCTTTTCACAGATTGCTGAGGGGAGTATCAGCAGAGAGCAGGGGAGGGGGGGAGTGGGGTTGCAGTGCGTCAAAGGCTATAGCTCCATTACCCATGATCCTCTCAGGCTTAGGGGAGCTTAAACACCCATAGGTCTGGGGATGACTGGTGAACCAGCCTGCCGTGACAGATTTGGCCAGAGGCTAAGGTCCGAACAACAACCGTAGCTGTCCCAGCATCTGTTTTAGCTCGCTGTTACCACTCAGCCTCAAAACCAAGAGTGAAGTTGGGGTACGTCATCACATCCTTTCACAGGCATGTAAACAAAGTTGCTACTCAAACTCAGTAATTAAGTGCAGCGCAATCCAGTGAGATGAAAATGGAAAACAATCTCCTAGTACCCTCGATTTCTTCATCTTTGTTCCATGTTTCCTAGTCTCTCACCACCACCACCCCCCCCTAAGTGCAGCTTGAGGACGTCAAGCGTGTGTGCTGGTTTTTATCCATCACTGCTGAGGGAGGGTTGAGGGCTTCTGGTCAAGGAGGGGGGTGTTGAATAAGTCCAGAGAGGGGGCTGGAGGGATTTTAGCTGCCCTGGACAAAGGAGTCCGGCCCTGGCCCCCCTCTCTCACACTAGTCCCCCTTCCCTGCCTTCCTTACCCTGCTCCCCACAGTGATGGATGATGATATGTGTCACATTAAGTCTACCTGCATCCACAGGGGGTCAGCTAGCAGCATGCTGGCTTGCTTTTGGCTGATCAGGAGGTCTGAGCTCAGGGGTGATATGTGGCACTTGAGGCACTCTAACCCCCACCTAAGGGGGTGGGGGGATTTGAAGCTGCCAGGCTGGAAAGCTGACACCTCCAGTGAGGGTCTGGACAGCACAGTACCAGGCTGGCACACATAAGCCTGATATTTGTTTAAAATCACGAATGGCTCATAATTCATGATAATGAGGTCTCCATAAGGCAATGCACCTCCAATGCACAAAAAGGTAAGACTCTCCCTTTTACACAACCTTGGAAATGTGGATGAACATCGAAGGCTGACATGGCCTGGTGTTGTTTTTGATTCAAGTTGAAATTAATCTCTGAACAGTCAGTGCTCCAGACCTCCCTTTGGCCAAAGTCTCACACAGTCATCACTTAGTCCAGACCTTTCAGACTAACCTTTGTCTCTATCAGCAACACAAATCACCATCTGTGTGTTTGAAGGGAAGCGGGGACTTGGCTCTGCATCCTGCCAGAGCGTTGATGAACAGTGCTATATGAACGGATGACAGAATGTTTCTAACATACCACCAAAAATACACTCCACCGAAAATCAAGAGCTCTGAAATGTTCACAAATACAGTGTAAAAAATGTTTTTGAAAACCAGACTTGCACACTCCCACTTTAATAGACATCAGTCTATCCCAACACGGGAGCTACAGTATGAACAAACGGCTAAAAATGGGGAGGGCAAAAAAAAAAACAAACATGGTGTGAAAAGATGACATTCGAATGGATGGAATGCAGGCAATTTTCTGTAAAAAATACACATCCCACACAATCTCACGTCAAAGTGCATTCAATGTCAATTCTAACAGGGCCACATGACCAAAATTTGGGTGAAACAGGCCCCCCTTTGCTACACTTTGAATTTTGGTGATGCAGGAGATGACAAAGTGGTGAGGGGGAAATGGGGGCAAATTAACAACACAGGAACTTGATTGTGAATTTCAACAACATTCATTAATTACAGGAAGGGGGGAAGCAGACAGATCCCCACCCTTCCTTTGAAAGCTACACATATATGGGTAATGGGAGGGCAACAGTGCAATGGGACACACTGGTATCCATAGGTAACAGGTGTCAGAACACAATTCAACTTGCACTTACATACAGGCCAAGAGCAGACAGAGATGTTGGTTTTCTCAAGTTCGATGTTGATGGAAGAAGGAGAGGAAGAGACGTAAGACATGAACCTTTCCTCCAACAGCTACAAGATAAAGAAATCTGATTCCCTGTGGTCCAAAAAGGGTTTTTTTTAATAGAAAATAGAGATGCTCTTATTGGGTGTTTCTTTACTTTGAGCTTATATTGCAAAAGGCACAGTCTTAACCTCAACTTCCTCCCCATCCAGGAAACAAAACAAATAAAACCGAAAATTGAAAACCTCTGGATTTTGAAATTCGAGGGGTAGTTCCTGTTAAAAAATCCTTACAATTTAGGTTTTGGTGTTTTGTGTTGAACATGTACCCATAGTAATCACAAGTAAGAAAAGTGCAAAGTCCATGCTGACCGCCCCATCAGTGATGGAGCTGATCACCATGTTGTTTACAGTCGGGGGGTAGGTGGAGCCAGTCTCCATGGGGGTTCCTGGTTGGTTGGTTGGTATAGCTGCCCCAACAGTTCCATTTCCACAAAGCCTCTCCTAAAAAACGGAGTGCCCAGCTGATCCAATGACACAACAGAACAGATAATAATGGGGAGTTGGGGTAAAAAATATCAAACCTACAAGGTTTCCATCACCTGGATGATAGGCCACATCCTCTGTTTAATTTTCTTTCGCTTTTTTCTTCTTTCACTATTTCATTTCATATTCTTAGCTTTAAAAAGGCTCACCCTGGTCCGGTCAAATGATCTGACCATCCATGGTGTGACCCTGAACAAAAGTAGGCTGGGGTGATGTGCCACTTTAACTGGACACAGTCATCATATTGTAAGCTTTGGAGGGACTGGTTCTGCCCAGCACCATCAGTTCCTCCTTGCAGCTGATGTGACTGTCCACCATGGGGCTCACCGACCCACTGTTTCCTGAGGGGGTGCCGGCGGTGGCTGATGCAGGAAGCCCTGCAGGCACCCCGGGCTGCGACTCATACAGGACACAGATGGAGCCATCCTCGCCGATGCGGTAGGACACCTCAAACGGGTCCACCCAGAGCGTGAGCTCACTGGGCAGCAGCAGGTAGAGTTGCTGGATGGTTAGGCCGATGCGCTGGCCTGCCTGCCACACCAGTGGGTCCATCTTGTGGTTGATACGGATGCAGCGGTAACCTGAACCCTTGCAGGGTCTGTCTGGGAACCAGTGGTGCTTATATTGCTCTGCAGGGACACAGAAGGGAAACAAAATGTGGAATGTTTAGTATTGGTTTGTCAACTATCAGGCTACTGTCATATATTACATTATAAAAACAACAAATAAATCAAACCACTGGGAAATGCAAAGACAGGAAGGGCCAAATCACAACACTGCAACCAGTGTTGTGCAACTGAAGTGACGTCTACATGACTCTAAGTCACAGATGCACTTTAGAATATAGACATCACACAAGGCTGTGGTAGCATGATGTGCACTGAACTGTAACTGAACAAAGGTTGAAACAGAAACTGTTGCGACCTTTGTCTTAGACAAACTGTACAAAGAACACTGTGTTTTAATGACCATGTGACTTAGTAAACACGTTACTAGTGTAAAATAGCACATTAATACCATAAATTTTAAACAATGTTAAAAACAGACTAAAAGGTTTAACAGGGTAAAAGCAACTAATTTATGTTTCATTTTTATAAAGTCATGCATGAGATTTATTTAATAAGAAGAAACAAGTGTCTGTTGTTTAGCAGCAGAGGGAGTTGTTTCCAGAGATTGCTTTGTTTTTGCCGAGGGCCATCCATCAAAGTTATGAAATCATTTTATTTATGTCAGCAAATACACACAAAAAAACCCAATGGATTTGAGACTGTAAAGATATTCTGCAATACTATTAATTAACTGCTTATATTAATTTAGTCTATTCCTGTGGGTAGTTCCTTTAAAAGATTATAATCAGAAGAACCTAAATCATAGAATCAAACTAAAATCAGTAGTTTACAAGAGCTACGGGTTAGTTAGTGTTAGACAAATAGAAAAACACCACCTGCTGCTACAGGCCTGGTAGCAGTTATAAACAGGCAGCACCCTGAGCCTACGTGACTGAAGGGCCACTGGATTGCACAATCCCTCCTCTGGCCGTCATTGGTGTCACAAAGTCTCCCATGACTGGCTGAACAAAAACACCAAAAGCCTTCGTCTCAGCCAGCCATCTGGGATACACAACCCCGCCTCTTAAGGGGAGAGGATCCTACATTTTATGTGTGCATGGAAGTTTCTGAAATGCAGTGAAAGCAGTGACTCAGTGACAACACATTTTGTTTGCTTCAGGCATTTCCGTGGTCATGATGATGAGTGGAAAATTAAACGGTTGACTCTCTGATTTGGGTGCAGAAGAGAGTAAATATACCCCTTTCCTTTAAAACCCCTGACCGGACTATACAGACCTGACTTTGTTGAAAACAGCTTTGTTTGTTTGCCATTTATTAGACTGTTTTAAAGTGTTTTTGTTCTGACTCTGCTTAGAGGAGCATGCATAACCCCACCACCCAATTTACTCTGACATGGCTCATCCATATTGAATTCCCATTGATGCCAGCTTCATTGTGACCAGTGAAAAACGGGAGGAGGAAGGTGGGGGTGAAGTAGGCCAGCATTCAGACCGGGGCCCGGAGGCCACCTGTATGCATCCATGGGATAATAACACCCCTCCCGTGTCTTATCACAGACGGCTGTATACTGCTGAGCTAATGGAGGGCCTGGCACTCATGAAAGAGCACAAGGGGCTGGATGATCTTTCAGCTTTGGACTTGGCCACAAAGACAGCCACCTACAAACCCTGGAGCAGCTGGGAAAGATCAGCTCAGCAGGGCCTATTCTTAAAAACCAGGGCGCAGGGGAGGGGTAGGAAACGGGAAACGGAAAGTAAGCAGACGAGTGTGCGCTTAACTTAAAGAGTTTAACCAAAGAGGGTTGTTTATTCCCTGTAGCAGACCTTCAACTCATGCACTATTATATATTCAGCTTTGACCCATTTTCATCAGGTGTTTGGGTTTTTTCCACCTCTCAAAGAGTCTTAAATCGTCATCTTTCCTAAACAGGAAGAACTGCAACCCTGCTAAATACATTTATAAAACTATCGTGGTCTCAATCTAGTCATTGGGACTGATTTCCTCACTTCCTTTTGCACAAACAAGAGGAGCAAGGCATCCAGCTTTTCAGTACACAGACACAATAGTGGTTGATTGTGATGTTTCCAAGCACAAAAGAGTGCTGGCTGGCCTAGTTTAGCTGCGAGCCCCACGGGGCACTACCACGCATTCACTTTGTTTTCACACATTTCCCTCCTGGTCCGGGACTAGATTTAGGAGATTACATTTTACCTTGATCACCTAGTCTTTTACAGCTTATCTAGTTATTGGACCGACGTTAAACATGCTATACAACACTTCTAAAATGATATTAAAATCTTGAAGGACATCCATAATCTTGTAATTCACAGACATTTCATACAATTAGTGTTTCTGTTGACTAAATACAGGACGTGAACACTGGATTTCCCCTCCATTTCCTTGCCATTGTGTGGTTCTGCCTCTGCCTGTCAAGTCTTCCTATAGGCGCCCACCAAAACACCCCCTCCCCCACAACCAGGCCCCACAGCCTGCTCATTCAGCTCCAACTTGTGACTGTTTGCAAACACTGACGTTGAATAAAGTTCTCACAGCTGTTTAGTTTAGTGGCTACTTCACCGAAAACATGGATTCCTCTAAATATGACTAAACACATTAGTTCAAACAGCTGTAAGACCCCATACATTGATGTACTCGATGTGTTTTGTTGTCATTGTTCTTTTTGGACCCCCCTCCACATTCAGATAATAGTCCTTTGCGGTCATAGTCTGTTGTGTTTTGGTTGTTTTTTTTAAGATTTTCCTCACCTTTTAACGGAAAATGCAAAGCCTGTTGTACATAACTGAGACCACTATAGGGAATGTAGGTCATCTGGTACTGTACGTCAGTGGTGAAGCAGATGTATGGCAGCTTTAGAGCCCTGAGACTGGAATGTGTTTACAGCAGGAAATGCAGGCAATCCCCGGAGCTTCACTGTCCTAACTCTCATAATACGCAAATAAATCCTTCATGTAAACAAAGCAGATGCGCAAGTGGTAAATAAATTACGAGCAAAGTAAAATGGTTTGATTTTCATTCATTCATTTATTCGTTCTATTAAAAAAATACGTGGGAAGTGGCTTTGAGTTGAACAAAAATGTGGAATGGAAAAACTAGCATCTGAATTCGGCGGTTAAACTCAAAAATGGAAAAAATGCGAATAGTGTATGAATGGAAAATAAACTAGTCCTAAACAAAGAAGCCAATCAGACTAAAATATCATTTTTAACAATACAACATGAAATTATCAGCTGAAAATGTTATAAATGTGTGTTTCCGTTGGATACATTTTATTATGGACCTATTTTATTCTAAGCATTACGTAATTGAACAGCGACTACCAACACACTGGAGGCTGTTTTGCTGTAAGAGCTTTATCGACCGAGGCGCACTTCCTTGTTTGAGCCAAGCGTCTCTTCTTTCAACAAACTAACATATCCTCCCAGTTTTCGACTCTTTACATTAAAATATTTGATAATACCCATCTCATAGCCTCTTAAACGTATCAGTTTGCGTTTTATGACTGTGTTTTGTCGTCTTTTCCTTGTCTTCGACGTGCGCAAACAGTGGTGCGCCTTGGTAGCGCTGATAGTGATACTTGGAGAACAAAGAAACGCTTCTTCGAAATCCTCCTCAGCCCGATCACAAGCAACATCTAAGCCGATGGTAGTTCAATAAACGCTAAAGTTATAGCGTGAGGTTATTGTGCGTAACGTGACGGTGTTTGAGGTGCGTTTTGTGTGCGCAAAATGATAATTTTGTGGTTTCCTTACCTGCCAAAATGTCCTGTAAGCTTTGGCTGAATGTTTGGACCTGTCGATCGTTTACGTGTCCTTTTACCCTCAGAAATCTCGACAGAAATCCGACGGCGGCGTTAATCTCTGGTTTCATCGTTCCCCGGGCACAAAGGGTATGCATTGAGAAAGGCAACGGCGACGATCCGTGCGCTTTTATTGTTTTTGTCTACGTGTTTGTCCGAGTGTGCGTCTTTCTCTCCGCTTCTGAGCAGCGATCCTTATCTGTTGGCGCTTGTGTTGTTTCTCTTGGCATTTATTTGTCGAGGTAGAAGGGAAGTTTTCAGAGAGAGTCCGTGTGCTAGGACGGCAGAGTGCTGGGAAATAAATGCCTGTTGTTGGTAAATACAGGGGGTTGGGGGGTCCCTGGGTGCCACGTTGTCCAACCCTCCCCGTTCACTTTGCTCTTCCAGAGTGAAGCCGTCTGAGTGGGGAACAGGCTTTTATACCGCCCCCGCCATCCCCTCAGCTCAGACACAAGCCACTACAGCAACAACGGCTCACCAATCCGGGCCCTGCTGCCGTCTGACGGGCCACATATAGGAGGAGTGGGGCGTTCACGTCACAGCTCTGAAAATAAACAGAAGCGCACAGCATGAAACCGAGACGCGTTCGAATGCAGTCTGAAACACGGCACACACGGAAAACACAACTACAGAGACACACAGCATTTACTGAAAAACACTTTCTGCTGCAACAAACTGGAGTTATACACCACAAACAGGAGGGCTTATAAATACTCTCCAGTCACTTAAAGCATTCAATCGCACTGGTTTACGTGTTTAACCGTGTCGTCTGACTAACATTCTGGATGTGAATCCAACACAGACACTGTGGTTGCATGTTGTCCCCTCTGTTTCTCTTCCAACATAGCATCTTAGCCTGTTAAAACTAAAACTACTTACAGTAAAACTACAAACACTGAGTGAAACTGATATGAACATTTAAATGAAGTAAAATGAACATAAAAAAAATGACATTTACTCATAAAAGATCAGATTACATATCATCACCTCCTTAACATAATTACCTAACTTTTTTTTTTGCCAAAATCATCAAATACTCAATTTCTAGTTATGTTTTTGTTCTTCCCGCAAAATCGGAAAAAACGAGTAATTTAATTATTTTAGGAAGGTGACGATATTCAACTTCCTGAAGTCAAAGTCAGCGTTATTGTCAGTTTAGGCATATGTACATTGCATACTGAATCCTGAAATTACAAAACTCTAAGGCCCCACGGCACAAAACGAACATAGTAGAAAAAATACAAACATAGAAAAAACTAGAATAGAATATAACCATAAACATAGAATATAACAATATAACAATAAACAGCAGGGGGTTGAGGAGACAATGAATAGACAAAGTCTGTGCATATGACCAGGATTTATTTTCAATATACATCAGATATGCAGAACAGCCTATTATTTTTCCCCATCCTGTGTGTTAATCCTTTTATTGTGTATTTAAATTTTTATGGAGTCAGTGTTTTTGCCATCACCCATCTGCCAAATGTACTGAAAATGTGCTTTAATTATGACACTATGTGTTTTGGACATATTACATTTAAGTAGCTTGAATTATCCTGCCATCCAGATTAAAACCAAAGCAGTCATACAGTACACTATTCTGTACAGTATTCTTCCATATTTTTCCACCAGCGTCTATTATCCTCTAATTACAAAGCATAAATAAGCTAATGTAAATTACACTTTAAACTGAGACACAGACATGAAAAGAGACTTGACAGTGTTGTAGCTCAAGATTTCATTGCACACAAAGAAGATAGAAAAAAATGCATGTATAATAAATAACAGAAATGTAAAAACAAATGGAATACATGAGTATGAAGAGTACATAATGACAGTAAAGCAAAACAAACTTGGATGGGAATTTCTTTTTTCTTCACTATCTGTTTTTGTCTATTTGCATATGAAACTGTGAGAGTTTAAATTAAGTGGAGAAGTCCGTAAATATGCCTTCTTGTCAGAGGCTAGTTTGTACAGTATGTTCTCATAAAAGTGAAATGAAGAGTACAGTCTGTTGTGCGTCGCTATTGCTAAAGGCAGAGTCAAACATACCATACTGGTTTGTGCAGCTTCTGACCTAAATATGGCTAAAAAATACATACACAAAATATATTTGCATGTATGTAGTGTGTCCATGCCGATTATGCACCCTCAAAAAGCACTGGTTTAACTAGTACAGCACAGAAGAACTCCATATGTTAGAATTACAGTTCAGATCATGAATTCACCAGATAGAAACTCACCTTTAATTATTCTCCAAACTCTAAATCAGTGTTTAGTTAATGGTAAGATCTTTCCTTCCTACAGTTGGACTTTATGAACTGTCAACTGATACTGTATCCAGGTGACAGGCAGGTTCAGATTGTGTGATAACGATTTGCTAATCCATGCTAATGTATGTCTCTTCATACCAAAATAATGTTTTTGGTTTTTTTTTTTATCAGTATTCAACCTTGACTGGCCTCTTGATAACCACTGCCACTTCTTTATTTTGAAGAAGTTATTTAAAAATAAAGATCTTAAAATGAATAACAGGAAATTGTTAAATCACGTACAGTACAAGTCCACACATGTGACCCCCCCCCCCAACACACACACACACACACACACCTCCTTACAACACATACAGGTAGTCACAGTTTCGCCCACAGTTACACACCACAGTGCTATTTAATAATACAGAGGAGAGTTTCGGCGTATACTAAAAAGTGGACATTTATGTTTGTAGATCCCTTTGTTAGAACCAGCTATCTGTGCAGAGAAGGATCTATGACGTTTGACTTTATGCTCCATTATGTCCCCACAGTAGGAAGAGTTTCCACATAGATCAACAGCCAGTGTTCACCAAGGTTCACATGATAATTTGCTGTTGATGTTGGGTCGATGAAAATGCAGGTTATTATATGAGATATGTTGTCATCTGTTAAATGATATTTGTTATAAGTCTGTCATAAACTGACAGTGTTGCTGGATTTGTTTGTGAAGTGATTAAACTGGTTACACAGGTCTACAACTTTTCCTGTCTCAGAGATAAAATGTACTAAATCTTATGTACATTAAAAAGATGAAAAAGGAGAACAAAAGTGCTGGTTAACTGAGATTTTATGATAAATCCTCAGCTAACATACACACACATACACACCCACCCACATATATACAGTATATATATTTACACAGTGCATTTATAAATCTTCTACTAGATAGAACCTGTAAGTGAATGTATTGTAATGTTGAGACAGTGTTTTAAAGTACATCTGGTAGCTCTGACACAAACAACCTATTCTCTTATTAATTCTCAGAATTTTAACCCAAGACTATATCTTGGAAACTACAACCAACCAGCATTTTAGACTTGATTTTTCTTCATAGTGACTCAAACTTGCCAAGGTTTCACTTCTTTAATTCTGAAGTTTTTTGTTTTTGTTTTTTTTTTTACTCACAGCCCAGTGTTATTTTTTCAGTGCAACAGTCAAAAGTCCAAACATGTCATAAAACAGGGATTAAATAAACAAACAACTCAATGGTTTTGCTGAGATTTACCATATGTGAGAATGGCAAACAAAAATGAAAGAAAAAAAAAATCATATTTCTCTACTAAAGTCTCACTCGTCCCTCTTCCATCTTAATTCCTCTGCTGCTACCCCTCCCTATTCACACTAAAACTACTGTTTGTGCCAAATTACAGCCATAGTTATCTTAATATTTCTACCATTTTCCTTAAACCTTTTAACTCCATAGCTTTTACTGTTTATGGGGAAGTAAAAGTTACAGTGTGGTACCCAAGCAATGGTCAGAAATAGGAGTTCAAAACATCTAAATGAGCCAGGTCGTTCTTCAGTTTTAGTGAGTGAACACATAGAAGATCTGACCGAATAAAGGAGCACAGGTATGAAAGCAACTCACACTTTAGTAAAAAAACTGACAAGATTCTAAATGTACATCAGAAATGAAATGAAACCACTGTATTGTGTCAAACCTAACTTGATATAACCACCTTAAAATTCTAGATGCACCCAGTATCTGATACTCGTATGATCAATTATGGGTGGATGATCACTGTAACCGGATTATTCTCAGGTGTCATTGGTTGGCACCAGTCTGTGGAATGATTCAGTAACGTCACACAGCAGCTGCTGAAGGAAGTCTGCCCCCATTACTCCTGCAGGATGTTCCTCCTGGGAGTGCAGCAGTAGTGGTGCAAGCACGATAGCACACATCTGTACCACACACACACATACACACACACAACCACGGACAGGCAAATGCTTCATTACTGACAGAATGTGGGGGTGTGTGGTTGGGTTATGGCTGCTCTGCAGGAGAGATAAAAGTCAAATAGGATAAAAGAGAAAGAGAAAGAAACTATATGCAACAAGAGAGGGTACTAGTGACGGGTAATTAAACTTGGAAACCCCCAAACCTACCTGATGTTTTTGATACACAGAATGTTCAGGAAACACTGTGGATAGAGCGTAGTCCATCAAACACACATGCAGAATAAGTTGTTTTTAATCGAAGGGGCCTCCAGCACACAGTAAAATATGGTGGTGGTTGTTGCCAGACAAGGGTGGGGTATCCTGTCGCTGCGTTGGGCCCTCCGTTAAACTAATGAATGGAGGCTTTTATCTTGAAACCGCACATGAACTACAGTGGAGGAAAGAATGTCAGGACGGGAACGAAGAGAGAGACCTTGGCTGTTCACCGGTGTGGGCAGAGTTTCTGCACATTTTTCCAAACACTGATGGTGGTGAACACACACAGTGTATGGGTACATGCTCAGGCACAGCTGAAGTTACGTAGAGACACAAACCCACGCTAGCAAGGACACCAACATCTGCGGGTCACACAAAAGCTCAACCAACAAAGGCTGTGTTCGTCCAGACACAAGACAAAACAACCCGGTGATGTCCCCAGCACACACACACACACACACACACACACAAACGGATGTTAACATTCCCTAAATGTTCTATGATAACAGCCAGCACAGATCCAGCTCATCAACCAGTGTAGAGCAGCATCAGTGAAATGTACTTTAATACACAAACACAACTGGGATAGGTCAAAACAACACTGCATAAAAGGAACATCTGACATAGATAAATTGACAGAAATGTGGAATATTTATCTGGAAAGATCATTGTTTAGATTTATTTACTTATTGAGACTTAATCTTGCTAAGATTATTTGACTTGTTTCAATAATTTTCATCTTGAGCTTCCACACCGAGATATTATAGATAATTTTAATTAATACTTATGACAAAACAAGCTACACTGTTGGGGGATGAGAATTTTTTTCTTGTCTTATGCAGTTTTGTCTATACATATCTATTTATGCATCACGTCTTAATAAAACTATACATTTATATACCATAGATAAAAAAAATCTTACTATGAAGTCTTGAAACAAATTTATTCGGATTAAAATAAGAATTTTATCATTCTATAATCCTTAGATAATATTTCCTTTTTTTCTTACAGCACTGGCAGATAATTCTACTTGAAATAAGATATTTTAACCCAATAATTACTTTAATTTTCTTATTTTTGTACAGGTCTTTTTTGCAGTGAACTCTATATGTATATTTATGTCATTAGTCCACCACCAAAACCACATCATAGTCACACATCTAATGTTGCATTTTCATTTCAGTTTTGAGACATTGATTTTTGGATTGGTTTGGTACTCTACATCCGTATTCTAGACTAGACTACAGAGATACATACTTTTACATTAATTTCTTTTATTCAAGTGCAATAAACAAACTAAAGCACTAAACCTGTCAGCAGCAAATTAATGTGTTAATGATTTACTTGATATGGTGCTTCCAGATCCATGTATCTGTACTTCAGGTAGATGTAAGGACTTCACTTACTCTTCTCTCCATATATTATAGTTACACAGTGATTTAGCATGAACTCGTCTCTCTGTTTCCATCTTGAGCTGTATTGCCGATACATGCCACTAATGTGAAAAGAATTAACACGCATAATTTAGAGGCAGCCACAAGAATGTAAACTTCAGTGTGCACATGTAAAAGTCTCACACACACACACACACACATGATGTCACTGTGTTGTGACTGTATGGGAGTGGCAAAGACACTGTCATCACCTTCAGAAAAACACATTTGGGAAACTTTCCACAGCCTTCCCTCTTTGATCCCCGTCACCAGGAAGAGACTCATCAGCGAAAACCACAAACTTTCCATGATGCTCTCTCTCTCTCTCTCTCTCTCTCTCTCTCTCTCGCTCTCTCTCTCTCTCGCTAAGCTGATGTTAATTCAAGCAGGAAGCCGTCCGGGCCTCCCTTACTGCTGGACTTTGCGCTGTGGTTTGGCCTTGAATCCCTGACAAAAATGGAGAAATGTGAACTCTGAATGCCTCAGGACTCTTTTTTTGTTCGTCTTTTGCTTTTGCTGTCCTGTAATATACTTTGGCCACTTTGGATTGAACTTAACTTTCTCTGTATTTGTTTAATTCACTTTGAGCTTTAAAGGAACCTCTGAGCAAAGCTGCCAGGTATTAGTCCTGCACAGTCTTTATGAGGCTACGTTTATGCTGAGATTTATATTCACATGTGTAGCTCTGCAGAACATCTTGAGTCACTCATGTTCAGTGCTTGGCAAGACAAAATACACAGCAACCAACTTATTTTGGAAGGATTAAACTCGTTTTTAGGTCTTCATAATAATGTACAAATGATCCAGTTGTTCTTTTCTGTATCACACAAAGTTCTTGGGGCACATTGACTCAATTCCCTGCTGTTGTGAAGTCAGAGAAAAGAGGGGAAGACTCAGATATCCTGCGTGTCTTTATATGTCTATGGGCTGAACAATATAAAGCCCATATAGCTGTGTAAGCGTCTGTGGGTATTTATAGCAGTGACATTTGAGATAGCCAGGGGCCTGCCAAGACCAGTCGAGTCCAGATTTGAAAGATGATTCCTGAATGTTCCCTTCAACACCTTCATGTTTCAGAGAATCACAGGTAAAAACAAGTGATCTGAACAGTTTCAGCATTAGATTTATGATTTTGAATCTCAACATAATCATCAACCTTAGAATGTAAGCCAAAATAGGTGTGCTTCATGCTGTCAAAACTTTCACACATACTAAAATAACAATCCTAACAGCAGTGACTGTATGTATTCTAACAATCTGAGTTCCAAAATGTGAGACTGTAATGTAAGATGCACCTGCTTGACTGCAAATAATTTTTGCTGATGACCTGCATCCGCTTTAAAGTGAATGCCACCTATGCCAATTGCATAATAATATAAAAGACCAAGAGACAGCCCAGTGTCACTGCCAATGCCATATTCAACTCAGGGTATGGTGCATTTAAAGGAACAAACCACAGAAACATATTAGAAATGTCCAGAAAAAGTCCTTGAACCACATCTGATAAATAAATCTTAATTAAAAGGAACATCTCAAAACTATTTCTAATAGATCTTTTTTCTTTGACCTTTTTTCTACTGTGTATTCCAACCTAAAACTTCAAGAGGACTGTGCATTGTCAGTGCATGCCCCTAAACTAGACACGTAGAACTATTTTTATGGTGATTTCCAATTTTTCTCTACACCTCTCCTAAGTGATTTATCAGTATTTATTATTATATTGTCGTTGTCGGGTGGAAACCTCTTATGTCCAAAATGGTTGTTTTTCAGGAAACTGGGAAAGCGATGTATATTCTAAGTAAATGAGTGGAGTTAAGCGATGTAGTCACAAGCCGTTTTCAACACTTTTCATTGGTTAAATATTTCTAAAACCATCAGACCAACGTGAAGACTGACCAGTAGAATCATTTTATGACCAAAAAAAAAAAGACCAAAAATGGACTTACGAGGTTTCTGCCCAACATCGACGGTATTTTCCCATATTTAAATCACTGATTGTGTGGATGATGATAGAAACTTAGGGTAATTTATTATACAAAAACACAGAAAACTGAGAAAAAAGTAATATTTTCAGGAAAATATCTTAATCGAACATAAAAACAAGGATTAAAACCACAGTCCTTTTGGGTTTTATCAGTGAATTAATGTTGGAGAAGGTGTCTCTGAAGGTAAAGAATGATCTTAAAACCAACTTTTACACTTTGGCATTTTTATGATGTTATTTGTAATGTAAATAGGCATTTTATTTTGATTTGACTATGTTTTACGTATTGTCAGTGGATTTTACACTGTATTTATGTACATCTTGAATTTTCCATCATGAAATGTAATCGTTATTATTTATTGCATTCTGTATTTATGTTGTGAATTGTGTTTTGTGGTGTGTTGTGTTATCTTGTAAAATACTTTGTAACTTTTTCGCTGGGAAAACTGCTATATAAACAAATGATTTGTTAGTGACTTACATGTATTTGCCACCATTTGTGCAGACAAAGCATACACCCAAACTAGCTACTCTGTATGTGGCATACTGCATGTGGCTGCAGCACGTTTCTGGTCTCGTGCAGTGACGTACCGACTTTTCCTCATGAAAAGGCAAAGTTTGTCTGACTCATTATCCACACGGAACCACATAAACACACGCTCGAGCAGACTGCATAGCTCAATGTCTGTCTGCAGTACATTTCAGTGAGACATAAATATGTAACGTGGCGATTAATATTACATACATGTTCCTCACACTTTATCTGGGGCGTTGTCTTCACACATCTCCACCTACTGAATGTGCTTGTAAGTATGGAAACAGACAATGCCATTCTGTACCATGCTTCAATTAACACCATTTGCTATTTTGCCCTAACTACAACTGACCCTAATTGGCTGAAGGGATATATTTTTAGATTTGCTGAAATGAACATTTACAAGTAAAGTGCTATTGTAATGTGTCAAAAATGTAAGCATTTATTTAGAGTATACAGCTACTGAATACTGACGTATGTGTGATGCGATGTCACAGGGTTCAAAAGAGGAAAAAGCCTTAGTTCAGGATTTGTGCATCGTTCTTTCAGACTCTTGTGACAGTTGGAAGTATTATGACAGACAGACAGGCTTCCTATCTGTCTGCCTTATACCTTCAAAGACCAATGATAACACAGTTACACAGATAAGAAGGGACAAACACACAGAAACAGGTTTTGTCAACAGCTCTTGTCGGTGTACTGTGTTTCAGCTTGAGAGAAGTATTGCCACCCTGGATCCACCCTCATTCAGAGCTAAAAATGAGAGAGGCAAGGGGAGTGAGAAAGCGAGAGAGCGAGAGTCAATGACGCTGCTACCTAAAGCCCTCAACATGACTCACACTTTAAACAGCCTCAAACAGCTGGGGATCAAATCCAGTCTGGGCCCACGCAAGCTGTCATTTCACAGCGAGCTGCTATTCATGACACAAGCTATAGTTTCGCAGGGCGAGGCGATAAGTGTGGATGAGCTGAACTCAGTGTGTACAGCTCTGTGTTTTAGATCTGTGGAGATATACACACAAGAGACACTTAACATGCTATAGAGCCTGTCTTGACCAGAAGCTAAGATGTCTCACTGTGACTCACGGGTTTGTTGGATTTTCCAAACTGTCTGATGCTAGCTATTGTAGAAAATATGCATACCAGAGCATGTATGTTTGCCCTTAAAATATTGACCATGGTAAACTCTATATTCAAAGCCCTATAATATAGGTAATGCATCAGGTATTAGATGTAATATGTAGCATGCTTTAAGTTGCATTACAATATTCATTTTCTCTGCAGCAGTCATATTATGCAACATGACATCTCACGTAGCGCTTACTATCCACACCTAGAATCAGTGACAGCGTATAATTAAAGCTACATAGATTTGGCTTAGACACAACCTTTGGCCTCTTATGGGCTCATAAGCCTGTGGCTGCCTGTCACAGCCTGTCAGAAAGCACTTTAAATTAATGGTGTACGAAAAATGCCGGATACTGATTCAGGTATTATGCTCACATCTTTGCCAGCTAGCTGAGACAGGAAGGCAAACATTAACTTGGATCAAGGAAGTGAAAGCTACATCAGCAGAGAGGTCTGACAGAAGGGACTCATACCTGATTGGCCATTCAAATTTAGCAGGAACTCTGAAGTTGCTGCTACTACAATACTAGCATGTTGAAGTAATGTGGCGTTGTGGATGCACTTTATTTACAAGTAAGAGTATGGTATGCAATATAAACTGTGGTAACTATTCAGATCACCCACCACCAAGTCATGTCTATTTCAGATTGAAACGGTACCAGGACATGTCAGGACATGTAAAGAAACTGCCGGACTAGTCATTGGTGACGGGGCTTTTAGTGGGTGGTGACAAAAAAAAAAAAAATGAAGCCAATGAGCTCAAATTTCACTTTCGACCCCTGTGGGTATGATAAGCCTGTGATCTAAGACTCTCATGGAAGAGATAAGAGGATTTTAAGAGGCAGAAAATGTATTGTAATATATTCTTGAGTAGTACATAGCATGAGCGTGTGGAATAATTGTTAAGTGGTGTGAAGGAGGTCCTATTGTGGTTCAGCTGTGTTCGTGCTCGAGAACACAATGTTGTATTTGTGAGTTACTTCAGAACATGACGAGGTGTATCTGGGACTTGACCCAACAGGATCTGAGGTGTGTATGTGTGGGTGGATGAGAGTGTGTGTGTGCGTGTCTGTAGGCCAGGCATTAAAACCTTTTCTCCTTCTCATTCTTTTTCTCAGAGCTTCTAATGAAAAAAGCACAAAACATGACATTACTGTGAATGTGTAGATTGGATCACCCTGACATGTTTAAGCATAACAGATCAATCTAGTGTCAGGCTGTAGAGTTCATAAAAAAGAGACCCAGCAGGGGCTACAGTTTCTCTGTCAGCTGCGGCTCACTGTGTTCTAGTCTGAAAGTGAATGAGGTTATGTGATGACTCTCATTAGTCTGTTTGTCCATCTGTCTGTCATCAGGATTACGCTAAAACACTGCACTGGTTTTCATAAAACTTGAAGAGTAGGACGACCATCAAGGACAAACCCATTGAGTTTTGGAGCAGATCCATAAATGGGGGCAGAGGCTGGAATTGTTTTTCACATTCTTGAGAGTGGTTTAGCTATCCTCACTTAAAGCCAAGTCCACGAAATAAATCCAAAGATGTCACTAATGACCTCTTTAGTCAAATCATCTTTGATCTCGTTGCACTGGTGAGAACTGGGACACTTTTAGAATGCTGCACACCAGTACTTTGCAAGTATTTCCACATTTTCATCACATTTTGACATGAACACTTGATTTGAATTGGGGTTTACAGTGAGAAGCAAATAACTTAAGCTCAACTTGACTTCAAATTTAAGATGAGCATATCCACAATCATCACTGATCAGGCCCAGTTGGACCTGTGTTCACAGTCATGTCATGTTTGATGTGTAATGATTCTGGTCTCCAGTCTTTAGAACCCATAAAAGATGTTTAATGCATATTTGAGATTGAACTAGTGGCTGAAGATGTTACTGCCACATTAGATGAGGTAAACATACAGAGGAGAAACCTTTGTGGTATAAAAAACTTACTCACTCCAATACTCAAATAGTGTTGAAATCATAATAGGTGATCAGTAGTATTGTATTAGTGTACACGTCCTCATATTTAGTCTCGTGAATGAACCAGACTCATACTGATGCCAGACGCTGCAAACAGAAAAGCTAATGGATGTTGACAAGTAAAGACCCAAGGCTACAGCAGCAGAGGCTTTGAATACACCAGATAAGCATCAACACTAGCTTTTTATATAGTGTTAATTGTGAATAGTTTCATGTGTAATTACCATAACATTATGTGGCTTATATGTACATATATAGCATTAGCTCGTTTCCAAAGGGTAAGAGACGATTAGATATAATTTATTGATCCCCCAAGAGGGAAATTCAGAATGGAAGTGATGGTCTTTATGTATGGGCCCAGCCTGTGTCATATGGATAAAATAGTAGCATATAATAAGAGCACGTTTTCTGATTGGTTACTTAACAGAAGTCGTCATCAGATAGCTGTCCAGTCATTCACTGTGTTGTGTAGTGGACTGGCAAAGACTAAAATCTATTTGGTGGAATCAATTAATTGTGTTATGTCCCATTTTAGACCACTTCAGCTAATTGTCATATATGTGCCTATGAAGCCTACGATGGGCCACAACAGTCCTCTGCATTGACTAATCACAGCTGGTTCTCATTACATGACTTCATCTATTGACTGGAAATGTAGACTGACCCCGACTTTGTCTGTGTAAATCAGTTGTGATATCCACTACCATAACATAAGTATAATGTATGTAAAACCTCATAAAGAAGTAAAATGACCACAACCAACGGGCACCAACTGGCAAATTAGGTACATTCATTTAGACTAACCAATGGCACCAACTGATAAAAATGAGGAAAATACAGGTCATAATCTGTGGATGCGGCTTATGTCTGTGGTTTAAGAATACTGTAGAATGAGAAGACAAGTGGGCTACTGGCCTTGCCTGAGGTCTGTGCTCTTAATTTATGTTCTTCAAGAAATAAAAAATACAATGTTAATAAAAGGGGAACATGAGGCCACAGTTGCCATGGTGATGCGTCCCTGATCCTGCACCCGTGCCTCGGAGCGGGTTCAATCTAAACATCAGGAAAGACGGAGAAGCTGTGGCTGAAACACACAGGAGCAATCACAGAGAACATTCCAGTTGGAGGCCAAATTAAACAAGGGACGAATGTAATCACGTACAGACTCAACAGTGGGGTGTGGTGGCATTACAATAAATGTCATATGGCCCCTGAGAATACAAACTTAATTGAACAATCCTCTGGCTTTCAGTTTTAAGGTTCTCTGTATGTTTTTTTTCTACGCTTGATTGTCATGTCACAAATTACTGATATTTCTGCAAACCATAAATGCATGTCATGTCAACATTATATACTCCTATCAACAGTTCCAGTTCCAGTTACATCAGTGTTAGTTTTATCCACTCCTACTGCTTTACACCCTGTCTCTCAGATGTAACAGTCATAGATATATTTTCAAAAAGTAAACAAACATGCAACATCAATCTACTGTGAGTCATTTTGTTGTCAAATATGTTTTATTGAAAGAAAAGGAAGCATAAAATATTGGAGGGAAAAAAAGTTAGGATCTCATTTTTTAAAAACAAGACAATAGAAAGGAAGCAAAGACCACAGGCAGAACACGCAGCTCTAAACACATTCACCTTCCCTTTCATTCTGACCACGAAGATAATATATTATATATTATATTATAAAGACTGTGATGGAACAATAATGCAAGCAAGACAAAAGAATAATTTCACAAAGGGCTGCTCTTTAGGTAACAGACAAGGGGTGACAGAATCTTATCAACATGTGACTGTTCTTCAAAAGGAACTTTATTTTTTCAGATGAATGATAAAAAATACAAACTTTCTTGTTTTTCCCAGAACATCAAAATATATATTTTTAAGCTGTAATCAGACTGTAGGAAAGGATTTGCTCCTGCTATTTCTAATGTCTGATTGTAAGTATGATATAAAACACAACCAGCTTCAATGTGGAAATGGAATATTTCAGAAAAAGCATTAAAAATGTTTGTGCAATATTACCCTAATTTGGGTTGTGAGTTATTTTTAACGTTGCACGTGTCAATATTCTTCTAACATTAACTGAAGCACTTTTACTGTTGAAACCTAAAACCTAACAGGAGTTCCAATATTAACTGTGCTCTCTGGTGGTGAAGTTCTCAGTTTGGTAAGTCTGGCGGCCCAACATGTCTACAGAATGGATTACACATATCTGTGTTTTGGAGAAATATACAATGGGAGTGTTTTTTTTCTGGCTACAAAAGAGCCACAATACACACAATGATAAAATGGTTGGATCTTGGTTATGTTAATGCCAGTAGATGTTCACAAAAAAGGTTGGGGATGTGGTGAGTAAAAAAACTGCATAAAATCAAAGGCGTTCATCCAGTATTCTGACCATATGGCAACAGAGTCTCCCAGGACTGCAACAAAGACTCCTAATCTCTAGCTGTCAGCTCAGGCCCGTATAGAAGCTATAGAATATGACAGGTACCGCCCTCCCCACCGCCATCCCCTTGGACAGCAGGAGTGGTGAGGAACCACACTGATCCACACTAAAGCTCTGACAGGCCCTGCCTCCCACCTCTGTTTCTGCAGTAATTAAATGAGTGCCAGTGGTGAACAGCACTCAGGAAATTGGCCCTGTGCAGCTTCTGACGGCGCTGTCAGTGTTTTCAGCAGGCGGGTACAGGTGGTGGAAACAGAGGGGACAACGGGTGTGAGGGAGAAAATAGAGAGAATGAGAAAACGAGTGGGCAATGAGAGTAATGAGGGGGTGAGAACAAGGCCAGGTGGCATAAAATGACAAATCAGGAGCATGAGGCCTCAAGTGAAATGTCCGTCAGAATATGAGGAAATGAAGGCGCGGGGCGATGGTGTGAACGTCGCAGCACCTTTCCTCTCTCCCTCCCTCTTGTACATTAACAAGAGTATTAAAGTGATGTCACATCCCTCTGAAAGCCTTCAGCTGTGTGTTTCCAAGCTCCCATCAAATTGTTCTTTGAAGAGTGAGTTGAGGATAGTGTAACGGTGAGAAGGACCCAGTGTCATTGAAGAATTAGTGAGACAACTGCAGCAGGGAAAGTGATATGGTGTCAGGGTGACAGACACGCCGACACCTAGTGGGCCCTTAAAGTGTCAGAACAGACAGAGATCGTATACAGCATCAGATGAAGCTGTTGTAAAAATACGCAGTAAAAATAAATACCATTTAACTCGTCCAATAAATAGTTCAAGGTCATAGTTTAAAGAATAGCTCAATATAGTTGGAAATGATGCACGCTCACACTCTCTGACAGAGTGAGGTAGGAGATCTTTATTTATGTATCTATAGGTATACGTACACAAGTATGTATACATAAAGAAAGGACTGGTACAGGTTCAAAAAATAATAAATAATAAATAATAAAGAAAGGAGTTTTCAAATGGGGCAAAAACTCTGGGACATGTCACATCTACAGCTTCTAGGACTTCCCATTCCTGTTGATTTGACATATTATCAGGATAAAAATGTCAATGTTAGTTGTTGATAATTTTCACAATAAATATAACAACCATTTTTAAGTTTTAAGGTGGATTTTTCTTCCTGAGTGACAGTCACAGAAACCAGACTGTTACCTATGGTTTAGAATGATTGTTTATGGTTAGAATGTGACAACTATTTAACAAGTCTAGAGGTGAAACATTTAAAACAATTCTAATAATGACAAAAATTTCAACAGTACTAAGGATCTCTGAAGCATTTTGTAAGTATAGACTGTAATAAGAACAAAATAAAACCTAAAGACAATGTAAAAATGTATCCATCCATCCATCCGTTTTCTGAACCATTTAATCCTCACGATTGTTGCGGGGTAAAACTTCATTGAAATACAAAATAATTATATCATAACATTTGTTATGTTAAATATAGCATAGTGTATTTAGAATAATGTATGAGAGTATTTAGAATATCAAACTAAGATCTTGCAACTTTAAAATATTGATAAAGATATGAACATTTTAGGAGCAACACACCTCACACTAACCATCAGAGGCAGTGACTATTATATAAAGATGAGGTGATTTAACACACACACGAAACTAATATTAATTTTCATCATATGTGTAGTAAGCATTTAGTGTAAACTGTTCCTTAAACTGGTGCTCCTGCTCTGGATGAAGACCCTCTTCACTCTCTGCTGGATCAGTGCCCAGCTCTGCACCTCAACATAGAGAAAGACTCTAAAGGGCCAAACCTAATACTGAGCAGCAAGTGCAAGTCATCATATTTCTTCATATTGGATTTTTTTGCTTTTCCAGAGGGCCGGAGGTGTGTGTTCATCTGAAATTAGATTCCTGGCTTCAATTTGTACATCCTTCAGTGATGGTTCCACTTAGCTGGAAGGTGACAGAGGAAGTTAATTGGCTTCTTTACTTGCAGCAGCAAAGCTGTTGATCAAGTGTTGGCATGCTGCACGCCCAGGGAGGCAAGACATATTCACACCTTGTGAAGATTTGCTGATAGTATCTGAACAGACCACTCTGCGCTATTGTTTTTGGTGGTTGATTATCAGATAAGACACACATATTTGTTTAATACATTCAGCTTTAATAGGGTACATTTGAAAAGACGTCAGTGGTCATGTCAGCTGACACAGGTTTACGGGATGATTAAATGCCAAGGTCACTTGCCTCAGGAATATAAAGTCCATATAGTGAAAGGACTGTGACGACAAAGACAGAGAGGTGATCTGAAAGGAGATAGGAACAACGGTGCCAGGAAAAACAAGTTGAATGGCTTACGTGGCTGGTTGACAAAATCATCTGAAAGAGAAAATGACAGCAGTACAGGCAAGAGCAGCAAGAGTATTAGAAGGATGTCATTTATAAAAGAGACCGAAAAGGGACTAGGACGTGAGCGTCTGATGGTTAGCAGATCAATGACAGAAGAGTTAGTGGATAATAAAAAGCAAACCCAGGGCAGGTCAGCCCACCGTGTCATGCACAGGTCAGGGCACAGCAGCCAGTGTCATGCCACTCTGCTCTCGTTACAGCAGCTGTTCAGTCGCCACTCGTTCATGTCTGTTTCCAGCTCAGGTTGGCCTGTATCATTTGCATTAACTGATAATCTTCAGCCCTGTATGCCAAACCTTTCTTGTAAAATGATGCCAGGAGACGGTGTTGGTGTGTATACTACACACCCAGGTTCATGTGTGTTTCTGTGTAGCTATATGCCCGTTGACAGTAGGTGCAGTATATGTATTTGCATATGTTATTCATGCGTGTGTTTCTGTCAGCCCATAGAGTCAACAGAAAGTAGGTGAAGGTTTGTTTGTTCTGTGTAACTGTGAAGCTCTACAGGGTATTTCATCAAGGTCATACACTCATAATACTCTGACACTAATATTATATTTGCTGCAGATCTCTAAATCACCCCTTTCTAGATAGTGCACATCACTTTAACACCCTCCACTGTGACACACACCACAAATGTACGTTGTGTTGAGGAGGATACCCTTCATTTCAGCAGCCATTTGTCCTCTAAAAAACAATGATCTAAGAGCCAGATTGTTTCAATAATCATATACAGCGGTTACTTTTCGTGTGTTTAAACACTGTAATACATGTCATAGGCCTGCAAATGTCTAGCCGGGGTTTAGTGGGTTATTATTTAGGGGATTTCACTCATTGTTCGTCAGTTTTTTCAAAATTGTTGCTATCGGCAAAGAGCTGTGACGTCAAAAGTTTCTCCTAACATTTTTCATTACTTTAATATTATTTCTATTTTTATTTTTTTGTTCAGCATTTATTCACTTTTAGTTTGTGATGTATTGTGAGTGAAGCTTTTATTGATAGAAGTTGGTAAAGGTAGAATTATAAAAATACACAGGTGACAATGTTTATTAAAGGTTCCATATTGTGAAAAATACGACTGCTATGCCTTTATGTGTCTTTGCTCTGTTTCTCTCTGTATTTTCTTATGTATTTAGCTGTTTTTATTATGCCTCTATTACTTTATTATTTATCAATCTGCTCCAGTTTATTGTGAAGCACTTTGTGACCATTGTCTGTTACAGGTG
>JAPQRQ010000005.1:15337107-15365857 GCA_037367365.1 Apogon talboti | reverse complement strand
ATTATTCCATCTTTCTGGAAACATTTTGTTTATTTTGAAAACCAAAATTCTTTTTTCATATCCAGTTTTACTGTTAAATTCCATTAGCTCTAATAACTCTGCCACATACACCACATGGACACACCTGTCACAGCAGTCAGACACAACAGCAGTCTAGACCAGATCTGTCATCGCCCAAAAGAACAGGGTTCCTTGTTCATGAGTCCAGCCAGACTTGAGCCCCCGTATTTATGAGGGTATTTCCTACTTTGTGGTATTAAGTTAAGGCAGGAACAAGGTAGTGGAGCGTAAAATAACTCCTTCATGTTTAACAAAGCTGTTCTCTGAAGATTAGCATACTTCATGCAGCTGAACTCCTTTGTACACACTATTAAAAGTTATCAAAAGTACACACTCGGCAGGGCTTCATTGTGTCCCTGTTTTATACTGAGCGTGCTCAATCAATGAATTTATGTATAGTTTAATATATGTGTTATAAATGAATGGTTAACATGGGGGGAAAAAATTAAAGAAAGCTGATTTTAATTGACAGAGGCAGTGGTATTCCAGTGTCTTGATACAAGAAACTCTTTGATCGTGAAAAATCAAGTGTGTCTAAACATTTTTGCCTGAACAAACACTGGCCCTTTCACTGCAAAAGATGTTTCCAGTCTGATTTTAGTTTCTCACCAGACCACGTTATAGCTTGAACTATGTTGCAAAAATAAGTTCCATTAGGCTATGAAGAATAAAGGATGTTTTAAAACCAGTTTATATGTTCATTACATAACACAATGAGAGAGCAGATAATTAACTGAAACCACAAATGCCTCAGGCTCATATCTGTCACATTATTTCACACTACGGAAAGGAAACAAGAAAATAAACAAAGACGAGTGCCCAAAGAGAAGGCAGTGGATCACTATTCATAATGTCTTGCTCCCATAAAGAATACTGAACAGCATAAATGGCAGCATTTAAAGAGTTCTCCATTTTCTAATGTGTGCAACACAAGGTAAACAACAACAGCACCCTTAAAGCGACAGGCTGATGATGGCAGTGTTAGGATCCATTCTGATCTTTCAGCAAATGATTAACGTTTTATCTACTCTCGGCCTCTGGAGATTTATTATATATCTATAAAAATGCATAAAAAAATAATTGCTGTGATTAAGTGGTCACAGTTTAACTTTGAGATATGTTGGACAAACAACCATTAACTGGCTGTCTGATTATAATTATGTTTAACTGTGGCGCAGCTCCAGGCGTTCAGTAGTCCAGTAATTAAAAAAATAATGTACATCAGAACAACCAGGTAAGGCTAGTGAATAATCAATCTAAAGATTTTCGTAATGTGATAGTATATAGTTTTCAGCATTTCTAAATATGCTCAGTAAGTAATACATTACAACTGTAACTAGACAATATAGCAATGAACTTACAAATACTTTAATTTCACAGAGGACAGAATGTTCCAATAATAAGAAGCAATAACAGCAGGTTAAATACTAACACATGGAGTTCAATACACTGTGAACACATTATATTACCTGTACTCGGCCACACACTGAAACACAATCCTGCGTTAGGAGTGGTCTGGCCAGCCAAACAGTTTCAGCCATATGGGGCAGTAGGCAAGCGAAACCACAGCATGTGTTTGTAAAAGATAAAGCTTAGCTTTGTGGGGCTGCTGCCTTCAGGGAACACTGCAATTGTGGCTCACATCAAAGATAGGGCTGTCAGGAAGAATGTCACATTAACAATGGAATAAATGCATTTTTATTTCTTCATTGGCATTTCAGTGACGTTTGCGACTCTAAGTGTGACTGAGGAGTCTGAGCTAAATGTTAACCTACATTTTACAAGAACACACTGTTTACCATGCAGCACAGATGGGCCTTGCGCTAATTGTATTTTAAGACACAATTTGATGTAAACTGTGCATCTTTTAAGCGTTCCCAAGACCTAACCCATCCTGCCTAGAGCTAGTGCCATGGTAACATCCCAGAACATCCAAGCGTCACCTTCAAGTGACTGTATTTTCCTTTTGTTCTTGGTAATTAAAATGGATTACTATTTTTTTTTTCCCCTGCAGTGCATTTAGGCAAACATTCATTGCCTCGTGTGTTGACAAAGAGCTTTGAACAGAGTCATTATAGAAGAGGAATGTCAAGACAGACAAACAGACATAATGGTTAATTGATTATCAAAGTGAGGGGTTATAATTCACAACATCCTCTCACCTTGAACCACATGAAATATGGTGGTACATATGAGGATGGTTTCCCTCTCTGTGTTCATAACTGCAGAAGTAGTTTGTGTTGGAAATCTAGCTAGTTTTAGGACAAAGTGCAAAATATAATATTTAAATAACAAACCCTGGAACTTGATGTGATCTTTAATCATATGGATACATTTGGCAGAAAAGACTGGGCAGCATTGCTCAGAATCATGTCTATATTGGTACAGATTAGTCACCTCGTCATCGGTAAATAATCAGGCATCTTGCTGAAGCATGAAATGTGTAGATTAAGAATTTATCAGCATATATTTTACATACAACTGAAACTGACCCTCTGTTTTTAACCCGTCACTAACTGAGCATGCAGGAAGGAACACACCACACACTGCAGACTAGAGGCAGTGGGCTACCATGGCAGGTGCCCAGGGAGCAAATGGAGGGGTTGAGTGCCTTGCTCAATGGCATATCAGCCAACAATTTCTCTTCTGGTTCAGGGAATTGAACCGACGATCCTTTGATCACAAGCCCTTCTCCAGCCTTCTAGATAACAGCTGTCCCTGTTATCAAAGATTTAGCTTACCATTGGCAGTAGTTACAATATTTACATGATGATATTTTCCTTCATTTAATGATCAGATTAGAAAATTTATATTAAAAAATGTAGCATTAAACATAATCTGTTTTGCAGAATCACCCAATATCATCATCATCATCATCATCATCATCAGGCATGAAATGTGATGCCTGTGCTGCGACAGAAAACATTTCTTGATTGTGATATTTCCCCAGTAAATGGATATTACACTCAACAACACTGAGATACTTGGAGTAAACAAATGTATGTGAGGTGACGTGGGTCACAATACAATTGCAGGATCATCCATTTATACAGACATATAGATACATGCTTGGAAAGACAAGATGGTCAAGTGCTCAGAAAGATCTAACTTTCAGTCTGTGCAGCAGCTATATTCTGTCAAAGTGTCCTTCAGCATTACACAGAGCCATATTAATAAGAGCATTAGCTAACTGCCTGAATTGGTGTATAGCAGCTATCAAAGAGATGTAGACTGGGGTCAGCCTCCATGTATAATTTCAGAAGCTGTGCAAAGGAGTACGGTGACAGTGATGGATAACCCCGGGACAGAGTAAAGGCGAAAAAGGAGAAAAGATGGTTGGATGGACAGGGAGAGCAGAAGAAAAGGTTTGTAGCTGATATGGTGAGCAAAGCAGACATCAAGAGGAGGATGAAGAAGTAAGCCACAAAGGGAAAGAAGAAATTAGCTTGAAGCGGAGTAAGTATAATCAAAGCAGCAGAGTCTCATCGCTCTTGCGCTTTTGGATAGGGATTACATATGGAACAGCGCCAGGGAAACAGAGAAATGTAGAGAGGCACAGAGAGAATGGGGCAACGGGAAAAAAAAAGACGAGTGGGGGTGCTGACCTACTTTGAATGGGAATTCTAATTTGGCATCTGAATCAGCGAAGAGGAGAAAAAAAGAGGAAATAAAAAGAACAAGATGATAGCGGCTTCTTCCTAATAGAGGCTCCTCCAGCAGTTTAAAGCATGTATGATCCTACCACAGATGACTGTGCCGTCCAGTGCAGGCCATTGTCTCCGAGCTCTGTCAATTAATCATCTAAATCAATAGAATCTGAAATGACTGCTAGTCAAGCCACAGTTAATCAATCTCTCATCATAATTTGTCTGCATTAGGTTGTAATGGAAATAACCTACACTAAACTCATTTGTCTTCAGACACTGTGAGATGCTATATAGGATACCCTCAATAATAGAACCTGAATTCTTAATCCATTTGTAATTAAATGTCATACATTTTAAAGGATGGGAGATTAATAAGTGTGAAGGTGAGAGATGGTGGTTAGAGAAACAAATATTGACCAGAGGAACGTACATGGACATATGGGAAAGCCACAGGACCAAAAGGAGGGATTGTGCATCTCTGTTACATGTATATATGATAGATATGTCAGTGAGATGAATGGTCTGAGCTTTTTAATCTTAGGGTTCAATGTAAGTAAACATACACACACCACTCATGCTGTCCAAGTGCTGTATGGGTGTAAGGGGATGTTCTGGACTCAATAAATTGTATGTTTTTGTTCTTTGTTTGGAGCCCCCTTGTGGCTATTAGATGCTTAATCACCACTTACCTCATTACCTACCTCATTTCCTGCCTAGCAAGGAAGTTGTTAAAAATCAATATGGTTCCTGCAGCAAGCATGGGTGTTATTCTCCCATCTCCATCTGCTTCATCAGCTTATTAAGACACGTCTGTAAGTAATTTGTTTTATAAGAGTTATGTTAATATTTACAGTATATTATTTTTGAGATTGAAGTAAAATTTACATGTTTATTGAGTGACTCAGTTTGGATGCTAACGATGGCCTATTGATTTGTGTATTTACTTACCTCTGTGCTATATGTAGCATATGTGCAGAGGCTAGAGCACGGACAGATCCCAGTTTTAATACCACACCTTTACAATCGATACCTGTAAAGAGAGATAAACCAGACAGGTCAGTTTGGACACTTGTTGCAGTCCACAACATCAAAGTTTCACCTGCAGAGAAAAGAGGGGATTAGGACAGGGAAAAAGCAGGTTAGAAAAGAGATGTAGACCTCACCAAACATTGCTCCATTAATGACAAGCCTCATTCACTAAAAAAAATCCGGGGGATTGAGAGAGAGGAGTTATGAAGACCGCAAATAGTTTTTGAGAGAGCATTATATATGCTTCCAGTGCTGCTCGTCTACAAGTCACCTTGCCTAGTATTGCAGAGCTGAAATACAGTGCAAAGAATGTGAAAGCAACCACCACCTTTCAGCACTACATCCAGGCCCAGCTCCTTCAAGATCAAGGTCAGATCCTCCCGTCTCAGAGCATGGTGGGGAGCCTGATGAGCCGGACAATCACAAGGTTACCTCTAAGTGCACCAAAGTGTGAGGGGATGGAGTGAGCGAAAGAGCGTGCTCAAAAATATGCCTTATCAACGTCTTCCCCAAGGGACACCAGAAGGATTCGAAACGGATGTATGCCATACCAGATGATCAGGGGATCCACAACCTTACACGTTGAAGATGTGCGCAGAACTCAAACAGATAGCAGGCAGAAGAGCTTGCGGTTTCATGATTGAATCACTGGATGAGAAGATCTGTCTCCCACTTCCGACACTTTAAGAATGTAACCAGGTTCCAAACAACTGTTCTGAGATCCCCACCCCAAAAGCAGCTCTTCACCACAGCCACCTGAAACGCATTGCAGGAAAGATCCCTCCCCTCAATTCAGAAGCCGACATTCTTCTTCTGTTGGGAAGAGATATACTACAAGTGCATAAGGTGCGGGAGCAGATTAATGGTCCAAATGACGCCCCCTTTGTTCAAAGGCTTGACTTGGGGTGGGTCATCGTTGGTGACGTGTGTCTTGGTGGCGCACACAGGCCAACTCAAGTGAACTCCTTTAAGACTTCTATCCTGGGAAATGGCCATCCTACTAACCTTAAGCCGTGCACCAGCAAGGTCCAAATAAAAGAGAACTTAACCTGCCAGCACCTCAGCATGAACTTCACCACACATTGCTCACTGACAGACGCCGGAGAGAGTTTGAGCCAGTCAGTCTTCCATCAGTCAGCTAGTGACCACCAACTTGCACCATCCATGGAAGATTTGCGTTTCCTTCAGCTGATGGAAGAGGAATGCTATCAGGACAGCTCCAACAGTTGGGTTGCACCTTTGCCCTTCCCTTTCCCTAGGGAACGGCTGCCCAACAACAGGGATTATGCCTACCATCGCTTCTCTTCACTTCGTCTAACCTTAGAGAAGCGGCCGAAGATAAAGGCTCAATACTTGGAGTTCATGGAGAAGCTGCTTGCCAACCAGCATGCTGAGATAGCTCCACCACTCCCTGAAGGACAAGAATGTTGATACCTCCCATCATTTGGAGTCTATTGTCCCAGGAAGCCAGACCAAATCCGTGTGGTCTTCGATTCAAGTGCTCCCTTTGAGGGAATCTCTCTCAACGACATGTTGCTTACTGGGCCTGATCTCAACAACAGTTTGCTGGGTGTGCTGTTAAGGTTCAGGAAGGAACTTGTGGCTGTTACCGCCGATATCCAGCACATGTTCCACTATTTTGTGGTACAAGAAGACCACAGGGATTATCTCTGCTTCTTGTGGTACCGTGACAACAATCCAAACAATGACATCATAGACTACAGAATGCATGTGCATGTTTTCTGCAACAGCCCACCCCCCGCAATCGCAATTTACGCACTCAGAAGAGCAGCCAAGCAAGGAGAGGTAAAGTTTGGTAGTGACGTTAGACAGTACATAGAGTATGACTTCTATGTGGATGATGGGCTCAAGTTCTTCCCTACTGACGCACAAGCCATTAGTGTCATCAAGCGGGCTCAGGAAATGCTTGCTGCATCCAACCTTCGGCTGCAGAAGATAGCTTCCAACAGACCTGCAGTTATCGAGGATTCTCCCCTGAGGACCATGCCCAAGAAATAAAAGACTCAGACCTCCTCACTGAAGATCTTCCCCTTCAGTGTAGTCTTGAAGTGTCTTGAAACCTTTCAGATTTCAGATGATGAGAAGCCATACACCCGTAGAGGAGTTCTATCTACCGTCAATAGCTTGTACGACCCTCTCGGCTTCCTAGCCCCTGTCACTATTAGTGGCAGAGTTCTATTGACAGAGCTCTCTAAGCAAACTGAGGACTGGGACTCCCCGCTTCCTAGCGACATGGAAGTGCAGTGGACAACATGGAAAAACTCCCTTCAAGATCTACGGCAGCTCCAGATGCAACGTCCTTACTCATCATTGTCACTCTCTGATGGTCAAGACAGGGAGCTTTGTATCTTCTCTGATGCCTCTGTCCAAGCCGTTTCAGCAGTGGCTTATTTGAAAGTTACTGCTCAAGATGGAAAGTGTGAAGTCAGCTTTGTCTTCGGACAGGCCAGATTGGCACCCAAGCCAAAAATCATAGTTCCAGGATTCCAAGATTGGAATTATGTGCAGCAGTTCTGGCAGCCAAGATTGCAGAGTTGGTTGTGGAGGAAATGGACCTGAAGTTCGACCGCATCACTTACTACACCAACAGCAAAGTGATGCTGGGGTATATTCACAACCAAGCAAGGTGGTTTTATGTCTATGTGAACAACCGGGTCCAGCGAATCCGACAGTCTTCATCTCCAGACCAGTGGTGTTAGGTTCCTACAGAACACAACCCAGCTGACCATGGATCCAGGTCAGTAGCAGCAGCCTGCCTTAGCAGCACAACTTGGTTGATTGGACCACCTTTCCTCCAGACTCCATTGCTAATCACTTCAGAACCTGACGAAACCTTTCATCTCATCAACCCTCTCACTGACACCGAGATACGTCCACTGATCACAGCTAGTGCCACAGACATTTCAAAGGATGTAATAAGCACTGAAAGGTTTGAGCGTTTCCCTGCATGGAGCACACTCATGACATCAGTGGCACGCCTTATCCACATAGCTCATTCCTTCACTCGGTTTACTCCAGATAACACATGCCATGGATGGCACATCTGTCGTGGAGGCCCCACCATAGAAGAGCTGGAGAAATCCAAGATTCTGGTGCTCAAAAGTGTACAGCATGAGTGTTTCCACAAAGAGCTGAACTGCATTAAAAAGGGATAAAATCTCCCCCTTCAAAGTAGTCTGAGGAAACTATGACCCATCACATGTTTATTGATTGACTCAGTTTGGATGCTAATGATGGCCTATTGATTTGTGTATTTACTTACCTCTGTGCTATATGTAGCATATGTATTCACTTATTACACCTACGTTTGTACTTACCTCTTTGTTACAGTTTCACACTGTTGTTCAGTAAAGTTCAGAAAACAAGTCCTGGCTTATACTGAATTTATTGAACTGAGTGTTTATCTCAGTGGGTAACCTATCAGCTGGTGAGACCAGTGCAGGGGATTTCCACACAGACAGACAATCTTCCTGAGTGCACAAAGATGATAATCGCATAGAAATCACAGCCATATGTATATAGATTGGTCTAATACAAAGAAAACAGACAAAAACAAAAAAGCACACATGTGCAGTGTTGGGGTGAAAATGAAAAACAGCACCTCATCTGCTTCTGTAATGCATGATATTGACAGTAAACAATGTTAACTGTAGCTTGTATGTATTTTTTTTTCTCCAAGGTGTTCACAATGTCATTAATACTGCATTATAATATACCGAGCTGATTGTGGTTGATATTGTAGAAAAGTCAGGTTTCAGTAACATATACATTTATTGAACAGCAATTCTACCACTTGTGTGTTTGCTTTTTTATTTATTTATTTATTTGTTTGTTTTTCATTCTGCCTTTCCAGCAACCCTCTAAATCTGAGGCCCTGTTGTGCCAAAGCAGTGGTGACTAAAACAGGAGACACAGTACTGATGTCCATCTCAGGGGACATTATCCCATGCTTCTCTCCATGAAAAGGTTAAAGCAGGGCCGGCTCGTGGCACAGACCATACAGGCAGTTGCCTAGGGCGCCAACTGCTGCAGGGGGCGCTGCTGGTAGACAATAAATAAATAAATAAATAATTTTAAAAAAGTAAAATAATGATAATAATAATAAATAAAGAAATAATAGTTATATTATGTCTTAAAAACAAAGACATGAGAAAAAAAATCCAACAACAACCCCCCCTGTAAATTCTCAGGGGGGGGTTCTTCCTGACCTGGTGCTTATATAATTCATTGTATATGTAAGATTGTTTGTTCAAGAAAGAATTAAATAGGTATGTAAGATGGCTGTTGTTTCAGAATTCCTCTATTCGTCCTTGGTAGTGTGTGGGGTGGGGGGGCAAATCCATATCTCACCTAGGGCGCCAAAATAGCTAGAGCCGGCCCTGGGGTAAAGGGCAGGGTTTGTAGTAGCCCATCACCCCTGGAGGTGCTTCAGGGTTTATATGCTACAGCAACGCAACACTGACCTTTGTTATGTTGAAGGCACATTTATGAAAAACCTGCCCACATAAGATTGTAATGATTAATGATTTAGTGTCTTCTGGGGTCTTTCCCATCTTAAAGGGGTTATATATAGTATTGGTATTCCAATCTCTCAACAGCAGGGGGATGTCAAGTACCAGAACACACTCAGGACTACCAAACTCACTAATGAATCATGTACGTAGCCACAGACTGTATCACTCACCGAATAAAGTATAAAGTTCATTTCAAGCTTGTTTAGTTTTTTTCTTCAAACAAAAACTCATCATCGGTCAAAGTAATACTGTGTCTTCACTTCATTAATATTATATCTCTGTTGGCTTAGCTCTGTTTTTATACAGAAAACAGCCACAGTAAAACCACAAATCACATTTGTTTACCATACAGTGTGTGTTGTCAATATCTGCACTAAAGATATGTTTGGAACTGTCACAGTTTAGTCTGAACCGTGGATCAACAAACGGTAAATTTAGTGAAGATAATAACATCACATAACTTTATAGCTTTATAAACCTGTGTAGAAGACACTCCTTTTCGTTTATTGCTGTGTCCAGTGGTGAAAACAACAACAGAGCTTCTAGCTTTTATCACTTTGTCTCTTTCTTAAACTCTAAAAGTTGTTTCTTAATGGTTCTCATTCACTTTCTGATGCTTTGGTCAAAAGCCCAGTGGTGTTAGTTTTCCTCACCAATGGGAGACCGGAAGCGTGACTCTAATCTGACGATTGATCGGTCTCAGTATATTCAGTCTATATCTCTTCAATGTAATACATTGGCATCTTTGGTAGAACTTCAGAGCTCTTTATTAAAAAAGACTCCAGTAACAATTATGTATTTTCTAACATTTGAAAGTAGAAATACTACGTATAGCCCCTTTAAAGGTCTATTATATATTTAGTGGCATCTAGTGATGAAGTTGCAGACAGTAACTGAATACCTCTCACTCAGCCCTCCTCTATGTCGGACACTGAAAAGGCCAACAGCTTGAAAGGCCCTCATTAGAGTTAGGGTTTATCCATTCAAGGCTTTTAGTTAATAGTAGGACAACTACGCTGTCCACCATAAAACTGAAAAAGAAAATAGGACGTCAGGTCTGAGCTGCTGCATCGCGGTGGCACAACATGGCGGACTCAGCGAATGTGAGCTGCAGCTGCTCCCTCTTTAGATATAAATGGCTCATTATACTGTAACAAAAGCACAATGGTTCTTATTTTCAGGTGCTTATACACTTATGAAAACGTGCCATATTCCATTTCTGCAATTGGATCCCACTAAACCTTACATCCTGACCTGCACACACATAACGTGAAGAGCCTTTTGAGTATTGTGTAGGTCAAAGCTTTTATGAAGATCTGCGGAGTGCAGGTGGTGATACCCATTTGCCAGATCACATCAGATCTCCTGGGCACAGAGAGACGATGAGCCTGGGGTTGATGGGAAAGAGAACAAGATGTGCTCACCCAGGATGAGTCACCCAGCACACACATACTGCCTCAGAATGTGCAACTTCACAGACAACACACAATATGCAAACCCAACTATGAAACAAAGACACAATATACCATTCTTAAGACAATTTGCTGCTGGAAGTATATTGTTACATGCACATATACAGTAAACAGCCTTTTGTTTAGTTTGGTTCTCAAGAGTATAGAATTTTTGTCCACATTTTAGTAATGTAATAGAGTTGATACAGTGTAATTTTGGATTTGTTTCATTATGTTTTTTATGTAGAAAATATCAACATTTGTGTCTGTTACTGTCACAGCCTGACGTAATAAAAATAGTTTTGTTTTCTAAGCAGCCAGAGTATCCCGCAGCCTTTTAAAACACCCTTCTTTCATTAACACTCAAAGCCAATTAGCTCTGAATTTCCATATGTTGCCAAATTTCATACGGAAAAGAGTATTTATAAGGCTGAAAATAAGCACAGCTGCTCACCCTTTACACCAACACCAGCCCCCTTTCCAACACACACCCACAGTCTCATATTCATTAGCTCGCCCTAAGTGTCTGAGAAGCTTTTCTGCACGCACTTAGTGCTCCAATGTAATTGTCTCATAGATTGCCTGTCCTGCCTCCAGCAGACTAATGTGGAAACTTCTATGCTAGAACAAAACCCAGTATACTGCTAAAGCCTGTGAGCATGCACATATACGTGGTTGTGTGTGTGTGTTTGGGGGGAGACAGGTGAAAACGAACATTGACAACACTCCCTCTGCATGAAAGAGGATCCCTCTGGGTTAAAAATTTCTCTTCCCTACTTAGCTTCCTCCATCAGAAAAAAAAAAAAGAGCTGAGAGGAGAGGAGGGTGATGTCATTCTTACAATCAATGGAGGAGTCGAGTTGATGTGATTTCTGCTAAATTTATTAGCATCATAGGCTACAGGGGCCCCTGGGGTAAACCCGAGTGGCAGCAGGGGGGATAACATGACTGATTATCTTTCCCACACACATCTGTACACGTATACTCGCTCCTTTAATAAAAGGCACAGTACTTTAACCAAGTGTCAATCTACTAATGGAGCATCATATGTTGTTGTTACAGTATGTGGCCATACTGAGAAATCGACATGAACCAATCACTTACTGGAGGGTCTGTGAAGAAAAAGGTCAATTGAATAAACTGTAAAAAAAATAAATAAATTTAAAAAAGCAGGTAAAGGAAAGCTGTTCTAAGAGAATGTTGGGGTTAAAATCTTTAAGTCTCTTGTGTGATGACCTCTAAGTCTTATAAATAAGAGATAAACCCATCAGACACTTCAGAGCCGGCAGGAGGTGGAGCAGCTATCAACAGCCCGGACCAGTGGGAGGATAGAATCCATCTGAGCTCATTGTTTGTCTCTCGCTTTTTCCTCCGTGACTGCCTGAAACGCCACAAAAAAAACCATGTGTGAATGAAAAATCAGACTTGGCTTTGCATCAGAGTAGTATATTGTGTATGGTTCATAAATACAGTATAAGTTGTATATATGTGTGTGTGAGTGTGTGTGACCTCACTTTAAATCGCAAGCTTTAATTCGCTGTTTACCGAGGACCAAATCTATGGCATGACTCTTTCCCTGCTCACAATCCACGCACTACTCACACAAAAGAATCCACATAAAGTCACTTGTTTACAGACGCTGAATATGTGGAAGAAATGACAAACGGAAAGAGAAAAGAAGGAACATAAGGGAGTGGAATGCTATGATGACTATATTGCCTCATAAATGGCCGTGCCCAGCCTAAATTGGATGTAAAAGAATTCATTCAAGTGTGCGGCCTATACATGAATCACACGTGTCTGCACTATTTTAGAAATGTGTTGGTTCATGCATACACACTTGCCGGTGCTTTACGTACTTATGTAACTACATGGGAGAGGATAAAGTGAAACTATGAGGGATTTTAACCATGAAGCCATGACGGGAAGACAGCCTGAGAGTACAAATGTCAAGAGATTACAAGGATTCAGAGCCTGACCACATCCCAATGTCACCCAGTGTGTCTTAGCTACAAGGATAAATGGGGCTCTGGTTCAGGGAATGCAGGCTTTACACTGATAGCACAGAGAGACACATTACCTTTAGGTGTGATAGGGTGGCCATGACCTGCCACTGAAGACCAGCTGTATATGTTTATGTCTGAAGATAAGTGCTTTCCCCACTGCATCTGGTGTTATTCCCCCTGCACAGAGGTCATGTGTTTATTGCTTTACTTCAGCACAGATGACCTTTCACAGCATCATGCAGAATGTGTCACACTTCATCAAGCCTAATTACATGTGGGAGAGCAGTTAAGACTCAAAAACGACCTTTGTGGCAAATAACAAACTCAGCCTCCTTGACCACACACTCATACATATGTGCATGATACTGCATACATAGACACATATTTATGCATGCTGCTATAAGTGGCTGTGTTACAGTCCATAAATCAGTGTGTTATGCAGCCATTCCTGATGGAGGAAGGTTAATATTTCAGGGAGTAAGCAAACAAACAAACAGCAAATATCCGCCTTAAGCTGTTCTCATTTGACTGTCAGCTCTAGGTATCACATGACAGAGATGCTAGAGGCTATCAACCATGTAAAAGGAGAATGGTTCATTTTAGGTTGATGTTTTTTGTTAGAAAAACAGTTGAAGAGAGCTGTTTCCTAAAGATATTTGAATGTATGAATGTCAAAACTGTCCACTTATCTAATTCCCTATTACCTCTCTATTATATTTCAAAGGAAGCCATTTGTTCAACCTTAATTTACCATTGTCTGCTGCTGTATAGAGATAAGTGCAGTTTAGTTTATCTTGATCCTGGGTGCTGCCCAGAGTGGTCAATAACAGTGTAGTGTAACCGCAGGATGAGACAATGCACACGGTCTTTCTTTTCAGTCCGCCAGGAGACGTCAACGGAGCCGATTGTACTACAGGGATTGGTGACATCATTCATTCTCTCAGAAGAGCAACACACAAACAGACACACACACAAAACCCCTTCCTGAGCCACCCTCTCCACAGGCCAGTGGCTCTAAAAGGAGCCTCTCACAAAGCCCAGGGTCAAAAAGTCCAATGAGCAGAGGCGGGCGGAGAACTCCATTGACCTACATCACAGACATAATCAACAATGGTCATTTGAAGAGTCTCCACAACAACTCCTGCACACACGCACACACACAGGCCCACTATCACTTTCCAGTAAACACACTACACCACAACCTGCATCTGTCTTGGAGTCATAATGGGCTGCTTGTTGTAAGCAGTTCTCCCGACCCCTGAAGAACTGTCTGCTGGGGCCCCGCCGGTTCAATGGGCCTCTTATGTCTGCAGAGAAAGAGCAAATGCCAAACAAGACTGGCACAGAGAGGGAACAGTGTGGGCACGTGGGAAAAGCATGGGCAATCCACAGCTCGTCTCGTGATCCAAAACAATAAGTTTTAAATGGGAAAAGACAGGCGCAGAAAGCAAAACTGATGATGAACAATTCTTTTGTGATCCCTTGAGACTGTTGTGCTGACTAAACACAAAGATTTGGATGGATTGTGCTCAGCTGTGCTTGGACCTGAATGCTGCATTTTCCTGAAAAATAACAAACTGAGCAGGGTCACTGGAGTTGTTGAAAACTAAGGCTAAAATTGCAACTAGCAGTAAAAGGTCATTTTGTTAGCTAAAATAAAAAATGGAACTCAAAATTAGTATACATACATACATACACACACAAACATAATGAAACAATGAAATAAATTAATGAAAAAAGTTGTCTGAAAGTCAAATGTTCACCTGAAGCAAGGGAATAATATATTTTTCATAAAGTCAGCTTCTCATCTCAGGTCAAAGTAAAAAAAAAAATAAATAAATAAAAAAAAACAAAAACACCACAGTTCAATAATGAAACCACAGGGGTTTGACACCAAATCAGAGATTTGTATATGAACTTTTCTGAGCCTGAAATATTACCACAGGCTTCACAAAATGGTCGACTGGGATGTAGATTACCCAGTCACATGAGGGGGAGATATTATCTTCTGTGTTTGCATGTCCTGCAGGGTATGCTGTGGAACAAACCGGCCTAGGGACAGTCAGTCTGTTAGAAAAACACACAGGTGGCTTTATCACCAAGAGCTTGTCTCTAAACCAACAAAGGCAAACTAATAACAGGAGATTCAACTACATTTAGTGTGTCCGATGTTACCAGATCTACTGAAGAGCAAAGTGTGTGTCTGAATATTGTCTGCATGGAAGAAAAAATGAGCTAAATGTGTATGCATGTGCACAAAATGGATTGTGCATTTGTATGTGTGGCTGATAAGCATAAACACTCTTCTCAGACTGTAGCATTTGCCTGTGCTGATTACATCTCTTTAGCGTCTCCAACCAAATCAGTCTTGCCACTTCTTGCTTCTACACACAGACACACAAACATATAAACACAGCTTAAACTCAAGAACTCAAGCGGCCACCCTAGTTAAGGCATGTGATATGTAAACACTTCAAACAGCACATCTGAACCACTCAAACTTCCCCTTTTTACTTCACTGTCAACAAACAGGACATTTTGCCCATGCAAATTTAAAACCCCATAGGTGGGCAGATGGAAATCTTGGACAATGATGAACTCATACTTTCCTGTGCTTCTGTATGCTAATGAAAGACTTTATGTGGATGGATTGTCAGGGGATTTATAATTACAGGGCTGCAGAGGAGGGCTAAGGAGCTGTAATGAGCCATGCAGCCTGGTAGGTTCTCAGACTGGAGAGCTACAGGGTAAATGCATCCTGTAAATCCAAATGTGATCCTGAGAGTGTGTGTGTTTGTCTGTGCAGATATGTCACTCTATGTAAAATGTGGAGAGATACTTGTGGGAGTGCTACAGTGAGTGTTATCAAGTCAGTTCACATTCTCCATCTGCCCTTTGTTTTAGTTGAAATGAGTTTTTGGAAGTTGGAGCAATGACGTGCTAGTTTACTAGATGAGAATACTGAAAAGAAAACAACCTGGAGCCTTCATGGTAAACAAGCAACAAAGTATAAGCTATTTGTCAAAGTTACCACAAGATGATGGCTTGTGAGAGAGACAGACTTTTGGGTTAACTGAGATTGGGCTTGATTAGTGCTCAGGGAGTGGCTTCAGTCCTAAAAACAAATGTGATGTTGGCTTGTTGTATGCTTCTCTGGAAAAAGTTCAGTGAAAATGCAGATGTTTGCATGCCAGTCAAAAACAAATAAAATGCTGTGAGTTTAGAGTCATCTTGTTCTGTACAACTTGTTAGTTTATGCTGTAGTATGTGAATCTGTAACTCTGCCAGGTTTAATTCAGCACATGCTAAACATAGCTGCCTAGTATTTTCTCCCATGTGATGAAATCACTGTTTATGAAGCTTAAAAATGTGAGTGAGTGTCTTGTGGAAGCTAGACATCTGGTGATGTGCAGCTGTTAGCGTGGAAGCCATGTTTGTCCATAACCGGTTCTCTCTTTATACCTACCACTGAGGTCATGTGACCTATAGGCCTTAAGAACCATAAATAACTTTAGGACTAACACTCCACCAACCTTTGAGTTGGTCATTTCCCAGCCTTTAACATGCATTATTTTGAACCTTTGTGTGAGAACATATCAAACAACACCATCCTTATTAGTCTGCTTTATTTTTATTTATTTAGTTTACTTTATTGGTTTATTTAAGAGGAACATTGTACATTAATTCACATTGCTATGAATGCACCAGAGTTAACGTGATAGCTATTTTTCATCTGCAGTCCCTGGACAGATATTAAATTGTCACCCTAAAAGGTAACACGTGGTTATAAACATGCAATTTAAAACATATATATAAATCTAAAATACCTAAATACAGACGACTAGTAGACAAGTGTTGCAATACAAAAATTTATATTGAATTACACACCAGACAAAGTAAGTAAAAAATTGTTAAATTACACTTTGCACTTAAATATTATGTAATACAACAGAGACAGGACTAAAAACAGTTCTAATGTTATCATCTCTTTTACTCAAAGAAATGTCACCAGGGTGTTTGTCAGTGTAGTTTGGTAAAAGTTCTAACTCATGGGAGTGTGATTATACATGAGAGCTGATCCACATAGAGAACATCACTGAGACAGAGGGCAGACATGGAGGAGGAACACAGGAGCTCATTCACTGTCAGGACACTCTCAGCTGCTTGCGATTTGGCTTGTAACATCTGTTGTGGACTGTCTGACCTTTGCACTCCAAAGGGGTTTGTTGTTTGCGACTATTTGGCAGCCAAAAGCCTTTTTCCACTACATGGCAGTTGGGTTAACAGTCAGAGAAAAATATCCTGCTACCACACAATAATATAAACTTAGAAAACTAGAAATGAAAGTGTGAGTTCACCTTCACAAACAGAGCTTGGGTTTTTTTTATTCTATTTTCCCAAACAACAAAGCAAACATAATGCTTTTACAAATCCCTTTCTGTCTGTGTACTTCCTTTTTCTCTCACATCCACATCTCACAAATTCTCCCTTTCTCTCCATAAATGACTTTACACCACGAACCACAGCAGGATCACTGACAGAAAAATCCCCTGCACTTGCCTAAAAGAGGAAAGTCTGCTGCTTCAAAATGTCAACAGACGTGGAGAACTACCACTGCCCTAGAGATGAAAACAACCAGGGCAGAGACTTTGGATACATGCAAAAGGGGAAAAGTGCACACTTTAATAAGTGAAACCATCTCCTTATGTTTCAGTGGGGATCTGCAACTGGTTCTTCAAAGGGTTTTTAGAATAATATATATCACAATGTCAATCTGTCAATGCAAACACTGTATTACACAATAACATAATGCATTGCAGTTACATGTAACGCAGAGGGAGTGTGGAAGCAGTGAAACAAAAGAGTGGGATACAGAGAAGCGCAAAAGAGATCTAAGCCTCTAGGTACAGGTGTTAAACATGCGGCCTGGGGGCCAAATCCGGCCCACCAAAGGGTCCAGTTCGGCCCATGGGATGAATTTGTGGAATGTAAAAATTACACTGAAGATAATAAAAATCAGTGGTTTCAAAATCATTTTAATTCAGGTTCCACATACAGACATATACAGATGAATACACACCAATCAGATCTCAAGTGGGTCAGACCAGTAAAATGTCATTATATCAACCTATAAATAATGACAACCACAAATTTTCTCTCTGTTTTAGTGTAAAAAAGTAAAGTTACATGAAAATGTTTACATTAACAAACTATCCTTTTTCCAAAAACGTGAATAACCTGACATGTCTTAAGAGGAGTAAGTGCAATTTTGCCATTATTCTGCCTGTTACTAAATGTTTTGTGTGTTTATACTTGTAATGTAGGTTGTAATGCACGTGTATAAATGATAAACTGAGGCAGAATATTGTTAAAATTTCATGTTTTTCTTAAGACATTTCCAAGTTGTTCATGTTATTCAGATTTTTAAGGAAACTTTGTAGACATAAACATTATCATAATATAATTTCACTTTTTTCACTGTTATTATTTTACTGGTCCGGCCCACTTGAGATCATATTGGGCTGAATGTGGCCCCTGAACTAAAATGAGTTTGACATCCCTGCTCTAGGTAATTATTTTTATTTTGTCATTTTTCATACTTCGGCTTTGGATGAACATGAAGGAATGGATTCTCTTAGTTAGAAAAAACGTCCAATGAAATGAGGCAACAAATCGTGCATCTGGAGGACTGAGAATATGTTTCACCACCTCATACTAATCAACAAAAAGGCTCTAGACTGTCCTCAGTTTGACCAGTAGGGGGCGTATTTCTGTTTCAAGTTGTCATTGTACTATTTGGATACTTACACATTTGACCTCACCGCACTGGTATGATTTATTTTTGAGAAAATAAATGCATATTTACCTTGATTTACTTTAAAAAATTACATCTGTCATTTTGGTGAGTCTATTTGGTGTTTTTTTAAAAGAGGATTATCATTAAATCATTCTGTCATGCAGGAAAATATGCAAAATCCCCCATGATATAATAATAGACATAATCCTAAATAGTGTCTGGATGTTTTGCAACTACCGTTTTTTTTTTTAACTTTATTTTTGTAATTGATTGCTGAAGGAGTCGTGAAACTGAAAGGGCTTTAGTTTTTATTTTCATGCTGCAACGATCACATGCTGGAACAGGAAACACACTTTGAAATGACACATACACACACCGCACATGCTAAAAACATACTCTAAAATCAAGAACTGAAAGCCAGAGTGTCAACATAATCTTATTTGAGTGATTCATTTGAGTTTCCAAAGCTTGTGTCACATGATAGGAATCACAGTTGTAATCTTGATTCCTCTTCAATTGTTCTTGGCAATCAGCCCTATGACCGGATCTCCTCCAGTGTCAACAACAGCCTGATTTCACAGAATTGCACTGTAAACCGTCTTATACGTCTTCACCTTGCTCCAAGGACACAGTGTAAGAAGGGTTTTACATATATTTGAATACAGAACGCCTTAAACCTGGGGAAATTTAAGTCATAGTCATGTCATTGAGGCGTATTGTGACGACAGGGTGTGTTCTGTTTTTCTTTCACCTGCTACACAATACCTTATGGATTACATTTGCATATGTCCCCTACAGATACTATTCACCAGCAACAAATGAGGTAAAACAAATCCAGCAGGCTTCATCAGGAGGGGAGTAGTATGTATTTTTCCAGAGAGATGTGTTGCATACAAAACCCTGCATATACATAAGACAAAGCTTAAAATAATAATCTGCTCTCTTTTGTTATCAAAATGAAATACATATTCATATTTAAAACCCTACAGGTATATTGGAAATGATTCACTAACTCAAGCTGTTTGTCGTCTGATAGAAATATTTTTCTATTTAATTTCTACATTGAATTGCTATTTCAAAACACCTCACAAACCTTTTGTTAAAGTTCATGCCAGGTTTTTAGAGGTTTACAGTAGCCTTTTGTGTTTTCCTGTTTACCTTTGGGATATAAAGTGCAGTATATTGAGCATAAACTGACAACACTGAAACTCCAGGGCCAGACATTTTCTTCTAAGCTTTGTTTTGGCCGAGTGGCAGCACCATCGATGTACTGTGACTCGGACTTAGAGCGTCTGGCAGCATGTTGCAGCCAGTAGCAGTTGTTCACTTTCTCATCCGAGCCAAGAAAAACATCCAGGCCGCACTTACCGCTGCTTCATAAAAACTAATGCCACACTGCCTCTTCCAAACTCGAACTGTTACAGCTGTTAAATACAGTAGACGGAGAAAGAGCCAGAGGACAAACAATGCAGTCTTTCTTCATTACTACCTCACTGACATATACGCAAAAGTGCCCGTGACAGGGTTTAGTCATTTTCCTAAAGGTCGGTTTGCTTTTTCACGCGGTGCAAAAATTAATATTGAATTTTTGGTCTGTGCTCTCTCTTGGATGTGGTTCTCTGGAATTATCAACATTTTCCCTCGATAAGCGACGGTTGTGTTGTGAGTGGAAGCAGAAGAAAAGCACAAAATTAAATAAAGTCACTGTTATCAGTTAAATTCTTCACAGAGGAAACACACACAGAAAAGCTAATTAACAACACAGAGACTCAGTCCATTAAAGACGCTGTGACTGGTGTGTAATAAAACAGGGAGGAGGAAGACGGATGGCAAGGGAGACTTAGGAAAGACAACAAGGAAGAAGCAGACATCACCCATTAGCTCATTACCATTTCTCTTAGTGACTCTGGAATTGATGAATGAAAGGGTATGATAGCAATTTCATTAGAGGCAGTGAATGGGAATGGTGGTGGTGTGTGTGTGTGTGTGTGTGTGTGTGTGGGGGGGACTTGCTCAAGAAGATAAAATGCTTTGGATAAACATAATCTAAAAGCTATGATAGAAGTGATTTTTCCTCTCTCCTCTCTCTTTTTCTCTATGTTTATTTATGCCCGATGAATGTCATACCTACTCTAATACTATTACTTTTATTTGTTTGTTAATTAATTAATTTAATCTCCTCAGATTGGGATGCGTTACCCAGGACTTTGTAGGGTTTGGGGGGGGGGGTTGTATATATGTTATGAGAAAAAAAACCCCAAAAAGTACAGTTTTTCCTTTGTATGACTTTTTGTTACCTTGTCTCCAATAAAAATAAAGTAAAAACACAAGAAGTGATTTTCCAACATGGAGGTTTAATATGAAGTGAAAAACATCACCATTTTGTCGACATTTACCAGTTACAGTGTGTTATTTGTTTGGCTTATGACACCTTGCCTTAAACTTATGTCATCCTTCATGATAATCTACATGCACTCACATATGTCTGCTCATGTCTCAACTCTGATCAAAGAGTGAGAATAAGCCACCTGCAGGTTTTTTTTTCCATAATTGCACAATGCAAACATTATCTGCTCTCCAGAAGGCCAGGCAATTTTCCCTAAGCAAATTAGATACATTGTTTGTTCTACCAAGGTAATCATTGGGAACTGACACCACCTGTTATGCAATGTATCAACAGGGTTGTGGAAAAAAACTAGATAGTTTGCAAATCCTCAGATTCGACCTAACTACCAGTGCATATCATAAGAAGGGCATTAAGGTGAATGATAAAGGACTGATGATGTATAATTGGTGTGTGTACTTCTGTCACAGTGATAAAAAGAAACACACACAGAAATGGAGGTGGATAAGCCAGAGGTCTTAGAACCTGATGCTGATGCACACTCATCACAGCTGTGATAGCAATGGGAGCTCAAATAGTCTGTTGACTGAGTGACTGACAGCGGATCTATGTTTAGGAGGCCGGAGTGATCCTAAGTGGCCAGATAGCGCAGGCATATCTCCCTGGAAATGGAAACATGGGTCTGAAAGAGCTAATAAACAAACAAGTCCTTTTGTGGTCATCCACACTGATACACCATTAAAGACAGGATCAGAAACCCCTGGCCAGAGGTTATCTTTTTTTTTTTTTTTCTTCATGCGTGTCTCATACATTAAAAGTATCTGTAATTTTGAGATGGTAATCTCTGCCTGTTTTAAATAAAATGTCCTGTATGTTAATGTTTACAGATTTATATAGGAATTTATGAAAATGATGGTTAAATAATTTCTACTGTTAGATATCTCTATATCAAAACAACAATATTGGATGTAATTCCACAGAATGTGAAGTAGCGTGGGATCATGGGAGTTGTTCTTTGAGATATAACCATGTTTAGAGAAAAGGCAGTGCATTAAAGTTTAATTCACATTAGATTTAGTGATGTATATTCCCATTATGTAATTTAATTTGTTAGTAAAGGGGATGTGACACCACTTAAAAGCAATCTAATGAAATAGGCTGTTACACTGCATAAAAGTATGGATTTTTTGTAATTTGATCATGTTGGAACCAATTACTAATATATGTACACTACTCAATAAAATACATAACATCAGCCTGAATTTTTTTATATATGTAGTGTACAAATAATGTTACATATACCATTCCTCAAGATTATGAGATAACCCTCTGGATACAAGGTTATATAAACCTTGTCCGTTTCTTTCCTTTTCATATCATTATGTTCTCTTATGTTTGATCCCTCATGTTCCCTGTTGTTCTTCTGATTCTGCTGTAACACCGTAAGCCTGGACACAACATAGTAACAATGAGCTCCAGCTGCAGAAGTTGAGCCTGAGTTTTTTATATGGCCTGTAATGATGCAGTTCTGGCTCGCTGACACCTGATAAACTCAACTCCTTAGGAGACGAAGACCTGAGCAAGATATAAGGTAAGAGCTGTCAGCTTTCTAATGTATGTGCATTTATATATATTGTAAGTATGATAAAACCTTAACAAGAAAAAAAGAACATTCATTTATACACGACTCCATAGCCGAATACTCCGATTTATTGGACCAAATCCTCACACTAAGTTGTGTTTTATGACTGGAGCTGAGCCCTTCCCCTCTCTGCAGGTTGTGCAGTAAAACTCTTAACTATGTCAACATTTGCAAAACACAACTTAAACGTTGGCTGTTTCGAAGGGAGGAGCGGCTTATGTCTGACAACATGGGTCATAGGTCAGAGTTTACTGTCAAACAATTAAATCAGGCCGAAAGGTGTGTCTAAAGGTAAATACATTCTTCACTGGCTCACCAGTGAAGTATGTTTTTACATTATGAGAAGGAGGAGATTGATGATTGCACCACAAAAATTGGACATGGAAGACTGATTGCATCCCATTCTGTCTGTAATCAAAGTATACTAATGTTTACAGCTGAACAATCAGGGATTATGTGATAAAGCATTCAAGTGGGTATTAAATTATTTAGTGAAGAACAAAACAGCATTATACTTTTTCCACGACATCTTCCCAGCCCATTCTGGGATATGAGCCAATGTGTTTTCAATTATAATCCTCTTTCTTGAACCTCTAGGCAATTGCTGCTTCCATATGACAGTGGGATACTATAAAGACATTTTAGTCTTGTGCAAACAAACAACAAAACTTTACTTCTCTTCCTCTAAGGCATGAGTCACAAACTTAGAAAGTTAAAAATAGGAATATAAGGGCAGTAAGAAGAGTGCCAGTAAATGTGCTTTCTTTATTTATAAGGGACACTTACTTACTGAGCTTGGATGATTATATATATCCTCCACATAACAAACATTTTATCTTTTAGACTAAAAGTTTTATTGCTCAGAGATCATTCTGTCCTCTTGCCTTTGTAATCTAATATTGCTGCACAATAGTAGTGATACCATATGCAGAAATCCACGTCGTTTGTGGTAAAATGATGAAGTAGTGTGTTATGACAAGGGGAGAAGGGCAGGAAGACTAAGTATGTATGGGATTTTAAAGTGCCAGACCTTGTTATGTGAAGAACATGTTATCTCTGTGATTAAATAGCCTTCTAAGTAACAGTCTCTGGTAAAGGAGATGTGTGTCTTTGTTGCTTTATACAGTTCATGTGTCTATAGACTGTGTGCATGCATGGGACACAGTGGTGTGTGTTTGTGTGTCTCATTCTCTAGTGTGTCATCAATCCATCCCTAGTGAACTCACCATTAAAGGATGGCAAGAGTCCAGCCATTAGTGTAACAGGATAAGACCAATGAAAACCTTAGAGTGCACACATGCATATACTGTGGCGTTTGCTGCAGACATTCACTTGGTATCAAGAGACTAGGCATACATTCCCAGAAAAATATGTACGTCTCAGAAACCATTACCACTGTTCCCTTCACAGTACTTTAACTGTGCAGTTGGTTATTTCATATGAAAGCATGACTGTTTTAGTGAGCAAGAAGAAATTGGATCAAATCATGACAGCAGCAAGCATCTATTTCTTGATATGAAACAATGAGGAGGGAAGAGCAGCAGTGAACCAACATGTAGTCCTGCCTTCTGTCTCCCAGAGGAGAAAAAGAGGGAGAGAGAATGGTGATAACTGTTTTTCCTGCTGTTTTTCCTACCCAAGAGGCAGCGCTCACAGCCAGCCACATCTTTTCCAGTAAGCTATAATTATCACCAAACTGATGCAGATTACTGGAGGAGGGAGAGAGTGGGAGAAACAGTGGTGAGGGTTTCGAACAATGGCATAGAAAATGATAGGCTTGATATTGAGGTCACATAATAAAGGCAAATAGGGTCTAAATGAGTTGATTCTGTGGCGACACAAAACGTTCTACAGACTGTGCCTAACCAATAGAAACAGACTGGGTTTGTCTCTCATTGCTATTACTACTTTTTACAAAATGTGCTGCTTGTAGCTACATTTGCCATTGAAAGACATTGTGACGGTTTGAAAACACAGCAGAGAACATGAGAACCATTGTTATCTGTCTCTGTTGTGCTCTGGTAAATGAGATTGCTGCTGATTGAATTAGGAACATGATGAATGATTTCTTGCGCTAACTTTCAAGGTGTGGGCAGGCGTGACCAAATGGGCCGCGGGCCATATTTGGACAGCTTTAGGCCAAATGGTGTTGCGTTTCCAGGGTGGCTCGTGTAACATGGGAGGCCAGTTGCCATTCAGAGTAGAGTTTAGAGATGTTATGAAAAATGATCTGTGAAGGATTGTGTGGGTGCTCAAATGAAACACACATGGCTCTGTGGTGGTGGACATACAAAGGTAATCATGCAGACAGTGAAACCCAAACACAGGCTTCATCAAATAGGTCAAAAGATACAACACACATGGAAAACATACAATATGTGGAATCAGTTTGCCACCACAGTACCACTTTCACATAGCTAAACACCTTTGGAGTGTTTTTCTACTTTTCACCTTATCTATCCTGCTGAACAACACCCCTTTCTGCCACACCCTCTGGCACACATTCACACATACACACATGTTTTGTCAAAGCGACGCCACAGCCCCTCCCTCCTCTATCACCAGGTATTTCTGGATTCTCATTGGTCACCTGCAGAGAGACGTTGCAACACCCTCTGGAGGTTCAGTGACCTCTGCTATCTTTGTTAATAACAAACACCAGCATCTGATGAATGACTCAGAGGGAAGTGAGCTGCAGTGACTAAAACTATTTTTCTGGGAAATACTAAAAGTGTTGTCAAGCATACTACTCTGATGCAAATCCGATCATGCAAGATAACAAATTCTGTTCCTTTGTAGCATTTTGCAGTATATTTTTCCATACAAAGCCTTCAGATGTGCTTTGTGCATGCATGTATTTTTGCATGTACTTGGACACAGTGGCGGGCCGTGCATTTGATATCTGGGCCTTCAGTGGGGGACTTACTCGACTAAAAATACCTCTTAATTCCACCACTATGACGTCACAATAATAGAAACCATCAATACTATACAAAAAACACAAAATAACAAGGCATTACAGAGAGAGAGAGATTTGACGTATTGAGTGTGAATTCCATTATTACTGAAGAAAAAACCCATTTAAGACAACTCCAAACCTCTACACTACAACCACAGCCATGCATGTATATCATCTGGAGCAGTTCAGAATTAATATTATTTTATAATATTATTTATTTAAAAAAACATCATAGCCTACGCACCAGAGATGCTCATTATTCATACACAAAATCCAACGTCCTTTCTTTGTATAGGAAAACTTAAGTGCCTCTGTCATAGAGGTGACCTGTGTGGTTCAGTTCCATCAATAAGTCCTTTTCTATGTCCATGGAGGACAAGGCTGACAGTCTTCACTGTCCAGTCGGATTCCTGACATAGGTTTGTATTCTCTTAAGGGCAGAAAATGACCACTAGACAAGCTGGCTAGCATCTGGGTTGGCCGACCTCACCTCACGATGTCTAGCTTTTCTGGAAAAATCCGCCTTGAAAATGTTTTTTTTAAGTATGTCCGAGACCAAATCATTTTCCTCTCCTCCATCAGCCATTGAGGGCCTAAAAAAATCTCCCTCAAATTTATTAATAGTTCAATTAATTTAAATTAAACAATTATTTTTACTAAACAATTAAAATGAGCTTTTTTTGGCATGAATCAATAAGAATATTGCTGAAGCTATATCAATTTAGTTTTGCTTTTACCATCCAATCAGAGGAAGGATAAATGCTGACGACATTGGGGGCTGCCTTGTGAGGTGAAACTGAAATTTGATTGGTTAAAGAAACAGTCCCGACGCTACACAGTTTAAATTACATGAGCCTTCACTATCCATTCTGAAGGCCCAAGGCAGATTAGATTAACCCTGGCAACACATACAGACTGAAATCTGATTGGACAAAATATCTTACATCCACATCCACATACGGGAAGTAGTACATCCAAGAGAAATGTTAAGAAATGAAGAGAATCGTCTATTGGGAATAACTTAATACAATCTCATGGAACAAATATTAGAATTTAGGTTGTAAATGTAGGCCAGTGTTTCTGATGATGTTTACGCCAGCAGAGAAGGCCTCGCCGGCCCTGACGGCCCACCAAAGCAAAACTTGTTAGATACAAATCAACTCTACTATAGAGACTGAGTAGGAGTTATTTTTACCAAGACTCACCTGGGAATGGAAGGGAATACAGCTCTTAAAAAGCGTTTATATGAGTGTGTGTTTGTGTGTCTAAGCTCATTCCATGAGGTGTAGGTCCGGGTTAAACCTACACACCTGCATCCTTTTTATGGAAGCAAAACACAGAGCAGACAGTCGTGCATTTGTACAGTGGGAGAAACTGTGAAATACCGTCACCTCTACTATATACAGTTGACTTGGCACCCTCTCAAAGTGCGCACACACAAATGGTGAAGCAACATGACTGCCATTAGTGGACAATGTTTACTCAGTCTGCTCTAACATCTAGTTAAAATATCTCTGTATGGAAACCTTTTTGTTAGCAAGGAGATTTTTTGAAAAGTAAACCCACCACATAAGCAACACCAATTATATGTAGACTAAATCTATCACAAATGTAGCACAGGCAATATTCCTTAAGATACTATAACGTGGATACTAGTGGTTGTGAAAATACTGAGGAACAAAGGCAGGACCAGCGTTATCGAAGGGAGGTTTCAAATAACCACTAAGTGTATCTACTTCTTTTACATCTCATATCAAAACTTGAGCCTTGTATTCTCACCCATAAGAAATAAAAAGGATTAGAAGACAATAATATTCAATATGTTTCGCTTGAAAAGAAGGGGAATTGTTCATGTATTCCGAGGAAATTATATTCCAGTGACTGAAAGTGGGAGCTGTTCAGTCATAATAAGAAATTTAAACAGTTTTGATAGCTCAGTTTTTAAAAGTGTGTTGTTGAATTTGGAAACAAAACAAAAAATAAATAAATAAGGTGTAATTGATTACACTCTGTTCCAGGAGGTGGAAAGCAAATCCCAGGTCAGATTTATTGATTTAATATGAGATTTGACCAGTTTTAGTTATATTTGAGCTGTAACGGTACAAAAGCTTAACTTTACTTGACAGATTAGACCGTACTTATTGTTTTCTCGCCTCCTGTAGAAAACAACGCTCCAATGTTGAACTATGACTGAAAATTTATGTAAAATTTCCAATGTGACTTATTTTATGGTTCATTATTCCTAATTTCAACACTGTCCTGCAAAAAGGACAATGAAATAACCAGGGAAGTGCCTGGGATCCTCTGCACCTCTGCCTCCACATATGGACGTCCTATAAGTCACTGCTTCCAGTGAAACCACAGAGCAGGCTTGACTTGTGGCATGAAGGCCCACCCTTTTCTGGGGCTTCCCTTGACATTTATTCTTCATAACTCACATGGTGATGGAGGTTACATGTCAGTTCAACAAGTTCAACAATATCCTTTGCTTTCAAACGGAGTAACATCAGAACAGAGCACAGACAGTCGACAAAAACAACATTTGGACAATTTCTTCCTCGATCTCAGTTAAAGTCCATTAAATTTCTCCTACAGTGAAAAGTCTGTCTTTCATATTAAATGTGAAAAAGGTTTGCCTTTAGGGCCCTGAAAAGCCTATGACTGATCCCGCTACTACGCAGGAAAAAAAAGCATGTGTTTGCTCCAGACAGGCTGAGACGACTGATGACACAGACTCACTGATATGACATATAAGTGCTTCAGAATTGCATTGCGTTGCTTATAATTATGCATCAGGTTTTATGATATGCCACACCTAATATGTGTTGTGAAGTGAGGGAATGCAAGATGCAAATTGCTGCAGTGAACCTTATGAGGTGACTGTATTTATGGTTAAAGGCTGCACAGGCTTACCAGAAAATATAGCATGATTTTATGCTTTCACTGTTTTCTCAACACCGGCTGACATAGTTATGGCTCTGTGCATAAGTATGTAATCATTCTGATACTTATTATGTCACATAACAGGATAAGTCATGGTGAAGGCATTGATTTAACCAGCACAGCAACTTACATAAGCTACATATATCGACTGGAATGGGCATGATGACAAAAACAGCTCCCACAGCACATTTAGAGTAACCTCCCTGTCTTTACAAATACAGAATAAGCATATGGACACGTTGCCACGTGACGTCACGCGTACGTGATTTTTTTGCTCCGCCTCCGACTGAAGGGCAAAAAGACTCTGCTCCTCCAGTATCCTACATTGGTTTTAGCC
>JAPQRQ010000005.1:15313895-15326699 GCA_037367365.1 Apogon talboti | reverse complement strand
ACTCTCAGTAGATCCTCTATCCCGGTTACTCTCAGTAGATCCTCTATCCCGGTTACTCTCAGTAGATCCCCTATCCCAGTTACTCTCAGCTGTGACCACTTCTACAATTCTGTAACAATAAAATCACAACTATTAGAGACAAACTACATGAAATCCTTCCAACTATCAGCTATGAGGAAGCTCAGGCTGTAAACCTGGAATTTCCTGTAAAACCCTCTGTAATATTCAATCATTTCACCACTGTAGAAGGTTACATAACATCAATCATTATGTCCTCCAAATCATCAACTGGCCTCTTAAACCCAATCCCAACCAAACTTTATACAGATACTCTGCCCTGAACTATTGACACTATCCTAAATGAATAAATACCTCAGTCACTGGCTACGTGCCACAGTCTTTGAAATATGCAGTTATTAATCTGCTTTTGATAAAACTACCCTTGAGCCTGATATTTTAGCCAAGTACAGGTCTATGTCAAATTTGCTCTTCCTCTCCAACGTCTGTGACAGAGTGGTAGTTCAACAACAATGTCAGCACCTACAGGACAAGAGTTGATTGGAAGGTTTACGGTTTGGATTTGGGGCTCATCATAGCACTGAAACTGCACTAGTCAAAGTTACTAATGACCTGTTACTAGCTGCTGATGATGGACTGGTCTCAGTCCTGGTTCTGATGGACCTGAGTGCAGCTTTGGACACAGTTGACCTCAGCATCTTACTGCAGAAATTAGAATGGGACAGAGGCATTAGAGGAGCAGCCCTCTGCTGGTTTAAATCCTATTTATCTAATAGGTACCAGTTTGGAACATGGAAACCAACAATCATCACCAAGTTCCACAGTTATTTATGGCGTACTGCAAGGGTTGGTGCTCTGGCCCATTTTGTTTATGCTGTATATGTTGCCTTTAGGTAACATAATTAGAAAACATGGCATTAATTTTCACTGTTACGCAGACAACACCCAACTGTATTTATCGATTAAACCTGATCAGACTAAGCAAGTGGATAAAGTAAGTGTCTGCGTCTGAGACATAAAGACCTGGATGACCGTTAATTATCTTTTACTTAACCCTGAATTAAAAACAGAGGTCATTATGATAGGCCCTAAAAGTGTGAGAGACTCCCTAACCAACCAGATAGTCACTGTGGACAACGTGAGTGTAGCTTCCAGCACTACAGTTAAAAACTTAAAAGTTCTCTAAAAACTTTTCAACTGGTTCAAAACGCAGTGACAAGACTATTAACAGCAACTAATAGAAGGGAGCACATCAGCCCTGTGCTCCAAGTCCTTCACTGGAGTTTAGAATTCAGTTTCAAATCGTCCTTCTTCTATCCAAGACCATTAATGGTAAGGGCCCTTCTTATCTCACAGATGCTCCCATGCCGTACCATCCTAACGGACCACTTAGCTCTCAGAATGCAAGTCTACTGGTGGTTCCCAGGGTCTGTAAAAGTACAATAGGAGCTAGAGCCTTTAGCTCCCAAGCTCCTATCTTATGGAATCAGCTTCAGCTAATATTAAAGAAGCCCTGTACACAGTCTGTACATTTAAGATCAGATGGAAAACGTTCCTCTTTGGCTTATGGTCAGGCTAGTTCAAAACAGACTGAATCCCACACTTCAGTCTAAGCTGCCCCAGGAGACATAATTCTGGGGGAAGTACAGTGACCTGAGTCGTCATCTGTTTGATGACTAATAATTTACAATATTTACTTGACTTAGTCTGTTCACCCCGTGGCCCTTTTCCACACCCCCCACTGGGGGAGTGGCTACTGTTTCAGATGTGGCCGCTTCAGGCCCAGTGATGATGGGACCTGAGGTGACCCATCTGTGCCCTGTTGTGACCTGTGACCCCAGACCTCCTCCTTTAGCCTCACATGTCTGGATGGACCTCCTCACCCTCTCCTGTCTGGATGGACCTCCTCCCTCACCCTCACCTGTCTGGATGGACCTCGGACCTCCTCACCCTCATCTCACTAGTTCAGTTCTGGCTGAAACTGACTGCCAAATGCAACGACAAAAAACAAACAAACATTTGTTTCTAAAAAACACAACGTACGTACAGGAAGTGATGTTAAATTTTAACAGCTGATTCAACTCCTCAGCATGTGCCCACACCCTACTGCATCCTTACAGACTGGAACTGCATTATCAAATGGATGTCCGTCAGTCCTGGTCACATCTACAGCCTGTCCGTCCATGGGAGTGGATCTCTCCTTTACTGTGGTTTCTCTTTTTCCCACTGGGTTTTTTGGAGTTTTTCCTTTGCTGAGAAGGAGGGTCTAAGGACGGGGGATGCCCGGGACATTGATCCTTTTGCTTCTACAGCTGTTTACTAACTAAATTATTTGACTGTTTTCTTATTTCCATTGTGTTTTTTATATCGATTCAACAAATTCTATAAAGCCCTGTGAGGCGACCTTGTTGTGATATAGGGCTTTACAAATAAAATTGAATTGAATTGCAACCTTGGTTATAAAGTCATATTTTTCAATCAGGTCATCCACATTTATAGCCTGAATGAAACAACACTGTAACAGCAGGGCACAGTACCTAAAACCTACTTATTACCGGCCATCTTCAAAATACTGCAGTGTAACAACAGCCAACCCACGTTAAGATCCACCTAGTCTAAGTGTAATCAGAATCTCTGAGCACCACGGTGTCTTTTCCCAGGTTGTTATGAATTCTCCTTCACATCTTTCCTTGAAATAATTTTCCACCTCAGTCAGGGAAAAGTGAGTGGGAAATGGCAATACAACCTTATTTGTTTTTTCTGGCCAATTCAACCACAACCATGGTCTATGACGCGAAGGAAAGAGTCTCAAATATTCTGGTTGTAGACGGCGAAAACATCCCACAGTCTATGAAAACATAGTACACTTAGAGACTAATGACAATGAGAAAACTTTAGAAGCCAGTAACCACCAACAGTTAGAGAAAACTGGAAATTCAGCAGAATATTAGCACTACATTCATGGCTGTGTGTGCAGTGCTTTTTTGGACAACTTTATCTGCACTTTTAAGGCAAATACACTTTGACAACTGGTAACCATTAACCAATTTTACTTTCTGGATCACTAATTAGTTTCAGTCCCTTAAGGACAACAGCACTGACATAAACACAGCCCTCTTTGAGATCCTAAATTAAAGAATAATTTTAATTTTGTGATTTGATATGTTACCGAGGCCATTCCCACAATAGCAAAACTGGGATCTGAAAGGAAAAAAAAAACAAAGGCACCATGTAGATATGCCACACCACAAATAAGTTTAAGTGTCTAAAAGCAAAACACGGGGTGAAAATAAAAACCTGTCAACTCTGAAGTCTATTAAAACGATACTCTGCAATTTTTAAGCAGAACTGACACATGCAAGGTATTATTTCCTCCCTGATGTCATCGACGACAACAACAGAAATAATGCCTGTATCTAATGTGTATGACATGTTACCCTCCTGCCGCAGTATCTGTATCCATAAAGTCCTGCTTTAAGTTTAATTTTTACATTACTGACAAAAGACACAAGATGATTCACTATCAAGTCAAGCAGACAATATCGCTTGACATGAAAAGTTCTACACACTAGACCTCTTAAAAAAGTTGGTGTATGGTATTTGTCCACCTACAGAGTGCTAAATGATTTAGTCAATAGTTCAGTTCTGGCTGAAACTGACTGCCAAATGCAGCAACAAAAAAAAAAAAAAAATACATTTGTTTCTAAAAAAAAAATGTATGTACAGGAAGTGATGTTAAATTTAAACAGTTGATTCAACTCTTCTTTTGGTAGAAAACATTCTTGGTATTCTTTGTTACAAAGCACTGACTACCATATCTTTACCACTGAACTCTACCCTGGTCATTCAAGCTGTGCAGATGAAAGGCTTATGGTATTAAGGATACAATATACATCCTGACAAGTGAAGGAGGGGGCTGGGCTATTCATTGTTTTGTTAAGCATATATCCTGACTGACATACAGTATATACTGCTCGTTGAAACCTTGTCAGTTATTATGTGTCCTGTACTCTGGACAGTCTTTCATTACTCATTATGCTGTATTTAAAAGCAAGTTGTTGGAAATGCATTTCCTACCACCTCCAATGTCTTCTAGCGGAAGTTCATGACACATACATACTCACACTCATCAGATACTTTAAGGTGTGTTCACACTTGTATTTCAGGTCATTTATCCCTGGCCTAAAACCAAAAATACGCCTGTATGGCATTCATTAGTGAAGCGTACAGGTCGTCCTGTTATGGTTCACATTCATACCAACAAGAAATTTGCACAGAAAGTGGGGGAAATATTCAGTGTTTTTTTGGTAATTAGTTAGTATATCACTCCACAGTGTGTCTGCAGAAATGGCAGCTGTTCTTCGTCTTAAATAATGATGGCCAGCTTGAAGAGAGGAAGTCAATCAGGTATCTTTATCAAAAACTATATGAGCAGTTTTGTACTCTTTAGGGTGGACTATTGTAGTATATTAAAAACAAAGTATGTAATATTTCTTGTTTGTGTTCATGAACAGAACTGTTCAAACATCGTCATTCCACTCCATTCTGGACAAGTGGGAGAGAGAATGGTGATCAAGAGTAATGTCCCAAATGAAGCAAAACAAGAGGAAAATACAAAGCACAGGCAAAGCACAGGGTCTAGAGAATAACCATTACAGTAAGAGTCTGTATAGTGTTACTTAATGACAGTCTTACATACCCTGCCTTACAGTGGCCACAACAAAATCCCTTGTTACAGCCAGTGTTTTTGTCTTCTCTAGGTTAAGTGAATATAAATGAAATGAAAACATTTCCCCAATGAAGTAGGTGATAGTAATGCACCTCTATACTGGATACAACCGCCTATCAACACAACAAAGGAGAAACCTGAGCTACTTTACTGTTAACATGGCATACTAACATAGCAAACTGTTGACAGCAGTCTGTTGAGAAATATCTGACAGGTAGTATTCTGACACACCTCACCAAACATGTTCTACAAGAGGGTCTAGGTGAAATCATCAACCACATGACTCTGGTGACATGTGAATTTCAGATGGAGACATAATTAGTCAACATCAGAATGGACCAGATAAACACAGATATGTGACGATATGGCCATAATACAGAGGAAAGTGTTAACATGAAATCCAAGCATATGTTGAACGTAATCTGAGGCAGCAGAGGTTGTTAAATTTAACAAATTAGAGAGTTTCAGAGGACCAGCCAAATGCCACTCAAGGTGTGGTTCTATATAGATCAAAAAGTCTGGGAAAGAATCCCACTTATAATGACCATACCACTTACAATGTTCATCTCTGATCTTTTCATACCTAGATGTGTGTGCTACTGCACTTTCAAGTCATTTTCTCAAAAAAATTACAGAAAGTTAACACACTCAGGCACAACAAATTAGTAAAGTAATTTTATATGTGTAAATAATGTGTCTGTGGGGTGAAAAGTCACAAGAGAAATGACACGTTTACATTTTCCACAGGCTGCCAAGTCACACAATCAGCCTGTAAATAACAGTTTTAGAGATTGTTCCACTTTTTAATTTCAAGCTGTTGTGAATTTCTTCTTATAAAATGTATGTTGCAATATAATAATGTACATAGAGATCACTAAAAACCACCATAAATGACCTGATTATCAACAGTAAAACTGTATCAGACTGACAGACCCATGGCAAATGTAAAAGCTTCTGCTGATAACAGTCAGTCTGGATGAACTGATCACCAAAAGCAGTTTCCACTGCTTTTGGTGTAACTGCTAAAATGATTTAAGTACAGTTTGATTGTACACAGACATAAAGTGTATAAAAATATAGTTGAAACAAATGTTCCCAATCTATTTTCAATCAATTTCTTGCACCCCTCCCCCATTAATAGTAACTAAAAGCTCCTTGTAGTTTCTTACATTGATTGACCAGAGTGAAGCTCCAAGACTCATAAGAGGCATTTCAACAGTTTTTTATGACGAGAAAATGCCCCCCCCCCCGCTCTGCCTGCAGTTCACACTTATGTGACATCTCCTACAAACAAGCCTATTTACAGAGCATTTGATATAATCTTAACTAGTTTGATCTCATGTGAAGATGGATTGCTCCCTAAAGATTATCACTGAGGAAACATCAACATGTGGACTCTTGTTACCTGCTCAAATGGACTCTTGGTCTTGATGCCTTTCCCTCCTACAAAGATCCAGTTGTCACGGAAACCTACAGAGTTGATAATGGAGCTGCCCAGATCAGTAATTAGCTTCCTGGCTTCATCATTCAATCTAAAAGAACAAAAATGGCAGACATATTTATTATGGTTGCAATACACTCTACATTCTTTACATTACTTCAAACTGTTTGAGTGATTGGAAGATTTCTTACTTTGTCGCGGAATCATCAAATGAGGCCATCATCACCACTGTCCCATCTTCTATTTCCTTCAGGAATTTAATAAAGGGTCCAACATCTACAGGACGGTATATTTAACATGACAAAGGCCTCAGGGTTAGACATGATTAATGGTACTAATCACTAACACCACTTTCACTATATAAAAGAAGAGACTGTGAATTTTAATCACCTCCTGCCCACATATCAAAGACGGCTGTCTTTATAACTTCCCCTGTTTTCCCTGAGGGAATATAAAAAAAAATGAGTTAGATTACTCTTAATTTAAGGTTCATGAGAAAGAACAAGAGGAGTGCCTGGGCAATAAAACCTTACAATAAAATGAACATCATCCTGACCACAGTTCATCTCATGTATGACATCATTTACTGATTTCTGCTTTTTAAGTGATAATACAATAATATGGTCGAATAATCTCTTATCAATATATTGTATCATTTTGATATTCAAGTGAAAAGAAATTTTTTTGTTAGGGGCTTGCGGTGTTATTTACCATTAACCAAGGCTGTGTTGATTCCTCTCCCCACATTGTTCTTCACGCCGCTCATGAGTCTAAAATAAATAAATGTTGAGTGATGAGCGTATAGTTCCTGGAACTGGTGAGTCCATGTGTGTCAGTTTACCACCTTCATCAAACATCACACATGTATGATTGTCGACACCTAAGATGAATGCTACTTTTCTAAAAGCTATATGATCTTACTTTTGTTTTTAAATAAATAAGTTAAGAATCCAAATCAACAATATTTCATTCACTATTTATTAATTTATTAAATGTAAGATACAGTAAAGCAATAAATCCTCAAATTTGAGGAGCTGGACCCAATATATGTAGTTCTAGCTTGAAAATGAAGATATTTTCTACAAACCAGTTTTCCCTCTCTTTTTTTCTATTTACATGTTACTCTCTATGTAAAATGGTACTCATCTGGCAGTGACAGTAAACAGATCATTTCTCTTACATTTTATCCTCCAGGCACATTCTGGGTCCCACCACACTGGCTGCTCCACTTGCCATTTTGAAGGCAAAGTGTCCTTTGGGACAAGCCTTAGACAACCCACATTTGTACGTAACTGGGTTAGTTGCTGTGAACAGATAACACAGTATTACACATCACATACCAGGATGCTCAATACAATCATGGCACAGGACAAACAAGTGCAGACATGAAACAAAAGGCAACAATTTAGTTTAAGCCCATACTTACAGCCTTCATTTGCCGGCACAGACCTCACTGGGAAGCGAAAAGGATGATTTGAAAGGTTAGATTTACAGGTTTGAAATAATGTAAAAATCCATCAGTTGAGTTTCGTTTTCCTACTCACCAATACCGTTGCCCAGACTAAAATCCATATTAATTTCTAGCAACTGAAAAGTCAGAAAGACAGCTAGGAGAAATGTAACGATGAGTGCTGCTAACTTCAAAGCACCTGATGAAAACACAGATATAAGATGCGTTACAGCCACAGACTGTATATACAAAGAACAGCAGTACAGTACACGATAACCTCCATGACAGAGGAGCTCCTCAGGTGCAGTCACTTACCACTAGCCCTGATCATTTTGGCGAGCCTCCAGACACTTTTTCAAGAAGTATTAACCTGTAACAATAAAAACACAGTCATCATCATCATCATCATCATCATCATTTTCCATCGTCATATCACGTGTCCGGTTTACAGTGTCTGTGTGTGGGCTAAACCTGCGATTGGAGCTACAACCATGACTGGTGCACGCCGAAATACGCTACCACTTAGCTAGTTTGTGCGGTTTTCACGCTATTGTCCCTTTAGCGTTGCTAAATCAAATCATCTACAAGAAGACACAAAGCCTGGCTGGATTGTGAGACGCAACACAAAGCTAGAAAGCTAATTTATAGAAAGCTAACTGACGTAAAGTGCTGTATCAACATCAAAACTAACGCTAGCTTTGCTGCGTAACTTCCTTGTCTTTGCATACGTTCTAAACACTGACGCCGAAACAACTGCACCGGAAGTTTATTCATGCGAATAACTATCTGAATTTATCGTAAAGATAAATTATCTAATATCCGTAATGTGCTTACCTTTTATATCGCCAAGGTAACCACTAACCGAGGAGAGGCGTTAAGCATCAGAACCTGATAGTAGTGATTCATGAAATGACAGCTGAGCTGGTTAGACGAAGAAGAAAGAAGAGGTTTCACTCTGTAGTAGAAGTGAGCAACCGACCAGCTGGCAGACTTCGAAATGTGACGACGAGAGGTACTGTATACATACATTATAACATAATTTCTCCGGGTCCCCCCCTCCCCTTTATAATAGATAAATACTGGGCAGCGGAACAAAAACAAAATTTAACCATGTGATTAAAAAAGATAAATCCAGGAAAGGGGAATACATTTTTTAAAAAAATTTTTGTAACAAAGCCTCATTCAATAAATAAAATTAAAAATAAATCGAACACTTTGTATAATTAAAAGTAACTCTTCAAACATGGATTTAGTAAGCTTGTCCATTCTCTCCAAAGTTTAATGCCACAGAATGTAAAATGTATTTAAAAATTTCTATGAAAGACTACGATTTTGTATATTTAATTCCTTAGATTGTCCAGATACTTACTGTGCTATACACATTCATGCAGCAACAATACAGACAGAAGTGATCAGAGAGGCAGTGTGATCAGCTTTGATAATGACAGATGAGGTTTACAGAGGGCAGGTTTAGTGTTTTAATAAATATTGTTGAAGTTACATTTGAGTCTAGTCTCGCTAATATTCATTTGATAAACTGTAATATTTCAACAGTGTATCTTTGGCTTTAAGAATGGTAGAAAATGATGGTACTATGGATGATGCTATTTACATTTTCTTCCTGAGCGTCTCATCCTACCAATAAACGTTCTCAGTTTACGTCCAGTCACGTCATACAATTTTCTACTCTTTCTTCTTCTGTGTTCGTCTTTGACGCAGATGTTACATGTCACAGCGCCTGCTGATGGAGACAAGCTTAGTGGCAAATGTTTATTGGACATTTCATCTTGTGTGGCATAATTAATGGTGCAACATATTCAACAGAAAAGGACACAAAATAAGTTTTCAGCACATTTTCAGTATTGTACGTGTTTTCACATTCAACAGAGGTAAAAAACAAAAACAAAAACAGAAAACAGAAAAGAAAAAAACATGGTGCAAAAGAGTCAGGTCATATATTTGCCAAAGTAAAGCATTAAAACGAAACAAAGCTCAATAAATAACGTTATTTAACCTTTTCATGCTTGTTATTCAAATCCGCAGATTTGTCACAGAGGATCCTCACAGTAATAGACCTACATAAAAGAGTCTCTTTTAGCGCGGCATCAAAGGTGGTCTTGAATATTTATTAAATCCATTTAATTGTGTCACATGTCATTCAATAAGATCCTGTCAAAAGAGACACAAAAACATCACAGTAAATTAGAACTCTGTATCTGTGTAAAGATATGATCGGTTGAACCAACAAAAAATACAATATTAACATATCACACATACTACATCTGAGTCCTGCTGGCAGGCTGTGCCGTTGCTGCTGGTGGCACTTTCAAGATCAGCTGTCATGCAGTTATCATCATCCTGAATCTGGAGGTTGGAGAACCGATACGCTGGTGTCCTGTAGAGGGTGATGTTAGACAACAACAATCAGCTCAAACTATGCACCAAAGGTGAACATGCTGCACAGATGAGTGTGGATTTTACCTGTTTCTATAAACCACTTTCCTGACAGCAAAGACTGCAGAAGTGATGGCAATCAGGACAATGATTCCTGCTCCTGCACACACTAATATCAACACCAGCCTTTCACGCTGGAAAATACATAAAACATTGGTGAGATTATTGAAACTTAACAGGAATATTTGAAGGTATACACAAACTAATAACAATATCAACCGATCAGCCAAAACATTAGTGGTGATAATATTGATTATTTCATTTCAACGGTACCTTTCACTGGGTTGGCCGTATTAGGCAGCAAGTGGACATTGAGTCCTCAAAGCTGATGTGTTGGAAAAAACAAAATGAGCAACACAAGGAACTGAATGACTTTGACCATGTCCACATTGTAACAGTGATGACTTGTCAGAGAATCTCCACAACTGTAGGTGTTCTTGGGTGTTCCTCATCTGCAGTGGATAGTACAGAACAAAAATGGACTAAGGAAGGACATCCCAATCTGAGGACCAATGATCATCTGCGGGAGGTGATGGACAAATAAATCTAATCAGTGAGGGTCCACCTCCAGGACTTCAGGGATCTGCTGTTAAGGTCTTGGTCCAGATACCACAGCACACCTTCAGAGGTCTGGTGGAGTCTAGGCCTCGGGTCAGAGCTGTTTATGTGGATAAATGGACTTTAATAATATTAAACAGATGGTTATATTGTTCTGCACCCATTGATGCTTGATTAGTTGAGATCCAGTTGTTCCTTAGATACTTTTGCTCAGTATTAACCACTTTACACTGAAAATGAACAATAAAACCTGGAGATGCTCTGACCCAATGACTTGTCCATCACTATTTCTTCCATGTCAAAGTTCCTCACATCCATACTCAGGCCCATTTTTCTGTTTCTTACACACCAGCTTCGAGGGCTAAGTGGTCACTTGCTGCCTAATACATCCCACCCACTGACAGGTACCATTGTAATGAGTTAATAAACATTAATACCACCTGTCATTGGTCGCGGTGTTATTAGCTGATCGGTGTAAGTCCAACTCACTGGTGTATCAAAGTGTGTCACTTGAGATGTGGACATGTCTGGTGGACTGGGACTGGTTTTCACACCACACGGTCTGATGATGGTCTGGACAGAGAGTTGAGGGCTGAATCCCCCCTCACATCTGTCACTTGGGACCTTCCGATATCTACAAACAGACAACACATGAGCGTTTTCCCACTTTGTAAGGATGCATTCCTCATTCATTGGTACAGTAATAGTTACCCTGCTGTCAGTAGCTCATCTTCCTCTCCATTCAGACAGAGCTCCAATGTTTTGTTTGGGGTACTGGGTTGTCTCACACACTCAGAGGTGTTCACATGTCGATAGTAACCATAGTCACTGTTTAAAAGAACAGACATATATCTATGTATTTATTTATTTGATGAAAATTAAGATTCAGCAGCTGTGTTTACATTGACCCTGACAGTTATTAATAATCAGAATAAGAGCCCATTTAGGATAAAAATATCACAGAAAAAGAACTACATAAGGAGTTGGATCATAAGGAATTTTTAGTTGCAATAGAGGGGTCATGTAAACCTTTGGTAATCTCTTCAAAGGGAAAATATTAGCCTTGAACACTTCATTTCATTCTTTCTGTGAACGCTCTAAGCATGTGGGAGTAACTTTAGAACAGATGATATGTTTCCAGCAATTCAAAGTGGTCTGTGGCTCGTACAGCTTTTTTGTTGGAGACTTCAAAAGATCTAAGGATTATTGAACACGGTAAGATGAAAAGCTGACAAAAACGTTTATCACCGTCATCATCATCTGCTTCTTCTTCTGTTCTATTTTAGGCAGAAAATGACTTTGTGCATGAAAAAAATACACTCTGATGGAATGCTTGGAGCCTGAACACATCTTCTTAGATCAGAATCCAGTTTAAACAGTTGGAATCTCTGTAAAATGACTTCAACTGGACTGAACATACTGTGTTTCGTCTGTAAAGTTGCAATACCTTACAGTTTTGTCATCTAAACAAAGCAGATTCTTCAGATTCTTCAAAGACCAGTTAAAGGCCCTTACCATAGATAATCTTCCCTGGTGCACAGGCAGGGGCTCTGTCTCTTGCTCACCACATATCCTCGGCCATTTCTGCACACGGACTGTTTCTTTAGCCTTGTGTAAGTCTCTTTAACACCCAGGACACAGCCGGCGCTCTCTGAACCCTCTCCTTGAGTAGAGTGAGCCAGCCACTGCTCATAGTCCTGACTGTTGCCTGATAAATCAGATGATGACCACAGAAAATATAAGTCCTGTCAGTAAAATCCAACATTAGCAGGAGAGACGAAAGTATCACTACAGCTTCTACTTTAGTTGACCTGTATGCCATAGTTCCCATTATAGGAATCAGCTGTTATACAAAGTATTACCCCAATGACAAGTTCTGCTTCTTAAAATTCTTTCCACACCATTTAGAGACAGATTCCTTGACAAACACCTTGACCTTGCTCAGGGGTAAATACTAGAGCCCGACCGATATGGGATTTTCAGGGCCCATGCCGATACCGATATTGGGGGTAAAAAAAAAAACGATATCCGTTATATCGGCCGATATCTGATGTATCGGCCGATATCCAATATAATGGCCGATAACAGATATATTGACCAATATATGAAGTAAGAACATTGATAAACAGGGGCGGCTGTGGCTCAGTTGGTACA
>JAPQRQ010000005.1:15297983-15313795 GCA_037367365.1 Apogon talboti | reverse complement strand
ACAGCGAAGGAGATCAGATCGGTGCTGAATTGGTGTGGTCTGACTTTCCTCTTTACCTATTGGGTGGAGAGAGTTCAGTTTTAGTGGCTGTGAAAGTCAGGGGGTGGAGATGATAATAATACTAAAGAACGCCGTTTTTTACGGCGTCCAAAGTGACACTGAGCACTGTAAAATACGGCGTTCTAAAGAGCCTAAAGACGGCGTTTTTTACGGCAGTCTTTGAACGCAACGTTACACCGTAAAAAACGGCGTTTTTGTGTGAATTTACGCCGTATTTTACGGCGTTGTATATTTTTACGCCGTAAAAAACGGCGTTTAATTCACCTGGACGCCGTTTTTTACGGCATTTTCATGACAAGACGCGTTGTGGGAGGGGGGATTTTTGATAGACTTGGCCTGCCATACACCCTCACTGAATAGGTAGGACAGAAACTGGCCGACCCGCACGTGCACTTCACTCCCCCCGATTACACACTACCACACCAAGAGATTCCACAGGAAACACTGGTTTTAAGAAAACGCTGAGATAGTGATGGTGCGTTCAGGGCGCCTCGGAAAAAAAACCGGGCGAAGCAAAAAAAGTTTATATATCGGTTACATATTGACCGATATTGATTAATCGGCAATAGCTATAATCGGCCCGATTAATGGGTCCGCCGATTAATCGGTCGGGCTCTAGTAAATACACTTTTGGGTCCTTTCCAGTCTTTCTAGACACTGTCTAACCAAATGTTGAGGAAAATGTGCTTTGACATCGCAACTATGATTACAAAACAATAAATGTCCTTTCACTAACAAAATCTGAAAAGATAACTGTGATTGTCACCACACAGCAAAAAAAGATGTGGGACGTTTATAGAAAGTGGAAGAGGACACAAAAAGCATGAATAGTTTTGGTCTATTCGATATACTTATCTTTTTAGAATATATATGTTGGCAAAACACCAATGAAATCACATGGAAATGAATAAAATAACAGCATAGTACCAAAGTCTCATACAGTTTTAGATTTGTAAGTAGTGGAAAGTCACAGCTCTAGTTCCAGTGATGGAAATCTGTGAGGCTCCACCTGACTGACCACAAGTGGAGCGCCGCCATAGAACAGCAGCGAACCCTCACAAGATAAGACACGCTTTGGGCGCCATTACAGTGTGGAAAAGTGCTATATCAGTGCAGTCCAAAAAAATACTATTATGATGATAAAGGAGGCCATTGGGAGGCAGTGTCACAGTTTGATGATAGTGACAGACAGGTAACATTACAACTTCGTGACTCACACTCTCTGGTAATGAGGCTCTGGAAGTCAATGGTGACGGCCACCCACATGGGCTGGCCGTCCTCCTCAGGCCTGAAGCCCCACACGCTGACACTCATGGCTTTGGTTCCTGGTTCAGATGCCAGACCTGCAAAGAAGAAGGCCTGCTCGGTGAAGTTATACGACTTCCAGCACTGGCCCTCGTCTGTAGAGAACCTGGTGATGAGACATGAAAGAACACATATAACTGTAAATAGGAAGTGTTGAAAGTACAATCAAACATTCTGCTTTCTAACTAAAGTTGTTTCATTTTAGTATATGCTCTATACTTAATAGTCTTGACTTGGCCTTCATGCTGGGCCTCCACTGCTACAATCAGACCACCAGAATCCAATATACTGTAGTGGTGAGGGCCCTTCAGTGTCCCCCTCCAGTTATAACCCCCATCTGAGGAAACAAACACATCTGGGCGCTGCGATGATGACAGAGAATCACCCACACTGCCTGTTTGTAAAAATTAAGAAATGAATCGATTAATAAAAACATGTCTTATGTAAAAGAATTCATAGATTAAACCTTAGAGAATTAATTACCATGGGCAATAACCAGACCAATAGCAGTGGGTTCAGTCAAAGCAAGCATAGGAACAATGCGGTTGTTGCGACTGTGTTCCCCATGAATGTGAAGATTGCACTGACGAAACACACAGACACATCATAAGGGCAAGTGATGGAAGAAGTATGCAGATCTTTTACTTTAGTGAAAATGATAATAACAAAACGTAAAATAATAACCAAACATAAACATTCTACCTAATAACCCGACTGTAAAAGTATAAAACTCCTGTATTATTAACAAAATGTACTTTAAGTATGGAAAATAAAAGTAATGAATGTGTGCAAAATGGTCCCTATAAGTGTTCGATGACTATATCTGATGTTTTTGGATTCATATTACTACTTCATTTTTGTCTGTGTTGTACTTTACTGATGTAGTTTAAGGATGAGCTCATTTTACTTTATGTGTCATTGTGTAGTTTAATCTAAAGTAATGCCTCATATCCTGTAAGATCATCATATGTTTGTAGCATCACTGTCCTGTGAGAACCACATACTGTATATATAAAAAAATCAACTTTTCATCACCTTAGCTTTTCAGATTTGCAGTGGTGTATTTTCTAAAGAGAATTCTTTTTTAGGGGGGAAACTTCATGGAATCCACACATAAGTGAATACTTTCATACTTTAATTTATCATGATTCACAGAGGGTGCATCAGACATTGTAATCTGAGAAGTAACTAAACCTGTTGCACAAATGCAATGGAATAAAATGTACAACATTTGCCAGATGCAGTGGAGTACAAGTATACAGTTGCATAAAATGGAAATAGTCAGTAAAGGACAAGTGCCTTCACCTTCTTAAGTGTAATGCCTAAGTAACATGTTACCACAAAGGGAAGTGAAATGATTTAAAAAAAAAGTCAAAGTAAAGACTACCTTAAGTAACTAACTTTAAACATACATTCTTAACTTGTGCTCCACAGTCCACATTTTCAGGCTTTTTCAGTTGTCGCCACATCCCTCCTCTGTTAAAGGAAATGACAGATCGTATACGGCCATCTGCAACAGAACAGATTATTAAGGTCAATACTACAACGGTACATCAAGATGATTGTGTTAACACATGGCAGGATGAGAAGTTGACTATGTGCATAGCCCACTCAGGAAACTCTACCCTCATCTAGTTTGTTTGTCAGGTAGACTCCTCTCAGTGAAGTTATATTGGTGAAATCACTTTTCCTCTGCCCATCAAATAGGTGACGCTCTAGTGATTTGGAGAATAAGATGCCACGGTCATCTGAGGTGTACATAGTTCCAAAGAAGGTGTCTGCGGCAAAAAAGACAGAAGAAGAACATTAACCCTTTATCGGGCAAGTGACTATTTTTGGTAATTTCCACACACATTACAAGACAGTGGCAGCAACAGTTGCAGTGAGGACAGTGAGTCCCCAATCTCAGGTCTAATGTCGTCTCCTGTAAGGTCCACCTCTGAATGAACAGTGAGTGTATCTGCTTTGTTAGATACCATGAGGTAATGCTACTAATGTAAGTGATGGTGTTCGAAGGGTTAATGTGGATGTTGACAGGTGTCTGGATCAGCACTTATGTTGGTCTAATGTTCTAAAAGTGATGTTCTAAAATACATGTTCCTTCCACATTACATGTGTTTTTCTTGTATTTTTTATATTTACTTCTTGGATATATATTTTTTTTGCCACTTAAGGGCAAGGAACCAAATATGGTAACTTCATTGAATTTAATTTACTACATGACCATAAAAAATTTGAAAAATTTCACAAAAGTAATAAAGTCTTGTTTTGTCCTCCAATAACACACTAAGGTTGAAAATTAAAATTTCAGAGTATTTCTATTAGTGAACTATAAAGGGTTAAGACAGAAAAAATCCTTAATGTCAACATCAAATTCATTTATATGATATTTAACATGAAAATACGTGTAATATCTTATGTTTCAGCTCACAGTTCAGATGAGTAGTAGCCTATGTGTTCTGGTGTTGGTAATTTACTGTATCAATACATCATTTCTAACACATCCCATCACCTGATAGTACAAAGGGGATTCACAGAGTGTCTTGTTTCTGAAAGTGTGCTCTCCTTCTCATCATTGTACCACATTCACTGGGGACAACTGAACTAAACCACTACACTGACAAGCTGTAAAGTGATATGTAGAGATAATGCTTACTGATAATGCTAACTGCAGATATGTGTCACAAATCGAATACAGTAATGATTTACTGATATTAAAACCGATGTACATTTTAAAGCACGAGTACCTGGTAAATGATGATGACACGCTTACAGAGACCTTTAAACATCAACATAACAGAGGCAAGTTATCATTTCTTGCACTGTATGTAAACCGTGTCAAGCTAACACGCGTCAAGCTGAAGCTATGAAGGACAAGCTTTGCTGAGGAAGGTGATGGACAAGGTTTAGTATTGAGTGTGTTTTTGTGAGTGTGTGCTTGGGTTACACCCTGATCCCAAGATATGTTTGTCAGCTTTTGCAGTGTAACCTAAATCTGCCTTCCTCCAGCCAACAAAAGATAAAGCCCCTCTACCCTATACCTCCCTTATTTATCTCAATAGGACAAAAGTCTCATCACTTGAACTATGCAGGAATAACTGGAGCACCGGCCGGAGAAAAAACATTATAATAAAGCAACATTGAACATGTATGTGCAAAAATGAGAGAGAAAGGTGGTGGGAGGAGGAAGACGAGAGAGGGAAAGAAAGGAACAAAGACCTGGCATGCACAAGAGGTATAAACACACACTAAGTATGATGGAATGATTTGTCAGCAACACCAAGAACTCGTGAAACCAGTCTGGTCTTCACTGTTAAGCTTTTCCATTGCAACAAAAGGGGCTGATAGAGCTATAAATTCTGAGATGTTGTGTCCACAACATGGGGATATTTTTGAATATGTGTCATGTGTGTTCTTAGGTTTGTGCTTGTGTGTGTCTTCTCAATTGAAAATATGCATAAAACCATGGTAACTGCCCTTGTGTGTTTGCACGTTACCTCCAGGATTGTCCACGTGCATAAAGAGCATGTCGTCATCTCCATCCAGTATTGAGTAGAACTGTGAAGACACACAAACATGCGCAGATTAAGAGAGACGGCGCACATGGGGGTAAGAAAATCTGGATGTGCAATAAAAGAATTTGTGATGACCAGCTTTTTTTTTTGCCATAAACCTTGTCTAATCGCCGTGAGAGAGAGTGTGCACGTTTGTGTTGTCAGCAAGAAGTCATGGGCAGGTGTATGTGGGTGTTTCACCACAGCAGATGTTTGTTCAGCCCATGCTTAAAGTGACTCGGTAACGTCCACATCACAGCACTGTGTAGAACACCAGTGCTCAGCCAGGACACAAGTCTGATTAACAACCACACATGGGACCACTTTAAAAATGAAACATTTTGATGTACAACAATAAAAGTAGTGTCAGCTGTATGTATTTCAGTACCAAAATGCCCAGAGACTTTGTTGTCCACGTATCATAAAAGGATTTTTGTATTTAATTACTAGAACTGGACCCACAGGACAAACCTGTTCTATTTTAAGTAAGGAAGTGTACTCATTTCATTCATATTTTTGTTTCACGGAAATGATTTCAGTTTCTCTGTCTCACCTGCTCAGTGGATGCAGATGGGAGCAGTGCACGGCTGAAAGTGTCTCCTTGGTCTGATGAGAAATACATGACACGAGGAGATCTCTACAAAGCAGATGATGAAATGTTACTTCTGAATTTAAGAACATAACCAGCAGTGTTTTGATGAATTAGTATAACATCACTGCAACAGTAGAACTGCACCTCACCGAATCCTCCATCACAGAGAAGAAGAGAAAGGCTCCTATGTAGCCGAAACTGTAGACGTCCTCATGGATGGTGGTGAAGGTCTTCCCCAGGTCCTGTGTTCTCTTCAGCTGTAAATCTCCCCTCTCATCTGCCTCAACTATTGTAACAAGAAGCATGCATTTGTACATCATTCCTCACATTCCTTTAGTTTTTTTTAATCATATCTACTCTTTATTGTGGCCTATTAAGTGTACAATTTACACATTTTTTTGCATTTTATAAGGTAATTAAGATATGAGCTAAATTGCAAAACAATGCAGCCATGTTCTTTTGTTTTTTTGAGATCAGACAAAGGTCATGAATAAAAACTTTATACATGTTTGTGGCTTGTGTTTGTGCTTGTTTATGTTTTTTAGCCAAACCTTCGATTGCTGTGTGCATCTGTTTTAGCTTCTCACCTGCATCGACTTTACTGCAACTGAAGAACAAATTAATGCCTGCCCCCCTAATGGAAAGAAAAGATAAAAAAAAATTCACAAACACAAAGTATTTCATAAGAATATCTATAAACTCCTCTTAAACATAATCATTTGCTCGCTAAAGCACTATCTACGATTAATATAAATCATATCAATTCAATTTAATTCTGCTACTGTGGCACAATGTATTTGTACGTCCTGCCACATGACTGTTCATATAACACGTGCTTGCCTTTAGGCACAAGTGGATTTTGTGTGTGCTTGTTTCCTATTTATTCTCACCATGAAAAAGTATGCACTCCATCATGAACCTTTGTCCATTTGGCACCAAAGTCCAGAGAGAGCCACAGGGCGCCCTGAAGTCAGGAAGGAACAGAGGAATGTTTACTTTTACTTTAAGGTGTGTACATGATGACAGGAAAAAAAAAATCAAACTAGGGTGGCACTTAAAAATGAGAACGAAGATGAAGAAAATGGGAAGAGAAAAACAAAAAATGGCCAGCTGTACTGCTTACATCAATGCTGAGGGCCACAAGGTAGTCAGGGTTGAGGAAGTGGTACGTGATTGGCTGAACCAGGTGGAAAGGCAGCAAGATGAACTTAAAGGTCGCACCGGCATCTGTAGACGTGAAGATGATCCCCCCAGGGTTGTCCAAAATGGGTATGTCCGCTGTCAGTATTACCTGTTAATTTATCAAAATGGAGTGGACACCGAATGAGTACAGGCTGTAAAAGATGACAACAAGCAGATGAATGGGAGGGAAATATTTAACTCACAGTGTTGAACTTACAAAATAAATACTGTGTTTTTATGTTCCAATTCTGCAGTGTAAAGAATCTCATTGAAAAATGAAACAACATACAAATCAGAAAAAGACAAAATGCAGAATACAAAATAAATAATTTCATAAACATTCTGAAATAATGTAAAAAAAGTGGAAAAAAGAGGCTGTCGATATTGAAACAAACTTATCCTCAATTCTTACAGCGTAGATCTGTAGATTCCAACTCCATCTCATTTTGTTAAGGATGCTGTCCCTTGCATTTGTGTGTCTCTATGTTAAGATATTTTTGTCAGTGGATTCTGACAAATATCCCAGACACAATACCGTGAGAACAGTAACGTGGCTTGACACTGAGGATGTAAAAGCATCAGAGCAGTAGATGTCTTCACACTGTCTGTGAGGAAACACATTAGTATCTTGTCCATGTTGTCTCATCTTCCCTATGCAGAAACAGTTCCCCTACCCAAGTCGCAATGGCTCTTCATTCCATAGACTCATACAAAAGACAGCATGGTGTCACATCTCATCAGGGGATGCAACATAAAAGCCACTGTTGACTTACAGAGCTCCCTGGTCCAACACTGACTCCAAACTCCTCTCGTATGAAGGTGTGGTTGATCCGTTGGGAAATGTCATGAAAGGATTTTCCATAATCCGTACTGAAGATAAATATGACCGAATTAGTTTTATGCCAGGTGGTGTATATATCCATATATCTATTTATATATCTATCTATTTATATATCTATATCTACATCGATCTATCTATCTATCTATCTATCTATCTATCTATCTATCTATCTATCTATCTATACACACACAGTATATAATAATTTACCTTCTATAAAGTCGTGAGGACCCTCCCTCCATGAAAGAATTAATTGGAGCATTAATTGTTGACAGCACCAGGACAACCTGAGAAATGTAAAGATGTATTCATGTAAATTATACACATACTTTGAAATAAAAATACTTTATTTCGTCTCAAATAAGATGCTATCGAAACTGTGAGACTATGTGCAACTGTAGAAAAATGCAATTTTCTGTGTTTTGTTTCTCTTCGAAGAATAGCAAATAGAATGAGGATGATGTGCTGGTCAAAGTAGTTCAGTGGTACAATAATACTCACCCCTGTGCCATCGCCCACCCACGTGAGAATTACATAGGATCCATCATCACCATTAAATCCTGTCTGGAAGAGGACAGAGAGAAAGTCCTTTTCTTAAAGTGCTCTGTTGTGTTTACACCTATACTTGTTCAATGAATTTGATTGTTGATCCATATGTTTCAGAAGTGATCAACTAGCTGATGTTCACCTCTATCATTACTTTTCACAAAAGTCTCCAGTCATTTAGACTCATTACTGTTACACAAAAAGAATTATTCAACATAATGTTACATCTCTTTCAAAGTCTGTATTTCTAGAAGACATCAGAGATTCTAAGATCCCAAGAATAGGTAGACAGAGCAGATCACAACTTTAGTTTCAATAAGAATATCTGTGGCTTCAAGTCCTCTAAGTTTGTTTGCACACCACTGACTCAAGATTTGAAGGAACTGAATGGCTTGTTTGACTGCCCATGCTCATATTCCACAGTAATGTCACAGTTTAAACACACCTCACCTCATGGGTATTGTCATCCAGAACCTGGTGCTCGGCTGAGGTGAGGGGGAGCCTGCAGGAGGTGAAGGGAGGACCGTGAGAAGCCCTGGAGGTGCCGGCGGTGCTGCTGTCCCTCCTGGGGCGTGTGCGCACTTGGCCCTGGCTCTCATCCTGCTGAGTCCGATGGAAAGTCACGGTCCTCCCGAGATTTCTGCCACCCCTGTCCACACCATCTGCACCCAGAAATACAAAGGATAACCCAACGAGGACCACAAGTCTCCAGATCATATCCGAGGTGAAAGCAGTTGGGCCCCACTTGAACCAGGAGTACCAGTGACTGTGATGCTTGCCGATACTGAGGCGGTAATTAGCGCGGCGCCGTAAAGCCCGTGGGGGTGGGAAGTGCTCCAACGGGTCATTAACATAAAAAGTGCTGTGCGAAGTGGTGCGTCCTCGGCCAACAGGTGTCTCTGCCCGCATCCAGGTGACCTGACCTGCTGGCAGATTTACAATTCCACATGGAAATTCACCTTTGGGTACGTGCAACCAGTTAAGAGATGAACATGTGAGATTCTGTGTGACTAACTTCGAAATACTGACGTGTGGTTATGTACGTCTGTGTGCAATTCTTTTATCCATGTCTAGAATTTATTGGCTGTGTTTTCTTATTTGTTTAATAGTATTTTTGTTATACTATAATCCACTGACTTTACATGTGGATGATGTGATTATTGATGAATTGACAGATTTTATCACTGATGGGTTTAAGTCCTAATGTTAGTTTTGGCATGACAGAGCCTGACGCGTAAATACCACAAGTGGCGTAGAAGCCCTGGAGGGTTGTGAAAGTGAGAGGAGACGTTAAGGAAGGATTAAAGTTTTCTTCTTTATGGGTTTATTTGTAGTGGAAACAAATGAACACAGGAGGACGACATTACCCTTTCAACTGTTCCGTCTTTTACGCACCGGAAAGTGTTGTAATTTTTACCTATTGTAATTTTCTGAGGGGCGGTTACTGTGTCGACAGTGGCTCTTCTGTCCATTACAGATATGTATTCGAATTCATTGAAATGACAAACCAAAAACAATCAATATATTGACTGAAAGTGATTTAAAAGGTGTCAAATTCTTCTGTTTTACTGCAGCTTGGCGGCAGTTGTCATTCTTTTTACAGAGCAGAACTTTTTACTGGAATGTTTTCATTTTGCCATTAATTGACTACTTTTACTTTTTAAGAAATGCACCGTTCTGACTGAAAACCACTTTTCTTTCTGTTGCATGGCAACTCTTGGTGAGTGTGTAAATGAAGAGCATACTATCAGAACATGCCCTTGGACCCTCCTCCCGCCCCATGGAAGACCTGTTGTATGTATAATTTTCTAGATCTCTATCCACATCTTTTACTTTATGACTTTGTAGCCTGAGAGGCCACAGCTTTTTCTCCAAAATGTAATTCATCCAGATGGGATCCAAACTGAGACAGTCACATTGCTTTGAAAGAAAAAGAAACCGCGCACATTTTGGAAAAGTTTAAATCAGCCGAGCAGAAAGCTTTTTTTTTTTTTTTGGTAGTTCAGATATAATCATCTAATGACTCACCTCTCATGACTTGTCTCATGTTGCTCTCTCTTTCACTAAGAACACAGTAATGAAAACGCTCTAAAGCAACCTACTAGTGATTTTCCACTTTCTTGTTTGCCAGTTATATGAATGTCACACAAATTGCCATTGTGATATCCAAGAACATACAATATCTCACTGTACCCAAAATGCACTACTTACTTCAGAGTGTCAGAGGCCCGTGTTCCCTTTACATCGGTAGAAAATAATATTTTTACAGTTCAGGTTTACCTCATCAGTTACTCACTTCCAAAAGATATGCATCATGATTGTTTTGGTGGCAATCTTTTGTTGTCTTACTATCAGGATTATGCTTTATTTGTTTGAGCATATTGAAATAGCACTTTTGTGGCAGTAAAAACCTAACTAATAAGGCAAAGAGGCTCCAGACATTTGCATTTCTTTTGGCAAATCTGTCACACTGCAGATGATCATTTATTCCCTTGTTGATTCATCAGGTCTTAAGGGACTGACTGGATGTACAGAGTCAATCTTGTGCAAGCAGCCATGAGAACAGGAAATCATTTTGACAAACCCTTCCTTGTCCATTACAGAGCTCAGGCTGTGAACCACTGCTTGTGTGGGCCTGTAAATCTTGCTTGTCAAAAAGGTCTTAAGTAGGAATGAACCTGTATGACCTGATCTGACTTGAAGATTATCCACACTTGTTTTTTGTTATATTTTAGTGTTTGAACTGAAAACACTCAGTGTAAGCGAGGATCAAATCTTTAAGAACACATTATAAGTATTTTCTCAGATAATGCTGTAGGGTTTTTTTTTATCCACTTCATTCAAGGTCACATAAAACACTGAGGAATGTGTAGCAAATCTCTGGCTATTAATCTGCTTATGCAATAATTTACAAGAAACCATTCCTAGAGACTTTCCTATTTCACAAGAGGGTGCAATGTAGTCATTTTCAAAATTTATTACACATTCAAAATATACATCACGACCTGAAATACATCATCTTCCTCTGGTTTAGTGCAAATCATTGTCAGTAGTGCTGTTACACTTGTCAGTGATTAACAGTTGTTAAACAGTGGCACAATTGCGCACAATGAAAACATACTTCTGTGGACGATGAATTCATTTCAACAAACTGCAACACAACACTGCAATGATGAAGATAGTTTCATCATTGCAGTAAGATTATGTACAACATTGTCTCCAGTATTTATGAGTTTCAGTTTCACTTGAACCACTAAAATTTGACCTGGTCCCATAGGTCAGCCTCTGCTGAAACCACCCAACGATGTCCATCCAGTGGTCATTGTCCTCCTAAATCAGTACAAAATGGTCTTTTGTACAGTTCCTTATGAGCCAATGTGTTTGGTTTTCACAGATGGTCCTCTCTGATGGTTGCCTGGGGAGAACTGTCCCTGTGTCTGGTGGTCCGGCTCCAAAATATACCGATGGTTCTGGGCGTACATGAGGCCACCGAAGGAGTCTACGATTCCATAAATGACAGCGAGGACAGTCAGCGCAGTCCCGATGAAATACAGCTTCAGAACAGCTGCCACCATGGCTCCAGTGGGAAAGAACAGACTGCAGAACGATGAGAAACCTCAGTCAAACATTGGTTTTATAAAGGGATATTGTTATGGTGGACGTTCAGAGATAGAACAAGTAGGCATTCAGTGAACAGCAGCACAGAACAAACTGTTCCGTAGTTTAGACATGGATAGACATAGTTGATGCTTATGCAACATTATGCTATTTTTCTTTTTATCATTTACAATAACATACGTAGTTAAATCCATTATTGTGATTTACATAAAAAGATCTTTATTGGGAGAAGTCAAGAAAACCTGACTTCACAGACTACATCAGCAGGGAGAGCAAAGCTACAGCTGCTGTCATCTATTATGAGAAAATAAAGAGCAGCCCCTAAAAGAATCATATTTAACTTTAAAAGGTGTTTATTTAGGTTTAATGAAGTTCTACAATGTCAATATGTGTCTGCAGATTAATTCATCCTTACATTTCCTGCTTCGGTGAAACACTAGAACCATCGAAGCCATCACAGCCACTAAAACTACTCCTATTGTTATCTAAGTCCTTCTGTGACACTGTGCTGTCAAACTAAAACGAGGACCTGGACTTAATAAAGTAAAAGGTCAACAGGGACCCTGACGAAGGAGGTACTGACAGAGCACATGGTTTCGGAGAAGAAAAAGGAGAAACCAAGGCAGTGAACTCAGAATGACTCGTGGCTTTCAGAATCCTTTCAGTCTGTACAGTACAAGTACCGTGGGTTTCTAACATACCAGGTTCGGTTCTGTGCGTCCTTCGTCCTGTTTCTCCTTCTGGACGCGCTGGAGACTGAAGTTGTCTCCCAACAGTAAACACTGTGGTTCCAAGGATATCCGTCGACAGTCGGTCAGCAGTCCGTTGAGTCTTCTTCTTTTACGTTACTATATCTTTTTGGAGCTCGAAACCCCTGAGGATCGGATCGGACAGCAGCTGTTCGCGTCTGCGTCTGTATCAGAACCAGCCGCGTTCAGTCCCTTTACGCATGTACGCACGCTGACATCATCTCAGTGGGAGGTGATTTCCTGACTCTTTACGGTGGATGAGCTGAAGCCCTCCTGGGTCGGTAGGAGTTTCCAAAGAATTGGTTTTTTCCCCTTACATGTCGTTTATATTTCAATAATTTCTTAGTTTATACAGGCTTTGACTTTTCTATTGCGATCAGCTCATCCTGACTCAAGTTTACAGAGTACACAGTAAAACAGCTGACTTACACTTAGATAATTCAACTCGAATACTCCATATTTACTTTATGAATGTACTGCTTCAGTTAGCTTCCTGTAAACTGTGTCTCCTAGTGTGTGGATTACCTTCAAACCTTCCTCAGAAGGGTATTCTAATGGGCACAATACTTCAACCTCATTATCTGTAATTTTCTTTGTTTAACAAATCCAAATCCTAGGCCCATGTAATCAGCCGAATAGAAAGATATGCAGATAATAATTCATTGTCTTTACTAGTAGCTGCGCATCTTTACGTGATCGCCTCCAGATATTTCAGGTCTGTCTAAAGGCCTAATTGCATTTTAAATTTGTTGCACCACATTAACAACCAATTTTAGACATTGAAAACGTTGATTAAGTTTAGGATAAGGTTTCCAAAATGTTCAAATTATTTCAGATTCAGGTTATTTGTAAAAGAAATAACTAGTTAGAGACGGGAATGGTGGTGAGGCAGAAGTTTAGTAATGCACAGCACTACACACAATATTACACGTGTGCATTGTACACTATATTTAGAATATTTTCACCACTATGCCTTGTACAGACATTTGTAAAACTAAAGCTGTTATATCAGCTGCTTCGAAACCACCATAAAAATCTGTCATTTTATCTTGCAGTTAGACCTGCCTTTTCATTGCCATACAGTTCATCAAATCTTGTGACCACATATTTTCCTTGGAGGGCAGCTTGCACAGTGGGTCACTGGAGGTGACCTGTATAATGAAGACCCTGGTCTGGATGTGTCTTCTGTCCACGGTGATGTGTTCATCAAGGGCATGGGTTGTTATTGTGTTGTTGACAGACTTGTCCTGGCTGCAATCTGCCATTGTAGAGACGAACATTTGACAAACACAGCTTGATTCTCATTCTGAGTGCGAAAATCTTTACTAACATCAACAGAAGATGGTGTTTTAGACTTGTCTGCACTTTGACACAGTTCATCACTTCATTATGTGCAACATAAACGGTTCCATCTGGGAGCATTTAGTATAAGATTTGTCATTCAGCATAGAGTTGATTATGTATTTTCTGTTTCCCATGCAGTGGCCTGTTTCAGCTAGGTGACATATACTCAATCTAGAATTACAGGGGAAAGTTGGGTTCACGTTTGGTAGCACGATTAAATTGAATGGGAAAAATAAATAAATAAGATTCCCAGGTTAATTATAAACATTAACATTAACATCATTTCATACTCACACCATCAGATATCTCATCCTGTTCTTAACAGAGCCTCTAAATTACATCCAAAATATTGAAAAAGGAGATGAGGGTCATACCTTAATTTAGATTTAAGATAATGGCATGTTTATGATCAGTCTAAGCCCGTGCTTTTGTCATGAAGGATTATTTCTGAACCAAGAGAGAAGTTGTTGGTCCTCTGATTCTGCTCTCGAAGCTTCCAATCTGAAAAACACTAACAGTCACTTCTGCTGTGTGCTTCATGTTGCCTGGGGGATGCCACATTTGCTAGTCTTGTGTTTGCTAAAATGTGAGCAGATTTAACTCTTCCTTGTCTTCTAGAATAATCACAACTATACTGTCAAACCACATTATTTCAATCTTTACGAGTACAAACTCATTCAAATAGAGACAATGGCATCCTGTTTTTACTACAGTGACTTTTGGTTTTTAATCCCATCTTTCATTCTATTTTAACCTCACTACTATCACATCAGATTTTGAGGTTTCATTGGCATCCTTTGGCCTAAAAGCTGTTGCTATAATGCTCCAAATATTCTCTGTGCACTGATTGTAAATAGAAAAACTATGGGAGGGTGAAATTTAAAGCCAAAAGAAAAGTGCTGGACAATGTAACACTCATCATATGCTTTCAATGACTCACAGTTCAAGATACCATATGACACACACTTTTCCCCCAAACCCACACACACTCACAGATGTACCGGTGATGGACTTGTTCAAACTTGCTTCTCTGTCATGAAACACACTGTATAAACTTGTTAAATGATCTGTAAAATTTCAACTAAAAACCTGTGAAACCTAGGGATTTTCATTTATCATAAGTGGGTATTCCAAACTGTTAGAACAAAAAATCACATTCATGAAAATAAGTGAAGAATTATAATGCTGCTGTTGTATCTTTCATAGAGAAATGTCCCTTCCCCCTGAGGCTTGGCATGAGTTGACAAGAAATTCCATCCCAAATAGACATCCATGAAGTTCACCAAAAGGGTACTAATTCATCAGACGTTTGGTCATTGGATGGTCTAAACCGCCAAGCCATATTCACAGAGACCAAACAGCATATGTCATCAGCATAAATGACTCTATCTGTGAATTGTCGCATTAGTCACAACAGCTCCTTTCTGGAGTCGTATGACTTCCTGCCTTAAAAAAAACAAACAAAAAAAACCAAAAAACACTAAACCCTAGTTATGTAACCAGTTTTACAGTTTGGGACTTGAAGTTGATGTTCTCCATTTCTCACAGTCTGCCAGACATTTCATCTCCTTCCACATCAACTTAAATTAAGTCAGTTCTCTTTACACACGTCTGATACTTTTTGAAGGAGAAACACAGAGTAAACATGGCTACTGATAAAACACAATTGTGCAACTTCAGGAACAGCAAAATCCCCTACTCAGGAAATTATCATTGTAAACAGGCTCCTTCCACTAGATGGCAGTGCTTGACAGTTGAGAGGTTAAACATAAAGCATCTCCTGCTGTCAGTGTTAATTGTTGTTGTTCATTTAATTTAGTAAAAGTTAAAATGACGACTATCACTACTACTACTACTGCTGCTGCTGCTGCTGCTATTACTACTACTTCTACTACTACTACTATGACTACTACTACTACTACTACTACTACTATTACTATTACCATTACTACTACTACTACTTTACTACTACTGCTACTACTACTGCTACTATTATTACTACTACTACTACTACCTCTACTACT
>JAPQRQ010000005.1:15254364-15277044 GCA_037367365.1 Apogon talboti | reverse complement strand
GTAAAAAATAAACTTTATATCAAACGTGTATAGACCTGGGGGCTTTGAATGGAGCATGAAGGGTTTTTGATATGCATGTTTTTTTTTTCACAAAGCCACAACATGGCTGTATTTATATTCTGCTTTATTGTAATTGCATACATACTGCCAAGTGTATATACACTTCCTTTGACACTTTTGTAACTTCAAAACCAAAATTGCCGCAACAAGTTGCTTTTTATCTTGTCACTTAACACTTGCGCTCTGTGTGACATAGAGTCTCTGTGATAGGTTTATTTTGTTTTTGATATCTTTCATCTTTACCAAACGTATGCCTTGAACTGAGGATGGATTATAGCTGCACGTGACAGCTCAGTGAAAATGCATTGAAATGCATAATGCTATACACTTTCTTGCCTCCTTGTCTTACTTTGAAACCGAATAGATGTATTTGTTTATAATTTGGCTTATGTCTGTGTAGACTTTTCTAACATTTTCATACTGGATGTCCTTTTAGTTGGATATTTTCTTTCTTTTTATTTTTAATGTTCTTGATAGTAAGAATTAAGTTGCATTCTCTAACATTCTAAAGTACTTTACCCTTCACAGGGTTCACTTGACTAGCAAAACTCTTGCAATGGGCCAGAATTGCAAGAAATCAAGAAATTGTACATGAAATTATATGGAGAAATATATTCCTATATTAAGTTGGACTGCTGCTTGTTTTCACTTACCCACCTACAGAGAGAATTCAGGTTTTTAACTGTTACTTGTCCAGTTATTGTCTGCTGTGTCCTGTTAGTCCATCTAAAAAGCACAAATATAGTCATGTTATGTTTACAGTGTTTTGGGTTTTTTTTGTTTGTTTTTTTAGTGTTGTACTTTTTCTCTTTTAGCCATAGTGTATTGCAACGCAGCCACAGTTGCCAAAACACACTGGTAACTTCTGAACCCATGTATTAAAAAATAAAGTGATCAGCAAATGCTTTTTAGATGGACACAAAAGATTCAGTAGAGATCTTGAGTAAATTTAGATGATGTTTACAGTAAAACACTCAACAGAGAACTTGCCTTTGCTGTTCAGTATGTTAAAGAATAATAAATAAATCAAAGTATCTATGGTCTGCTGTCTTGAGTTGTAGTTACATTGCAGGGTAGCAGTGGGAATCTTTAAGTAAAAAAAAAAAAAAACAAATGTTACAAAACAAACTTTATTAAACAATGTGAGAGCAAAGTTATATTTGAACATAAATAAATTAGTAAGTCTGTTATAGTTGTCTTAGTCATTTAACAGCACGACGTAATGAACAGTAGTGACAGGGTAGTGTATTTGTCCATTTTACCAGCAGAGGGCACTACAGCACCATAACCAAGTAAAATGAGTGGCTTATTGTATGGAGATTTTAAACCGACAAACACAACTTCATCTGATTCAACATGGAATTTAATAGCAATGTTACTCTGATAAATTTAAGAGCATATGACTTCAGTAGTATTTAATAAGTGCTTAATTCAGTCACAGTACTATATATTGGAATGTTGGAATGCAATAAAAACATTTGTACAAATAAATGCCTGCTTTTTCCTCAACTCAGTAAAATGTTACTGTACTTTTGACTGTATCAAACTTCAGCAACCATTATCAAACATGTAAAAGTTACAAATTACCTTTTGGCTCTTGACATTCTTGGCACTTGGACCCACATAAACATTCAGTATTGACCATAAATGTAAGCTTATCAAGCCTCCAAATAACAGGCAGCTATGTTTCTTTCATGGTATACACCAAAGGTTCTCTTAATGAAGTTTACATTTACTTGTGCGACATGTGAAACAGAATTCATTGCCATAAAGCTTTGGATGATTGGATTTTTGGTCTTTTGACACCATTATCGAAGTTTTAATTAGCTATTAGCCATTTGCACTGTTAAAGTTTTGATTTACAGGGAGTATCTTTTTCAGTTGTTACAAATCTGATTATGGATTATACTCGCGAGAACAACAGTGATTTTTGACAACCCCATACAAATTGTTAGTGTTAGCAATGGAAACTGTCCAGGCCAAATTTTAAGAGCCAACCATTTATTTTCAGAACATCCCAAAGCACTGCCCTCCCAACTCTCCCACTCCCACCCTTTCAGCTTTAACTTCCCTCCTTCAGATGTTCATTAAGATGTGAACCTCACATTTTGAAAACCTCTGGTGCTACCATGCTCTATCAAATAGGCTATCAAATAAGCTGCTAACATGCTGCACAGAGCAGCCAGTCTTCTTAATAAGTCCTCAGTGTTACCCTTGTTTGACCAGACTGTCCTTTATAAATCAATAGTCTCACTACAGATGCTCAAAGCATCGATTTGTCTGCAAACACTGATGAACTCCTCCTGCACAGATCGGTCAGCTTCAGACGACATATCGAGGTCTAGGCTTTCCTGTGAAGCTGCACCCAGTGTGTGATAGTGTTGCTGTGGATCAGCAAAACCCTGGGAGGAGCATGATGGCTGACTTGTGCAGCCTTGTTGGAGAGGCTGCTGAGCATGTCTCTCTGGGCTCGGGCAGAGAACCAGTGAGGAGCCACCGAGAGAGGTTCGGTAGAGAGAAGAGGAGGAGGAACTTCCCCTCCAGCGTTCAGGGGATGAACAGGTGGAGGAGGAGAGGGAAGGAGATGGTGGAGCACCCACAACAGTCTCTCCTTTAGATTTAGTGCTCAGAGGCTGGGGTTTAGGGGCCATGTCTACACAGGAAGAGGTCCGATAAAGGCCAGAGTCAACTGAGAGAGGATCACAGAAGCCATTGCTGGGAAGTGTACTGTGGTTGTTTATGGAGTGGTCACTACAGCGAATAGATCTAGCAGGACCAAACAGGCTCATGGGAAAGAGGGCCTCACTGAAGAGTGCCTCATCTATGCTGCGACGCAAGTTGATGGGTGAGGGTGGGCGCAGGTCTGTAGTGGAGTCACTGGTAAAAGAAGATCCGCCTGATGGTTCACCACCTCCCCCATTCTCATGTTTTTCTAAACCCCGTAAGTCTAGATCTAGGTCCAGGTCTCGATACGCTAAGGCCCGGTTGCTGTGGTAGAGCAGATCAAGGCCATTCAGGCTGCTTCCAAGCCGCTCATCCATTAGAGTGTAAAGGGGGAGGCTTTCTGTCTCTCCAAGCCCAACTGTGTCTACAATGGCCAGCTTTTCCTGCTGGCTCAGGGTCCACTGGTAACTTCCAGGCAGCATGGGTGACTTGGATGACAGTAGTTCAGTCCAGCAGCTCCCAGCAGCTGGAAGGTGGTCAGAGCAGTAGACTGGTTGTGCCACCACTAAGGCTAAGGTGAGACAAACCCCTAACTCACACAGTCTGCAGCTAAACTGAAAAGCCCACCAGGGCCAAGGGTGGAAGACCTCCTCTCCTCCAGCAACACCCATAGCATTAAGCATGGCATATAATTGCAGTCCTGCACATGCTAAAGAAAACAATGCTGAAATACAAACAGTGACAGCTGCACGATCCCAATCACGGCTCTCTGCAAAGGGGCAACGATTATAACGCTCAGCAGGTGTAGGAGATGTGTTGTTCAGGTGGTAGATGTGCTTTGAATCCGCCCGGACATAGATGTAGAACACAAAATAGGCAGCTGACAGGAATGTTGCCAGGGCTACAAAAGCTCCGCGAGAGATCAGTGAAAGAAAGAGGCAAAGGGGAGGCTTTTGCTGGTAAAACTTGAGTAATGTCACTGGACCGAATGCAGCAGCAAAGTGCAGTACAACCAGGCAGGCCAGGAAGCAGGGTCTCTGAAAGGCAGAGTAAGAGAGCTGCATTCTTGAGCGCATGGAGAGCAGAAGAAAAACTAGACCAAATGCTGCAGTCAGACAAGGAAACGGTGCCTCGTAGAGCATCAGTGAGGCCTCTGTGGAGGGTAGGCGGTCCTGATGGCCATAGGCATCGTATAGGAGTGAAAACGACCTGGTACAGCCAGCAGCTAGAAGGAACAGGCTGACCAAAGCAAAGTAGCCACATCCAGAGGGGCATCGAAGTGGTAGACACAGCAGGTTGAGTGCTGAGGCCAGTGTTAGCATAGCAAAGATGCAACCAAGGCCGTATACATGGACCTCCCAGGCCATACCCCAGGCTGCCATGGCACTGTTCCAGTCGGTGTAAAGGGGGACCAACATAGGTGGGGCTGGGATCAGAAAGGGGTTGTTTGATTGGTTCACGGCAGTGTTGTTTAGCATGGTTCTCACATCCAAGGCAGTCGTAGTGTCCCAGGTGTCCGTGTTGTTGCAGATCCCAAAGCGTTCTTTATTACAGTCTGGAAGGAAGGTGATGTCGCTGTCCACTGGGTTTGTCATCCAGTCTTCAGTGGTCATCTGAATATGGGGAGTTTCTGAGGGAAAAACAGAAGTTCAGTTCTAATATGCTTTGTATCACTGATGGCAGAAGAAGAAAACAAAAAACAAACTGTTAATGCCCGCTTTAATCATCCTCTCATTAGAAGACAAGGAAACAATTGAATAATGTTGAAACTACTAGTTCAAGAGGATAAATTGGCTCACATCCAGGATGTTGAAAGCATGCTTTACTGCTAATGGGCTAATCCTGTTCAAAAGCCTGTAAGAAGGCAACTTCAAACTGGGCTGGACCCAGAAACAAGGCAGCAGGGGAAGTGTGTGTGTGTGTGTGTGTGTGTGTAAGAGAGAGAGTGATCAGGCCACTCAAAACCACAAAGCCAGTTTCTCTTGGATTACGTAAGCCATCTGGAGTTTCCATGCAAGTACAGTTTAATTATGATTGTGTTGGACATGTTTTAGCACTGTGAAGGAAAAGGCTGTTTCAAAGTGGTTTAACTTTGGAAATGAGAGAATAACTACATATGTGTGCTTGTGTGAACGTCAACGAGACACCTGCAAAACACATTACACTGTTTGTGCAGTTCAGTCAGTGGCGAATGACTTGAGCAGTGTACAAGTAAATGCCTTACACATGGGTAAACAGAAGCACATTTGTCAGTTTCCTTGTCTCCACACCACTTATCCACACATCACCATGCTTGTTCTGTTCCATAAGACATGGCTACAACTGTGTGCATGCTATCTTTTCACTACAGAAGGAAACATACAGTACTGAGACCTTTAATCTAATAATAGCAACTCCCAAACCTTATTATATTTGAACAAAAGGTAATCAAAGGGTAGAGAAGGAAAACAGCTTCTAATTGCATCTTTTTCATTATGCAGACACACAGGCTTATCAGTCATCTTGTACCCTAAGACAATCAGTCCTCCATAAAGAGACGGGCACTGTAATACACCTAGGAGAGGGACACATGAGCAGGAGAACCTGACAGTACAGTTCAGAACACAAAAGGCTGGTTTAAGAAAGAGTTTGCTTATATTCAAGAGTATGATTGTGTGTGAAAAATTGTCCTAAATACAGTTAAAAGTATCACTGTGATGCTTGTCTAAAACAGTCAGAAGAGGTTTGAATATGTTTAGCGATGCCTGGAGAACACATTACTATGTGCGGTACTATTATGTGCCAGTTTAAGACCTCATGTGTGCAAACGTCAGCACTGCAAAACCTCTGAATCTCTGTGTATAGATTGAAGATACAAGTTTATTTCTTACTTAAAATTTAAGGAGAAATACATGTGGCAGAGCATTTTTTTTAAGTCCTTCTGATCTGTCCTTTATAGACTTATTTTTGTGTTTCCCATCCCACCCTGTCCTGGTCCCCTAATTTGTTCTTTTGTTTATGGTTTCCCTTCAACACCCTCCTCAAAAAGAAAAAAAATGGAGAAACTCCCATAGGTGGGTTTGTTATTTTTACACAGGGATGGTTTTCTACATTAAACTCTTCTCTTAGACTGCCAGGAATTTCACAACTTTCCTTAATATTTTTGTAGCTCTTATCCATCCACAAATATCCTTATTTGACATATGTTTCCTCCATCATCTTTAATGTGTAGTTCTGCAGCTTTAGGGGAATAGTCTGTAATGGTTGGCACTGTATGTCAGTATTCAGCGCTCTAACTTTGCTGCCTTGATGCTGAAATGCAAATAGCCTCAAATATTTCTTATTTAGGTGAATGTTCTCTGTGTAGTATGTATAAGTTCATACTGGGTTACATACCATTAGTGAACAGAAACTGTTTTTCTGCCTCATGAGTTGCAGGGGATTTTCATAAGTGCTCACCATCAGCATTAACACCTCCTTTACTTTATTTTTGACAAAATCTATCATTTTTCATCATTAATCTCTTAACCCACGGAGCTGAATCACAGTCCGACATTGTGATGAAAATGTGAAGCTGTAGGAAACGTGACTCAATGGCTGTCGGTGCATCTCTTAGTTCAACACTGCAGTTTTATTTCAGATGGTTAAGCTACATTTAATGATGTTCTTCACATGAATAAAAATGCAGGTAGTGGAGGTCTGCTTAAGCTGTCATGAAACTTTAAGTGCTTCTGTCCTCTTTGGCAGGTATAATAGGTACATCCATACATATTACAGGATTTTCTGAAAGCACTTGTGCAGGCAGTTCCAAATTAAATTAATATGTAAATACAAAAGCATGTCAATTTATCAGACAAACAAAGCAATTAATTTCTTTCACGAATGCTTTTCAGTGTCTGTGAATATGTATATATTTTTCCTCCTCTTGTTGGCAAGTTGTTTTATTTGTTTGTTTTTTCTTTGCTTTTCTTTACATGGTCTAAATAAACTTCAAATTCAATTCAAATTTTCATTGGAAATAGTGGTGAGACTACTTTTTATGTCAGCCTCAACAAAACACAGAAACAAATGCCTTCATTGGTTCTCTGGTGTTGTGTTGAGGAACTCAGGATGAATTGTGTCTAGTTTTGTTGAAATCATGACATTATCAGTGTAAAATTGGCTCATAAAATATATCAAAGCTTAAATGAACCTGTTCTGTTGACTACCATGACATCATATCATAACACACAGCACCAGTGCAGGAAATCTGTCTAGAGTGGAAAAACAAACACACAGCTGCAGGCTCTCTGAATGTGGGGGCCACTGATAGCGAGGGTGGGGTTCAGCCCGCTGTTATGCCAGTGACTCGCCTGTCCATTTGTTTGCTTTTACAGGGTGATGGTTAGGATGCCACGAATCAGGCAGGGTGGGAAAACGTGACCAGTAGCTGAATTAGCGACATGTTTTGCTGTCTAGCTCATGTCAGTGAATGTTACATCTGAGCTGCTGGCCTAGCTGAGCAGAATGGACAGGGTTTGGTATGTGGTGACTGCAGTACACGGATGGATCAAAGCGTCACGGTTCACTGTACGCCCTGTCATCTGACACATTCCAAGAGGAAAAAGTCCCTCATTGCTAAGAACAGGACCTGAATGGAAGTAAAAGCGTAATAACTGACACATCACTGTAGCTTATAAACTTATAAATGTCATCTTCTGAGCACGAAAGTGTTTAAGTTTCTACATCCAGCTCAGTGGGTCATTTTTTGTGAAGAATAGTTTACTGTAAACAGTGTAAAAGTATTCAATGGCCGTATTTATATTGTTTCATTCCTCTAAGGGTTTTAACCCAAGGTGCTTTAACCTCTACAAGCCTCTTCTGATGTTAAATGACACACAACTCCACGCTCTTCTTTAATTGGCTGCGTGTTGATTGTGTGTCGTAAAACTGGGAGCTCAATGTACTTTTAATCTGATTGCCTTCATTTTCAATTTGGCTCACCTCAGAAAAACCAATTTAGTCCGAGCTCATTGTGCCCCCCCCCCCCCACACACACACACACACACTGAGGACGAGCTGCTTGTATGTGTGTTGGGAAATGTAAGGCTGAGGCTGTGAGCCTGATGCAAAAACACCTTCTGTGGGTCCATTAAAGTAAACGCAGCAAAGCATGTGTGTGTGTGTTGCTTTTGCTGAAGGGTGGATATATTTATTTTTACAGTCACAATCTCATCACACATAAAGCCAGAGAGACTCTTAGTGTCCTGTCGTCGGCAAGTGGCACATTTGACGGATCTATTTTTACAATTCACATGACAACATCTGCTATTCTGGTCGAGGTAATGTGGGTTACATCTGCTCCTGTGAACTGGGATACATGTGGATCTTTTTTTAATCAGCTATTTTACCAGAAATCAGTTGAGTGATGATCAGATAATATATATGTATGACATTTTGTAGGTTGATGTTACATCACAGCTGCCCAGATGCGGATGGACTTACACATTGAATCTGTAATCAGGTATTCATGATTACATTTAAAATACAGTCCATTAGTGGATTTAGTGGATACTGTGTCTCTTTAAGGCAGATATTGTGGGAAAAAAAAGTGATTATTCCTTTGAGTTCCAGTACAGAGAATAGTTTTTTTTTATCTATGTATTGTAGTTTCAGAGAGCGTTTTAATATTGATCCAAAAGCACAGCCTGACTGAACTGCTCTTCTCTCCCTTTGGAAGCAATTGCTGCCTTCAGCCAAAGGATGCAGGGTAACTGTTAGTCTTCATCCTCATTCAGGTTTACAGGTACTGAAACAACTGTTTACAGAAGAGGAAGAGCTTATGAAGCAACCACCATGTAGTCCTTTTCACTATCTTTGTCACAGGAAAAAAGACTCATGCTTAAATAGAAAGTTTCCATGAGTGTTTGTTCACATCTTAATGAGTGCGTTTGCTTACTTGTGCTCCGCAGCAGAGATGTTGTTATCAGCTTGGCGGATGGCGTGAAAATATTTGTCAACCTTGTCTCTCCATCCTCGTCCGCTGCTGATGGAACCACATCTTCCTCAGCCTCATCCTCCTGATCCTCTTTAGCTGGCAGCTCTGAGAAGACACATGCAGTTTAACCTCAGTGACGATGAATACAATTAAAGTGCACAGCGTCATAGCTCCAAAGAAGTCTGAGAAAAACAGATTAGCAAACGGTAATCTGTAGCCTCCCAAAGCGAAGTTTAACCCTCTCTGGTCTCTGCACACATCGAGGACTTTACACTGCAGAAAATGGAAAGACTGTATTTTTAACCCAGTTCTGTCAAATGGATCAGCCTTTATCATCCACAGAGTTGTACTCAGTCATCCATAGCACAGTAGTCTGGTTCTCTGTAGTCTAATTAAATTGACAGTCCTTTGTGTGTCTGTGTGTAGGTGTGTGTGTGTGTGTGTGTGTGTGTGAGGGTGTGTGTGTGTGAGTAGGGGCAGTGGAGGCCTCTTTGGTACATGCTGGATTCAGACCTCTTGTGCGATCACAAAATAGAAATAAACAAGGAAATGACATTTTATATCTTAGTCAAAACAGAGAAAAAGTACAAAAAACAAGAAAGAAAGTGACAGGAAGAAGCAGAACGTAATGAATGCATGATACAACTGCATCATTTTCTTTCCTCTTTGGTACACGCTCAAAATATGTTTTCACAGTCAGCCCTCTGTCCAGGATTTGTGCGTTTTATGAAACAGTACAGCAGTTATAAATGAATGATGAACCAGCAGAGATTTGGGGGAACATTGAATGAGCGAATCGTTTGGGAAGGAGTGAGTTATGAAGTAAGGGATGTCAGACGTGTGTCGGTTTATTGCTTCAGAATAATGAATATTAAAGGAGAGCATATCGTAGGACTTGTGGGAGAAATAATAATTCAGAAAAAAATGTTAATGGCTCTGAAGTTTCTACACAGAAGCTACTACAGCTCTTTATAATCTAGGTACACACAAAGCTTGAGCTGAGTTGTAAGTTTAAAAAGGCTCTGAAGCACAACCTGCTTCTGATGTCACTGTTTATGTCCACGCTATGGTTTTAAAAGAGATGGAGAGTAATGAGTGACAGAAATAATCCCACTACAACTGACACTCAGGGGACTTAAATAGATTATTAGTGTGTCCAGTAATCACATGATCAAGTAGCATGTAATGTCAATGAACGACATCAATCATGTCAATGTGATTGATGACCCTCTCTCTCTCTCTCCACCAATTTCCTGACCGTATTTCCACTGTTGCTACAAAATAAAGGAACAATGGAAAATAATGTCCTTAAAAATACATAAAGATTTTTTACATTTACACACTCCTTTTAATTGTTTTAAAGAGTAAATTTGAACATATTTAGTTTTGTATCTTTGTTGGTTACTTTGAGTTTATTACTTTGAGCTCAGAAATTTATTAAAAAGGGCTGTTTTTTTATTTATTTTTTTATAAAGGTCTGCTCCTTTTCTTTTTGTGTAAACATTTTTGCTGTATTTTTAGTAGTCTGGTCAAATGTGGAAGTTTTTTTTTTTTTGTTTTTTTTTTTACAAAGTAACACCTAGATGTATCCCTTTCTTTGAACTGTTGCCTTTTAATATTCAAATACAGAAATGATTAGATATTGTTCAGTACTCAACAACATAGAATCATTTTCGTTATGATTATACATCATGATTATAGATCGTTAAATATGCTGAGTATTTTATGTATAATCACTTGTGTATGCAATTCTGATTCCATGCAGTATACAAACACTTTTGAGGTTGAATGTCCATAAATTTAAAGGTATGTCAATATTTTAAATTTTTACGGAGGATCCTCCCATTCAAAAGAGGAACACATCTCTTTAGCACATCACAAACAAAACTACTGATGACCAGCTATTTAAAGAGATGCTGCTGACAGAGCAAAACAGTGAGCTGAGTGGGATGATGAAAATGTTACTGAAGCACACTGTTTTCATGTTGGACGCTCTGAGTGTAGAATCTTTACTTTATTGTTATTGTAGGTTGGTAAATGAATATATATATATATATAATGTCAGCCGATTAGTGAGTTTTTTCATACAGAGGTCCATTGTTTCTCATCCATCGATCTCAATGAAAATGACTTCATTTCTTCAGATCTACACAAGATGAAAGTCTGAATGAGTCCTCAGTTCATCCTGAGAGTCTAAACTAAGTTAAACTTAATGGGCACAAGTGTTTGCGGGAATTCTGGTCGTTTTGATGTTATTCAATGCTTCAAAAGCTCCTTGTTATCCAAGGCTTTTGGAGGTAATAAACAGAAGATAATGCTGCACTCCATTATACTCTGCTGTGTGTTAAAGCCTGGAGTGAGTGTGTGAGATAATATATGCAGGGGTTTGTAACAAACACAAAGATAGAATTGCTTTGTGGCGATCTGGATGCTCATAATCCAGCACATTACGATGATGTAATGACTTGAATTTTTTAACGTACTTGCATGAAATTGCATCATGTTGTTTCTAATTTGGCTCATAGTTACTAAGGGATTTATAGCACATTCATTTTGGTTTAGAGAGTATTAATCGTATTAATACAAGCACAGATGTGCATTTTTAGAAGTCAGCTACTTTTGTTTTATTTAGCATGACTGCTGCTTAGTTTCAATACATCTATTTTTTCTTATATTACTTTTTTAGGGAGTCATTATAAGATTAACTACTGTCATCATACTGTGCTCTACTTGCAGGTATTAATAGAAGTATTTTTCTTTCTAAATTTTGTACCAGGTTATTTAAGATGCATGTCACATGCTCTGTGTGTACAAACATTTCCATAATCAATTACCCTATCAATGGTTGCTCTTTGGTATTTGGATCACTGAAACAATACATCCCTGCAGGTATTAATGTAGTGTGTTATGGGCCTTGTTTCACCACAGTCTATTAGCACAGCTTTCAGTAATGGGAAAGATGGGAGGAGGGGAAATAGAGCAGGATAAAATAGGGCTTTCTGGAAGAAAAATTACAGCAGTGGCTATCTGATATGTGTAGAAAACCTATATTTTTTACCCCCACATCTCATCACGCTAAGCCTCCACATTATTTTCCCCTTATATGCCTCTTTTTTTCAAGTCTGTTCTTATAACCGTCCTTGGTATTGGATGTTAGAGTGTCCCTGTGTAGAGGATTTGACACACATGCAGTTTTTTTACCTGACTGTCTTCTCAAGGGCAATGCCACAAGGTCTCTGTCTCAACAAAAACCCAATGACTTGTTTGAAATGACTCACTCTATGCAGCATTTACGCAAATTGTGGACTGATACAAAGCTCACACAGGGATAATGTATGATAATGTAGGGGTGCTGTGCTTTCATTTTCTTCTCTGCATCTTTGTCCTTTTTGAGGTTTGTAATCATTGGAATTTTACCCCAGTAGACTGAGGGTGTAAAACACCCTAGACCTGTGGTTGTCCATCCCTTTTGTGTGACCAGGATCTTCTCTGATCTGTCAGGACATTTTCAACCTTGTGGGCAGCCATGCTTGAATTCTCTGTCCATGGCAAAAAAAAATGATTTGTGTTTGTACAGTGACAAAAAGATTGCAAAAGGAGGAGGGTACCAGGGAGGGTGATATGGAAAGGACTAAATGGCAAGAAGCATGCTCAGCATCCATGAACAGCAACTGGCGAGCGGATGGTCCCAAAGGAAAGGTGGTGGTTTCGCTGAGTGTGCGCTTAGAATACTGATACACAGCCAAAGCAGCCCTCCCCACCCAGGCCAAGCCCTCATCTCTGTATTCAGCCACACAGTGCACACCCCAGAACAAGTGCAGACATAACACTGAGCACTGCAGACAAAACACAGCATCTATCAGCTGAGCAAACTGAAGTGCACAGTAAAAGATACAAGAGCCAGATTGGGTAAAAAGCACAAACTGTAAATCCTTTTTTTCTGAGGCCTAGGAGCTAATGTAAAAAAATGTTTTTAAAGGAGGGTTTTTAACACTGAATAGATTATGCATTGTAAGAATGATTAGATTATAACATAAACTTGTTTTGCTTGATGATGAATTAATAAAAGCAATTAAAAATCAGTGTTACCATGCATTGATAGATATGGTGTTAGAGTTCAATGGTAGCTACTCTAAATGCACTAGTTGAATATAACTATGTCTTGCAGAAGAATATTGCACATTCAAATATATGTACATTATTTAAACATCATGCCAACAAAACTAAGCAACCTGCTGAGAATAATCGACTCATCATTCTGTGGCTCAACCTTTAGCCCTGTATGATGAATGTGCCTGTACCTGGAGGAGGATGTTCCTCTGAAAACTCATTAGGCATACAGATAGCAGACTGCCATCAGTGTTGGGGGATGGGCCAAGGAGAAGGAGGTACCGCCTCAATGTCAAGTCAGGAAATTTTCCACATTTCCCCAGAAATCTCTTGGCTAAAAAACTCCCACCGAGCAGCATTCAATCAAATACTCTTTCCTTCCACTCAGTGAGGTAATGGCTTATGCAATGTCGGAGTAGAACTGCTGCTTGAAAACTCATTACAGCTGGATTGTCAAGACATTTTGACATAGGGTGGTACAACGCACTGCTACCTACTGGGAAACTCCAGATTAATTCACAGAATGGATAGGGACAATAGACAACAGCAATGCACATAGTAAATAGTTTTAACTGTCAACCACAGTTGATGCTTTTATAGAGTTTGATGATGTTATTATTAAATTAAATGTTTTATTCAATTATGCAATACAAGTAATCTTTTTTTTTACATCTGTACTTTGAGACAATCACCATTTACTGTAGGTGAGCTGCTTTTTTTTGCCAAGACAGATTCCTAATCTAACCTCCATGCTTTACTGCTGCTTTAACACTGAATAGTACCACGTGGTGTCAAAATGTTGCAGATTTAAGTTGTCACATCAGTAACTTACATTCATCCTTACTGTATCTATTCTTCAGGAACAGCAAGGTGCTAACATTGTCTTAAAATATACTAAAAATGTGCTCCCTTTGACCACTCATCATGTCAGAAACATCATCAATCAACCAGAACTACGTGCAGCCTTTTGACAATCTACTGAACACTGAAAACCTGTCTACTCATGATTGATCACGTCTACTGGGTCAGTCCAGACACTATTGATTTCCTTCACTTTGCTTACCTCCTGCTATTGGGAAGGTAACCTTTAGGCTCTCGGTTGTGGATTCCAGCACTAGTTTGTCATCGATCCTCATGGCAGTAGTGATGACCTCTTGCTGTTCCTCCGCCAGCCCTGACTGGGCCTCAGGGAAGACCACGTCAGCCCCTCTCGAAGTGGGGTGTGCTTCTATCATTGTTGTCTCCTCAACACTCAGACTAACACCCAAGTCTTGATGTTTTGTGACAGACATGTTTTCTGAGGAAGTAGAAGGAGCGGTAGGCCCTAAAGAGTGTCTGCTCAGCGTAATCTCCACCAATGCTGGGTTTACTGTTGTGGTCTTGGCTGGTGCCCATGTCAAGGCAGTGCGAACTGTAGTTTCTGATGCTATCGTCAATGAGATCTTTTCTGAAATATCTTCTGCCCCCATTTTATCAGTGTGCTCCATTGGGAGGTGTTGTGCAGTGGCACTCATGCTGGGTCTGGCTGCATGCACAGTGCCAAATGTTGTGTGGGTATGTGTTGCATTTTGCTCAGGAGGGTTTGTGCTGGCGGTACTTTTTGTGAACAGAGTGTTTATGACAGAACTGGTTGTGGGAGAGTAGGAGTCTGAAACAAGAGTATCATTGTCGCTCTGCGCTATGCTGCTGTGTGGAGAGCTTGATGACCCAGTGGGAAGTGGCTCTGTTCTTATCTTTGTCACACTGGTTAAAAGCCCCTGAGTCAAGGTGGTGGGTGGTTCAGAGGTTTCAGAAATGCTCCCTTCTCCTGAACCCGACTGGTCTTGCAAGTGATCGATTGTTTCTGTCAGCCCTTTGGAGGTTGTGGTTAGTGCAGCTTCCTCCTCATTACTGTTGGAGCTTCCACCCCATAATGATGACAAACTGAAGGACAGAGGAGGGAAAGATGGGAGCTTTGGTAGAGAAGCTTTAAACCAGTAAGAACTAGATTTATTCTCAGGTGGGTTTTCTCTTGATGGCGTGGCTTTAGGTCCCCAGGGCGCTTCTTCATCGGCCGCCGACTGCCTTTGAAGTAGCAAAAAACACCACCAGAGGAAAGCCAATGTCCGGCGAAGGCGAAGCATGCTGTCAGCGATGGTGTATGGATCAGTCACATGTTGTTGTCCATCCTCCTGCTCCCTGAGGCGAGTTTGACTGGTTGACACGCAAAATGGCCTGAAAGACAAGAGCAAACAGGACACTGAGTGACACACTTTGACTCCATCCTCATCTAAGTTTAACTTGATGAAAGCTGATAGAATTTGCCTCTGTTGAATTTTCTTTTCATCAAACATTTTTAGAAGGCTGGGCTTTGGTTTCTCTGAGTGTGACCTGATTTTCATCTACTTTTTTCCAGACCATAAAGTAAATCAAGGATAGAAACTATGCCACCCATTGCAAGCAACTGCTGAAGTTAGCAGGCTGAAAATATGTGAACCACCACAAATCACAACAACGACTTAAGTATTATGGACACCCCACAATTAGTGGTATCCCGTTAGATGTGGTGGTCAGTATTTATGTCAAGCTGTTGCTCACATGCGTACTGTGTTGCTGGGATTGGGCGGCTTCACTCACTGGCCAATTAAGTGAAGAATGTCCATCCATATGTATTCTGCTCAGTGAGGAGTGGTCAATAAATAATGTCTTTGAGTAGAGCTGGGGGAGATTAGTGAAGAATTAGCGTCCGGGGTTGCCAACATAAGAATAGAGGAACCTCTTTTTTCTTTTGTGAAGCTCCAAGTGGTTCAAAGTCACTAGCCTGTTGCCTCAGTGAAAAGCTTGGAGCACCCAAGGAATTTTTCCTGCAAGAACAACAACCTGTACGCTCTAGCTTTGCTTAACTCCCCCAGCTTTAGCCTTGCTGTCTTTCAATCTTAAATATATTTGTTCTTTAAAGCAGAGAGGGAGAAGGATCTGGATGTGTGGGAGTGTGTCACAAAAAACACAAAAAATGCTTTGGCGCTGAAGTTCTCTCTGGCTGAACACTCTATAGATGTTATTTTTTATTGTCAGCCCCTGTTCTTCTTTCTGACAAGCATATATAGTCATGTTCCTTCCTAATCCATGCCTGTTTTCTCTGTATTCATGCTCTCTGGTACTTTCTCTTTTCTTTGGTAAACACACAAGAGCAATCAGTTCCTGCTAAGAGTCTCCAGCCTGTTCTCACTCATCAAGAGAGCAGTGACTTGACCTGCCATCTCCCCTTGTGCTTCTGCCTCAGGGAGTTTTACCAGCATGGATACGCGATCATATGCTGAGATATGAAAACTGACTACCAGGGGGGTCAAACATAGATCTTCCCACACACTCCCTAGTTTTGGCACTTTGACTGAACACCATGAAATCAGTTTGCAATGAGGTGAGGTTGTTTTTAGATGCCTGTGTTGAAGCCTGCACCAGTCAACCCACACACAGCGTGCACAGTTGATTTAGATCTGATTGTGTATATTAGGGCACTTGTGTACTTGTTCACCCACACATAATGTTCTGTGGTAAGTACACACACCTACATACAGTACATGCACATTGTTGAATTTTTAAACACATTTTCAGAGAAATTACAGGTAGAAAGTATTTAATATTGACTTTAATGTGAAAACTATAGATGACATTTTATTTTGAAATCTAACTTTTTGATTAATCGTGAACCTTGAGGCAAATTATTGCATATCCTAGATTGCCTTCTGGTAGATTTGAAGCATAACTGATTAATTATTTATACAGTGGAGAAGATGTTTAATTTATTTTTGCAAACATTCTCATTCTTACAGTGCAGTATTCGCTGAGTATCACCTAGTGTGGTTAAGGGAAACTCATCTACTGTGCAAAGGGTTTGTTTACTTTGCATTACATCCACTACATCCTGTATAATTCAATAATGTATTGTTTTCTTTGTTACTACAGCTTCATGCATATGCTGTCTACCGAACAACAGTTGGAATACAAAAGATTTCTGTCTAATATCTTACAGTGCCATTAACAACAACAGTGTTTTAACAACAATCTAACACACAATATGGGCTGCTTACATCCAGTTACAATTACTTAGAGTGAAGTAACAGAGCAGATGTAATTTTCATACTTCTGTTTTCTTTAAATATAGAATCTTCTTAGTCACAGAGTAGCACTAATTTATACTGAAAATTGGTATCAACTGTAGTTTATTTGTAAAATGTAAATATAATGAATCATGCTATGTTTCTGGGTCCCACTTTTTCAGTATACTGAAATGTAAAAAGACCAGTTGTGTTTTTGACAAGGGACTGTTCCTCAAAAACATTCAAACCAACAATTAAGATAACTGATAAAGTAGCTCAAAAGTGAATCTCAAACCACACCATAGTATTATTATATTTTGCAGATTGTTCCTTTAACCTTCTTGTCACAATTGTTATCACATCAAATGTATGCCTGTTAGTGAAGGCATTGTCTGGTTTGACAGGCAGCAGAGCAAATGGAAAGGAACCATAAAAAGTGTCTGTGGGGAATTTACAAGTCCCATCTATTATTTTGCTGCCGTTTTGTCTCACTACTCCTGACAAAGACGAGGCCTGGCACTGTAGTGTGCTCAATAGAGCAGAGATGGAGAACAAGAAGGAGAATCAGAAAAGGAGGGCAAAGAGCAGAGACAAGGGCAAGAACGGAGATGGACAAAGAGAGATGGACAAAACAGCGTATTGACATTCAGTTTTGTCATTCATAGTCCAGGAGGATAAACTCAACCACAGTCTCCCTAATGCTCATCTAAGTTTGTTGCCAGAGCCTCTTTGATTAACTCTGCAAACAGACTCCTGTCTTTCAATTTGTTCTGTGTGTAAGTGTGTGAGTATGTGTGCATGCGTGTGTGTGTGTGTTCTCCCTCACCCCCCTCTCTCAGGACCATCAGCCATCTTGATTTAAATCTGCCATCAACCTGCTGTATCTTCTCTATTTTAGAGGACATTCAAAGCATCATTAAGCTGTTACAAGCCTCTTTGTGGTCACTTTCATGCTTGAGGCCAATGTAGTAACACTAATGACAGAGAACAAGGTAAATGGGAATATAGAGTCTTGGAAAATGGAAAAATAAGGGTGTAGCAAGAAAAGTAGGAGGGCTCTTCAGGGAAGGGTGAAAAAGATAAGCAGTGGCCAAATTAAAGGAAAGCATCATTTAATAATGATTGAATGGCTTGAAGAATCTCTATACTAAGAGGAATAATAAGTAAAGATGAATTGACTGCAGCCAATGCCGTTACTATTCAACAAACCTGCAATAAGCACAGCAAAGCCTGAGGATCAATGACACAGTCCTGCACAATTGAGTAATTTACCTCCCTGCAAATGGCTGCTGTTGGCCGCTGGGTGACACTTTTCTGAGTCTGCTGTGTGGGTGTACAGATTTACAAGGACTCACTCTAGTTCTACTCTGCTATATTTCCATGGTAATAGATGTGCATGCACTTGCATGTGAGTATGTATTTACATGTGCATCCTCCTACGTGCTGCTTCATGAGTGATAGGGCTAGTATTTTCAATTGCACCTCTTTAACACCATGGCTGTATCTTCCATTTAGGTCTAGAGTCAACTTAAGGCTTTTTCGTGTTTTCCTCTGCTGACTGACTTTGATGCTACACAGAGATGTCAGCACTGTTGAGATTCAATCTGATTGGACTCTGAAAGCCAGCAGGGATTTATTCTGTATAAAACAGGATATTTGAAGGGCTTTATAAGGTGTTATGGAGCTTAATGCATGTGGATATCCATCAATAATCCCCTCCTTGCCTTGCCACATATACAGAGCAAAATATACAGAGCAAAGTATAAGATATCAGCTATATTCTGAATCATTTTGTTCTTCACTCTTCAAATTAGGTGCATGCAGGTTTTAAACTGCACAACGTACTTCTGTTTGTGTGACAGAGCCTTCATGTGTATGTTTAAAACCTCTTCACACAGAAATGGCACAGCTATAGTCAATAGTTCCTGGGTAATATTGACTATAATGAGAACCACTCTCATGTCTGAGAATAACCAAACCTCCAGTTGCATCCAAATGAGCAGCATCATAAACCCTGCGGATGTACTGTAAGTCCCACAGGCTTACAACAGTCTGACTCATGCTATTTACAAACAAGATTATTGCCTTGCAGTTCTGATCTGTGGGCTTTCCTCTGGACAGTTCAAATCTCCAGATGAAATGAAATGATGCTTCTACTCTGTTAGCAGAAGAGTGAATGATATGAAACCTGTTGATTCCTAAAAATGTTAATTTTCTATTTGGACAGATTGCTTTGGTTTTCCCATGTCTCTTGTAATTCCACCTCTTTGACAACCAACATTGACAGCTTATAAAATATATTCTGCATGCTTGAGAATTACATTACTAATGCTAGGATAAGGCTTGTGTTAGCCCACAGTAGATGAATGCAGTGAACCTGCTTATTATAAAGGATGCTCTCAGACACAAGCGTTCCACCGGCTGCCTTTGCCATGGTGACAGCTGAAGCCAAAGACGTCCCGCTAATCCCCCGGATTTGAGCACCTTTTGGACTTCACTGTTCTGCTTGTAGGAGTGTGCTGCGCACACATGCAAATGACTAGTTATACACACACACATACACATTCAGATACAAACAATACAGTCCACACATGCATTTGCGAACTAGCAAATAATGCACAAACAAATGTGCTTCTCTGTACTCAGTTCATCCTTATTCAGACATAGAAACAACCAACATGGGATCATGTTACATGTAACCCACCAGCTGTGTGTTGTTGTATGTCTACTCAGTTGTGCTCAGCTGATATGCTGGCACACACAGCACTCAGCTTCACATACACACCCAATGACATGCACATTGCTTGTTTTGGTTGTGAATTTGTCCCTGGACAATTCCCTCTCATATCCTTAATCTTGCTTTTAATTAGTACCAAGTCATTCTATCAACCACAAGCCCTCTTATATTTGTGAAGAAAATATACAGTATGTGTGTGTGTGTCAGTGTGTTTATCTATAGCTGCAGATACAGTGTGTATCGGCGTGTAACAGCATGCTTATGGGAGTCAAATCCACACATTCCCTGTTCCTAGATACAGAGCAGCTGACTAACACATGCACGCTCAGACACAGGGTGAGAGGTACAGTTATGTAAAAATGCAGATGAAAACATCTCAGAATCTTACCTACAGATGTGTGAAATAAGATGGAGAATTCTCAGCCAGCGGTGTGTGTGTGAGTGCTGCAGGAGAGACTGTCTTTCTGAGCCTGTGTAGGTTTGTCTGTGTGGAGCTGAGTTCCACTCTCCCTCCCTCCTGCTCTCTCTCTCTCTCACTCGCTCTCTTTCCCTTTCCCTCCCTCTCTCTCTCTGTTTGTCTCTATCTCACTCTCTCACTGCATCAGTCGTCCACTGCGTGGCTGCCATCACAATGCCTGTGGTCACACCTCACTGAGCAAATTGTTCATTAGCAGAGATCGCCCACTGCTACAGACACTGGGAGACAGAGTTGAACAGACCACTATAGTTAATGAAAACATATACTCTGAATATTACATGAAGACATTTGGTTTATGTGTGTACAAAGAAACACAGTTTAGGTTTGTGATATTCATGTAAAAGGTCATTATTTTTATTACAGCTTTGATCCATTTTTCATAGTGACCATCACCTCTATCAGTTATGATACACCAGATGGGGTTAGCCTGGTTATCTAAACCACTTTATTTTAGAATAAACCCAATTATGATAGAAACTATTTGAAATGCATAATTTAAAACTTGAGTGTGACCAGTAACACAAATGTCTAATTTCTTACTAACTCTTTTTTTGACCACTTTTTGGCCACAATGGAAACAACCTTTAAAGACATATTGTACTAATCCATTTTAACGCAATATGTCTTTTTTGGTGCACATATGTTTATTTACTGCAGAGCTGATTGACAATACATTTGTCTGTACATTTCGCAGTGCTTTTGTCATTGACTTCTCCATGACAACATCAACAGTGTTTAATCAGAGGGTGTTTCTGTTGTGCACAAACTTTGGCACAGCATTTTTCTGATGGTCGCCCCATATGATCCCCAGCAATGTCACAAAAATAGAAACAATCAGTGAACTCCCAACCCAAGGAAACATAATTTCCTGAATGGTGGTCATGTCTGTGATGAAACCCCCTCTCCTATACAGTTCAGTCCTGGCAGCACAGGCAACACAGCCTTAATAACATATGTGACCTTGACTCTCCTTGATGTTGTCACTACCTTTACTTTTACCTTGGCAGGATAAAAGGCTATTTGTTTGCTGACTTTATTGAAAAAAAAAACAGCTGGGAGGCTTCTGTTTCTTGAATGCTATGAATTGACATGTTTTCATGTAAAGTAATTGGATTTAGATTGGATGCGGTGTCAGAGGATATATATTCTCAACATCTGAAATGCATGGTCTTTTATTTCAACCTTCAAAACCGTCAGACAGACACATTCTAATACATATTGACAATGCTGACACAGAACAATTCTTCTACATTAAAATTTACTGGAAAAGGACGAAGCCAGGTGTTTGACGCTTCTGTCTCCACACAAAACCTGTCGTATTCTGGGTTTTTTTTTTTTTAAAAGAGAGCACAATTGTAACATGTTTGTAGAAAGCATGGTTGTATGGAAGAAATGAAAATATTTTTTTGTAATAAGTCCAGAGCTCTTATTTTCAGCCTTCAGGCTTGGCACTGAAGGATGTCAGAGGAGAAATTAACTCTGATCTCAAAGTTATGAAGCTCAAACAGCTAAGATGAATGATAAACTGTGCTATAAGGCAGATTCATTTGTATAGATAAAGGCATAAAGTATTTATTCTCTTAAGAAATATTATTTATTCTCTAGTGTACCTTTCACTACTTACAGCATTTGACTTTGAATTGAGTCTGGTATCTTGCTGAAATGCTGAATACACACCTCACATCCAATTTAAGATAACCTCTTTGGACCGTATCATGCACTTTCACACATATTCCTGTGTTATCAGCGTAACTGATGGCAGTGGACTTCAGTGTGTTAAAGGGACTTTTGTTTCTCTCTTAGGTCTAGCTGGCATCTTGAGGACACTTTAAAGCAGAATGGTGTTCCCAAGAGAGTCTTGAGAATTCATTGGAAGCTAATGTGTGCATGTTTGTGGTGCTGCATACTATCCTGTCCCTATTCAGTCTACTGGCACAGGCACATGGAAAGTTCCATGTAATAGCAGATTATGAAGATCAAAGACAGTCTCTTTGTCTGGACAAGAAACAAAAACAATGGACTCTATCAATAGTTTATTAGCTCTGCCATCTATATAGAATTGGTTAAGGGTCATTTTACCGTCTTTTTTATAGTGGCTGCAAGGTCAGGACCTCAAAGCTCCTAAAAACAGAGCAGGCAAAAGCAATTATTATTACAGTTGGTCTTTAAAATCCTAAATTAATTGTATTATGGAAAGCATTGTCTGTGCTTTCATCAGTGTTTTTTTGGGGTGACTATAGATGCATTCATGAATATTTGATAATAATAGCTTTAAAATTTTGCAGTCTGTAATTTATATTGCATGTCAGTGATTAAAGTATTAATATATGGAACAGCAACACTATGGTGTAAATATGACCTTTCAAGAAAATCAATAAGCATCAGGCTGAGGTCGAAATCCATACACTCTGGGCAATGCTTAACATGCAAAGCAATGCCCTCATCCTCATCTGCCCTCAGTTTGACAGAAGAGTAAAATACTGCTGCTCTGTGAACCTTTAAACAGTGTATATGTTCTATAAATGTGTGTGTTTGTGTGTGTGTGTGTGTGTGTGTGTGTGTGTGTGTGTGTGTGTGTGTGTGTGTGTGTGTGTGT
>JAPQRQ010000005.1:15226361-15242846 GCA_037367365.1 Apogon talboti | reverse complement strand
GGCCTCTGTGTTTGTGTGTGTGTGTGTGTGTGTGTGTGTGTGTGTGTGTGTGTGTGTGTGTGTGTGTGTGTGTGTGTGCAGTGTTGTGTGTCCGGGGATTCACACAAAATCCGTAAAGAGCTGACTGCTGCAGTTTGGCATACTTATGGATTTTTTGTCAAGGAAGGAGTAGCAAAAACAGCAAGTTGATAGGACCAATGTTTTGGGAAATATTAGTAATTTTGGAATATAGCCTTACAATCATGTTGCTATGGCCAGAACGCTTTGGCGGTGACTGCTGGGCAAATGTGGTTCTGCATGCACGAATACACAGCAGCATAAAAACAACCACATCTAGAACCTGTGGATCCCCATGGGTCAACGCACTAGTATCCATATATATAGTACAGCCTGGGTAATGTATTATATGGAATGGATAAATGATGTCTCTGCTCTGTTTTTTGTATTTTATTTCTCCAGGCCTGGGTAAGACACTGGTGCCATGTTTGGAAGGGCTGGTGAAAAACACTGCCTTGCTCTACTTCTGGCTCTTCAAATCCCACACCGCTGACTTTTACAAAAACAGCATTCAGGTTTTCCACAACAGTCCCATCAGCGTGCCCGCTCTCTTCTACTTCAGTGAAAATGACGCCTTGTGCGACCCAGTAATGATGGAAAAGATTATCGACCTGTGGAGGAGAAGGGGCGTCGCTGTACAGAGCAGGAAGTGGAAGGAGTCAATACATGCAGCCCACATGAGGTGCCACCCGGAGGACTACCTGTCAGCGCTGGAACAGTTCCTGAACTCACTACCAATGTCCTCCTTTAGAGCAAAAATGTAAACGGTACTTGCACACTAGGAAGTAAACGCCTGATTTGACTGAATATTTAAAGCCGTACAATGTTTCAAATACATCTATAATAATCCAGTTAGTGTGTCAGTTATAAAGGAATGCTTTTTCCTTGACATTTCAGGAGTATGTTTTTTTCTTTTCTTGCAAGCAATCACTTGTTTGAGTGGTATATTTATCTTTAAAATTATACTTATACATTACTATTTTAAATCTGTGACGCTCATTTAAAGACAGGAACTGCTGATCCTAAATGTCTGGTTTTGCACCTTCAGTGAAATAAAACATTGAAAGACGAATTGTGAACTTTAATTTTACAACCTACATTTTGTTCTCTGTGTGCACATGAAAACAGTTTTGATTAAATTGAATCAAATGCGGTGGGTTTTTTTCTCCTTGTGTTAAACTTAAAATAAGACTGTAGGTGACCAGTAAAATTAAGTTGCAGTGATTTTATGTTAATCACATGCTTAAGATGAACAAATGTCAAGTGTAAGGCTAATATATTCATATAATGCATTAAAGCAGGTCAGAGCACAAATGTTAAGGTTTGCACTTTGTAGCTAAAGGGCTGATAGAGATACAGTATTTCAGACAGTCTACATTATTTCTGTGAAAATGGCAGAGGAGAGCTAAGAGAGACATCAGTTTAAACAAGAAAAAGTAAATGAAACATTAATAGCTAATTAAAGACTGATCATCTTAGTCTAAAATCCAACAAAAAGTATATATTTCCTCTCTCCTCTCAAATTTTTCAGATTAATGCTAAGTAAATACATTCAGTCAGACCTTGACACAGAGCTAATATCAGTGCCTTAATATCCCATCATCAGGCCTTTCCATGTCTGTATGGAAGTAATTTCTGTTTTACTAGTATTCAAGTGTCTTAAACTCAAGGGCAGAAGAGATCTGGTATCATAAATTTGGTATCATAGATCTAGTTCTGTCAAAAGAGTGAATTAACACACAATGTAAAAATATAAGTTCTTTTGTTATTTGTTTTCTTCTGTGCTGAAACATTTTCATGTATTGACTCAGTTAATCCCAGAGTAGACTCTGACTCTGAGTTTGACTTGGAACTGTTTTTTTTTACTGTAATGTGCGTCATGTTTATTACCGTAAAATATTACTTTACAGTATATTATTTCATTGCTGAGGTATGTGTATTACTCAGTGTTTTAATACTGAACAGCAGTATAATATGTCACAATGTAACTGAATGATGATGTTAGCGCATTAATGTGTGTGTGTGTGTGTGTGTGTGTGTATGTAGGTGTGTGTGTGTGTGTGTGTCAGATTTTGACATTTATCCTGAGACTGGTTTGATTTATTTTGAAGTATAGATTTGCTGCTTAAATCTTTAATCAATGATATTGACATGATGAGGTGCATGAGTTATTTACTTTCATATGTTTCTTTCAAAACCTAAAATTTCGATTTTTCTTTGAAATGTTGCAAAAGGTGCTAAAACGCTACGATTAAAAATATATTTAGCATTCATCTTACTCTTTTTTCATTACAAAATCAATATAATATAATGTAATATAATATAATATAATATAACATAATTCATATTATAATAAATTATCACAAGTATATGTAATTTGATCTTAATTCTTAACTTAATATAAATTTTAGTTATTTTGGTTGGATTTTTAAATAAAATTATTTTAAAAAACAAAACAAAAAACTATATGTGTATTATTACATATTGTTTATTTCCCTGCAGTTGTATAGACTTGAAAATCATTTGATATTTTTTGTTTTACAAACATGCAATTGATAAAATACTGTATTCACTTGATGTTATTATATTTAGATATATTATATTTACAGACAATGACAACCAATACATATTATTTTTTAGTCTTTATTACAGGTTTTTGTATGAAAAAATACTTTAGAGCTAAAACTACTGGTGTCATTCTGGTCGATCACAAACCTGACAACAAGCAGTACAGCTCAAACAGATACTCTGTGCATAGTTTACATACATAATATATCCTTTGCCATAGCTTAGTAAAACATGCTTTATCTATTTAGGTTATAAAATTTGAACAGATTAAAAATATATATTAGGTTAAATATATACATATATCTGCATAGAAAATAAAAACATGTACTGGTAAAAACCACAAGATAATTATTGCTACAAACATTTATACATTTTCTTAATTATTTTGATAATGTGGCAAATACTTAACAGCAGCATGTGACAAAAGTCAAACTACAATGAAGGTAAATAAGGTGCACTTTTATACTGTAGATAAGAGTGTAGATTACACTGAGCTGTTTGTGCATTTTGGTAAGAACTAGCATATGTGTGATATAAGTTAACTTCTCAGCAGACCTGAAGCTTGTCCTTGTTGCGGAGAAACTTCTGTAAGTACAGCTCCACCTTTGCCAGAGTCAGATGGAAGTGGGTCTCGGGGAATAAATTCCCATGGGTCTGTGGTGTCGGTCTGTCCTGGTCGGGGCAGTTCATTGTCACAGCGAGTGAGCGCACTATTCCCTCCAAGCTGGAGACATCAGACTGAATCTGGATGAAATGATCTGTTGAAGGGTTTTTCAGGTCATTATCCAAGACTGCGAGGTACTGGGTGATACTGTTTAGACCTTTGATGGGAGGACTCACTGGTACTTTTGGTTTAGTCACTGGCAGCTGAAGAGAAGAACATGTGAGTTGCTTTAATATATTATTAAGAGCTATGGCAGAGATGATTTAAAATGGTTAAAAAATACATGTATATAATTATTTAAATGAATATATTTCTGCATTTTACATCACTGTGTTGTGAGTAGTTACATCTTCCATTTTTCATGGAAAAGAACAAAAGTGACAAAACCATATTCCTAAACCACATGGGCTCATTGCACTAAAAGCCAAACTGTTAAACTATGCTTGCATGAGACAATGGTCATACCGTTGTCCGTAGTTTCTCAATATGGACCAGTGTTGTTTGAGCTATGGTCAGTATGTTGTCTATGGAATTTCCATTTGTGGACAGAACGGTGCAGTCTGGAAGCAAAGCAATAGAAATGTACAGAATAGCCAGATGGATGTACATCCTGATGGGAAAAAATAAATTACATAAATGAATAACAAAGGACATCTACACATTGATAAAACAAAAGTGAGGTAAACTTTATTTTGCAGGTCCATAAATAATAGCATTTATAAAAAAAATTACATTCATAAAATCATTGATATGGTCTTACCTGTGGTTTTAGATTTGTGGCTGTTCTCTGGTAGACCCAGTGACAGATGACACAAGCCTCTTCAATATTCTCTCCATTTAAATAGTGTGCTCTGAGAATGATACTCGCCTCCATCCCCCTCCTCTCTCCTCCCCCGGCTCAAGCCACAACTTTACAGGTATTAGAACATATCAGAATACTTTAGTAAAGTGGAAATTACTGACACTGATGTTATCAGTTATCTAGAAAATTCACACTGAAATCCTTAAAAAAACATCTGACTGCGTCTGCGTCTGAGTTTTGTTTTCCTGTGAAATCTGTGTATGTCTGTAGATGTTCTTCTTAACTTTTCAATTGTGGAAAAGAACCGTCACTTGAGTAGCTATGATACATAAGGTTGTGCACATAAACATGCATGCAAAGAAACATAGTAGTGATAAGTAGCAATCATGGAGAAAAGGAAACAGCTTTGAAATCTATATGTGAATTCTCATGAAATAATGTAGTCTGCTGTGTTGTACAGATGATATTTTTGTGTGTATTTAAATGTATTCACCTTGTTTTCGCAAAATTGAAATCTATGAAATGTGGTAACAGTTACATCTGCATCTTTTATTTATCATTGCTAGGGGCAACAATAGCAACAGAAAGATACAACTCGAAACTAACACGTACTTTGTGGATTGTCATGGTTTCCAGAGGTGTTTTCCAAATCTATCTGAAGGCCTCCCACCACCATCTCCATTTTACAATGTACTACAGTAATGTACTTTTTTGTAACTTAACACAGTGTTTCCCCGTAGGGAATTCCCTTTGGGGGGGGAACACAGAGGTGCAGCAGCACAAACCTTCATTTTATGGTAGATGATATCTTTTTTACAGTGCCTAAGCCCTGAAAAATATACATGTTTATCAAAGTATACCATATCAGTATGCACTTTTACATAAACCTCTATTAAGTAAAATATCTTTCTTGTATTAGGATTGTTGGTTCCTTTCATCGCTGTGTTTGCTAGCATTAGTTTGCTAGCTGAATTCTCTCATTCTGGCATTCCATTAACAAAATATTCATCATCTTAATGTGTTGTGATACATGTGTAATTTTCCTCTTTTTTTAATCATTATGTGATTGGCATAACATAACATAACATCATTTTAGAAAGCAACTCATCACTACTCTGCACTGGAGGGAGTCATTCATATGGCATAAAGTAGTTAAAATGCAACATATACAAGAACGCAGCAGTGAAATGAATCGAAAGCATCATATATAAAAGTAAAACACCGATAGGGACCTTGTTACCACACAATTAATATTGATAATAGTTTGATATTTTAGCTTAAGACCAAGGTTTTGAGTGCACAACATTTACATTCACATTTTGTATTAATACTGTTACTGAAGGAAATGTTCTGATCACTTCCAACTGTATTGCATTTGTTTCGTGTGGATTATTTCGGGACTATATCCAGTTCACATTGGAATCTGATTTTGGTCAAATTTTAAAAACAATGTGAAAAACCTAACAAAGAAATTGAGGATTGAGCTTTAAGGCTGGTGGTGTGAATACAAAGACACCAAGCTGAAAGCATAAGACACTACATACTGAGAGACAATCGTTACATCCTCAAACTGGCCTTTAATGCACCCCAACTTCTCCTGTTGACCTGCATGTGTCCAAACAACACCTCTGAGATAATAAAGACAAGTTTAACCCATAAAGACCCAAACATCCCTTGACAACCAAAACCATTTACTGACCTAAAATGTTTAATACCTGTTGATCCACTAATCTTATCAATATGTGTAAATAATTGGTGTAAAATGCAGCTTGTTAGTTGGTCATCAGATATGACCCATTTGGAAGTTCAGACGCTCCATAGTTACCGTGGAAACACCGTCATCTTCTACAACATTGATTCAACAGTAAAACCCATAGAGTTAGATCAGTGACAGTGGATGGACACACTGGGTTTATGTTCAGTTAATGATATATTTGACTAAAAAAGTCATGATTTCTTTAGTTTTTTTCTGTTTTTAAAATTATAACCCTCAACTTTAATCTGAGCTTTCAAAAATATCAGTAAATTAAATATAGGAAAATACCTAATTTATACTTAAAAATGCAAAATACAGTGCATAATATTAGAATAAATGGTGATAAATCAGTTAAAAAAGGTTAAAAATAGAGAAAAAACATATTTTTGAACTGTTGCAATAGCAGCACTGGGTCTTTATGGGTTAATACCAGTTCACTTGTTCTTAGAAAACAAAGCAGCACAAAATCTTCTGCTATCAAAGTAGCATGTTTGGGTTATTGAACCTTAGAAAATACTGGAGATAGCTTCTAGTGCAGCTGACCACGTCATCTTGATGGACACACTCTATAACATCAAAACATTTCAGAACATTGGTCAGTCTTCAGTATTGGGAGTAACGCATTACAAAAGTAATACATTACAGTAACAGATTAGTTTTTGCTGTAACGCATTAGTGTAAGACATTACTAATCAATTTTCAGTCATATTTTACCCGGTACATGTTCAAAAGCTCTTGCATTACAAAACACTTTTCGCCCATAATTTCATTGCTCAAATGATTAAAAAAAAAAAAAAAGCAAGACCGTGAGACCTTAAGGAGTCAAAAATGCGTCTGTACAGTTCTATTTCCTGTTGGTGTTCAGCCAATGGGTGAAGATGTCAGATGACAGTCCATTGTCCACATGGACGTATTCTCATTACTAACCCTAGCCCTGATTTAAGAAGCTAGTTAGCATGATCCCTGTGATCAGCAGTGACAAGGTAAGATAACGTTTACATGACTAGTTAGAATTCTTCATCGATTGCGCATTTATCTACCGGCGTCCCAAGGCTTTGCGATCTTTTGTATTGGGGAGAGGGTTCTACTGCGCACGCGCTATTTATGACCAGAGTCTGTATGTAACTCAAAAGTAATACAGGAGTCACGTAACGCATTACAATTCTGAGATAATGATATTGTAAGGTAAGGAATTACTTTTAAATAACAGTAACAAGTAATCTGTAATGGATTACAGTTTGGAAGGAACTTGCATAACACTGTCAGTCTTCAGGTACAGCACAATGTTTTCATTTTACTCAGTAGTTCTTTTCTTTCCTCTTTCTTTTATTTATCAGAATGTGTCCTCCACAGTACCATTCTAGGACCACTGTTGTTCTCATTTATGTCAATAGTAACTGTGATAACTTATCCAATGCCACTTTCCACTTTTGTGCTGATTATTCTGTAATCTTCTGCACTTTCGCCAACTGCTTTTGATGTTGATGTTCCATTTGACATGACTTTAATTGGTGTTAAATTCAGACAAATCCAAGGTTATGGTATTTTCAAATAACAAATATATAGGGTCCGGGGTTCCCAAAGATCAACTCTGTCAAACCACACAAACTGAAACATTTTAGGACATGGGGAGAAGCGGGAAAATGGAACAAGATGCAGAGAAAAACAGCAAACTTATATTCACCATTGCAAAATAAACTTTGCACAAAAAAGGTAAACTGTCAGGAATTATCATGCAGAGGAAAGCATAACATTTAATAGGAGTTTCAGGAAAAGAATAAAAAGAGCACAAATTCACAAAAACAGTGTTTGAAAACAGACTGATACATGTAGAATTTCAACTACTGCCAACAATTTATAGTTTGAGTTACAACTTGTAGACGATGAACAATCCCATGGCTCTTTCAACAGAGGTAATGCCTGCTACACTAGTTGATGATTGTATCCAGGATATTAGACTAACATTATTCTCAGTATTAGACATCTAGTGGCATCCTGCCCCTCCTCTTTCCCGTAAAAAACTAACTGATCATCTGATTTTTAACATTCTTTGTTTTCGTGTCCTGTCTACAATGGAGCCATCACTTCTCAGCTCTAATTGAGCCCAGTTCCTGTAGGTGTTCATCAGTGGAAAGACATTTCCAGAAATTTAATTAATCTTAATTACTTTGTTGAAGGAACAGGCATCATGTGACGCGCTTGCCAAAAAAGAAAGCAAAGGTACTGTGATGTCTATTCGGTTGGGCCAACACAAAAAACATTGCTCTTTTATGCTGGAGTGAGGGCGAGATGCAGATGGTGATGGAAGGACAAAAACGGAGCTGAGGGTGGGGGGTGATTTATTGGAATGCCTGCTTTGGTCAATTCCAGTAAGCTGATGTGGCAAGGGGCCGACTTAGTATTACCCTCCCACTTTTTTTGACCCCATTTCTTATGAAAACACTGTTCCCACTGTTCTGACGAACACATATTGAAGATAAATTTTCTGCACAGGAAATAATTGTGGTCAAATACACATCACTGAGGAATGAGAATGAGACACTCACTGGCCACTTCAGTAGGTACACCTGGTACTAGTTGGGTGTACCTAATAAAGTGGCCAGCCAGTGTATTTCCTCTCCTAATCAATTACGTATGGTTTTAGTTTTTGTTAGTTTTGCTATTTATTTATGTTTTATTGTTTATTTAACAGGAACCTTACATAATATATATATATATAGTGTACCACAAAATAGTAATACAAAAGAGTATAATGTGAAAGAATTACTATACGTGCACATGAATGAGTAGGAATCCATAAAATCAAACAGATAATTATTATATTTGCAATAACTTAATCACACAAAAAAGAGAAGAAACACAATGAATAAGAAACAATGTAAGGAGAGGTGAAAACAAAACAGAAGAAAGAAAGAAAGAAAGAAAGAAAGAAACAAACAAAGAACACTATTTTGAAGTGTAGTGATCTATTGCTACATAAAACTATGGACTAAAACAACTAGTAATAATATAAGAATCTAATAACAACAATCATAGCTATAAAAACTGAGGAAGGAAAAGAAGAAACCGTGAGTATTCTATGTGTTTGTGCATATGAATGCTCATAGGAAAGCAGATTTCCAACTTACTTTAGATGCACACTGTCTGTATAAATCTGTACTGTGGCATATTTTGTAATTATCATCCCAGCTCTATTTAGATCAAGTACTATTCATTACATTTAAGTTAATTCAACTTTGCTGTGATATTAAAAGTGGATTGCAACCAAACTGATGTGGATCCTGTTTTAGTCACAACTTTTATATAAGTTGTCCTTGACAGTAATGAAACCATAACGCTTCATATTTTTTGCGTCATATCCAGTTGTCTGGGTGGAGACACAATAAGACTAACAGTCCTAGCAGCATGATTGAACATGGAACATGCTGAGTCAACTCACGTCAAGAGAAGTCTGTTTTATGAGTAACCGTTTGGAATCTATATTTAATCACCCTCTTGACATACATTCTCTAACAAAGAACCACAACTAAAGGCCAAAACATGGAGCATGGATCTGTGAAAAGCGACAGCCAAGAATAACAAACTTATCTTCAGATTGCAGATGTAGTTTCACCAAAACAGGCACTAGATAATACATGAAACACCTTTTACTGTAACTTTTGTCTGCGTGCGTAATGGGGAGGAGACTACCAGTATATCACCCCTACTGGATGGATTAAACTAGTCTCTGTCCAGCTGAGGCTTGTGAAAACTTTGATGGAAAACTTTTTAAACTAGATTTTCTTTCTTTTTTTTTTTTTGGCTTTGACTTCATGATGGAGCTGCACTGTGTTTTTGGCTGCAGTTCCCAAAATGTCCAGTGGAGGGCTATACTCACCCAGAGATTTACAGAGAAGCAGCTCCACAGTTGGTGCTGGGTTCATTTCAACCATTTCCTTTTTTCTTTATTTCCTTGTTTTTTCTCTTAACCGAGACATTACTGAATCATGTGCATCCCTTTGAATGATTTTATGTCTTTGGATTTTGAAGTAGTTTTGATCTTGAACAGTGATTTACAAGAAAATTATTTAGCTTTCCCCTCTGTTAAGTCATATTGTCTCTGAATGACGTTTGCAAAAAAAAATCTGAAAATCTGAAAAAACAAACCAACATTCTTTTTCTATTTCTATTATAGGTACTACTCCGTAAGTCATCACACTAGTCTTTTTAGTATGTTTCTCTTCAAAATTATCAGGGTCTCTACACTCTTGGGTTTTTATTACCTGGTCTTTCCTTGTTTTCCATTTTTTTTGTTTTAATGCATCAAAATCTGCTATAAAACTGACAATTGAAAATCTGAATCTGACTCCTACGATGATTATTTCGGTCTAAATATTTGATTTCCTATTAAAGGAAGCTGAGATACAGACAATAAAAACTAATGCAATCATACAGGACAAAAAAATGTCCCTTTATACTGTCTTTTGCCTGTGGTTACCAATTTAATTTAGTCCATTACAAGTAGGAGAGGAGCAAAAGTGCATCCACCAACCCACGTTCCTATCTGATGACATGGATGAGGCACTGCCCTATTTCCCAGGGCGATGTGTGACACAAATTGTGGGCCACAGTCGTGATTTAACTGGGAAACTCTAGCTCTGATCTGAAGGTCAGTCACAGATCTGTTAGGTCAGTAAAAGAATGCACGAGCCTGATTACTGGAAAATATTTCACCTATATTACAGTGTGATTTCACCCACAAAGCACAAAGAGGTGGTGCTTTAGATTTACGTTGTGCTGTCTTGTATTGTTAAATATGTTTCACCTTTAGAAATAAGTCAACAGTGTTTTTTTTTTCCCTCTTCCCTTTTTTCCCCTTTTTGCCTTTTGCTAATTTAAGTGTTTTTCCTAGTGTAATTTAGGATTTTAGTACATACACAAAACAAGACAACAAGACAATAATATTAATATTTAATCTTAATTTTATTTGATCTTTATTTGATTTAATTCAACAGGAAAAATAACAGAGCAATGAAGGACGTTATAACTCGTGTAAAATATTTTGAATGAATAGAATACAGTAAAAGCAAAAACTGGACACATCTGGACACAATTTTCCTTCATATGCTTCCATTGTGTTTGCTCACTGCATCCAGCACAATCACACACGAAGTCAGTGTAAGAGATATGTTCTAGTCAGTGCAGAAGAAGCAAAAACTGCCTAAGGTTTTGACGTACAAAAACCACATTGTATTTGCTCATGGGTTTGGAAAAATAATCACATTTATATAACACATAGTACGTCAAAGGCTTGAAGCTTCATTTTCTCTCAGTTAATATGTTCACTGTGTTTGCTCTATTTTAGTCTTTTCTAGGGGTCATTTAATAAATCTGTGTTGTGCTTATATTCAGATGGTAAATATGTTGTATTTTAAAAAACAATATAAAGCAAATGTTTCTGTGTCATATATAATGAATTTTTATAATAAATTATCATATTTGAATGTACAGTGAGATGGGCCTTTACATCATTTATTAACTCTAAAATAGCACATGATGTAACTGATGAATATGAATAAAAACTGTTAAATGCATTACACCCTCAACAAGATCTTTTCACAAAACACATAATCATCTGAAATGTACAACACACAAGTGATAAAGCTGGGTTTTTTTTGTTTTTTTTAAAATGCAAATAAGATGCATAAGAGCGACAAAAATCAAGAGAAACATGCCATGCAGTTTCTAACATTACACCAGTAAAAATGGTCATATGTAGACAAACTAAAAATCACTCCAGGTCTTACATCTCCATCTCCACCTCCATCTCCATCCCCATCTCCATCTACTCTAATTTATTAGTGTCTGCTTTACATTTCACTTCCTTGTTAAGACTCATACATATCTTCTTTCATGTTCATTGTATCTCATGAAATGAACAGATGTCACATGTTCTTCTGCAGCCTAATGATTCTCATCTCACTGTGTACTGTACTAAATGTCCATAAGCATTAGAGTTGGAAAATTCTAAATGAACATATTGTCCATAATGATTTATTAAAATGTTCTGATGCTATTATTAACTATGAAGTTATACTCTGGAAGTGTAATTTAACACGGTTCAATCTGAAATCAAGGCATGTGAGGCTGCAGTCTATTTCTTACTGAAAGAAGACTCTTTGCCATTGGATTCCTCTCAGGTTGCCTTCTCTGATTAGGACATTTGTTCTTCTGCACCATCCTGTATTGTGCCTCTCAAATGCCTCCTATTTTAACGTCATATTCTTGTGTTTCACCACTGATTGAAATCCACACCTAACTTTGGCCAAGCCTTTGACACATTCACACTTGTGAAGGATCTTGAAGCAACTCCAAGTACATTCTACATGTCATAAATGAGTCGTGGCCTCACTCTGACACAGAAATGAGAGATACTCACTGCACTGTTCGGCAGGAAGGTGTTGCTGTATTCTTCTGATGCCAGAATCCAGTGCAGATACTTTTTGGGGTAAGGGCTTCCTGGCTACTGCCTTAGGAACAGCAAGCCCAGACCGCAAAAAGACCCACAAAGGACAAAAAAAGTGACCTCATGATGTTGTGGTGATCTTATCAGCAACTGTAGAAAGAAAAAACATCATCAAATATGATGCATGTAAGACATTTCTAAAACAGTGAGACTGCTCCTGATAAATCTTAAACTTGTGCTTGGGTTTTTACTTTCATCAACTCGCTCTCTTCTATTGAAACCTCTAAACACAAACCACACACCATTAAATGCCCACCAGTCTGTGAAAAGACAGTCATGCTCACTGATGTTGCAATGATTATAATTTGTCTTAAATGTATAATACATTGTGATGTGAAAAAGAATGATGAATTTGAGAGCATCTGCACTGAGCCACTGATCTTTAATCAAGTCTAGTTGAGTAAAAACAGTGTCATCATGCCAAGGTCAGGATCCCTGAACTGAATCTACCAGTTATTGCTCCAGTGCTTCCACAGTATCATTCTGACTGACCTGTACATTGATTGATCTGAATCCTCACAACGTCTTTACACCTTTTGTTTCAACTATGGTTTTAATGGCATGCCATGCATTTTGGAGCAGCATCGGTTGATGTGTGACTGGGCCACATCTATGACATCTATGTCATAGATGTGGAGATGTGACAAAACATTAGAGGTGCCTTTAGCCATGTTACTTCAGTCAAACAAGAACTGAGGATTTACAATTCACAAAATTCATAACCCTTTAATCTATAATCACAAATCTTGTATTGTCTGTTCCCCAGTCACTTATAGAAACAGATAGTAGACTTCAGGTATCAACTAAAATGTGTAAATTGAGACTTTATACCGGTTAATGTCCTGATTTTAACTGTTAGTCTTAACAGGACCTCATTTCATTAAGAAATATTCATTGTAGATCTGCATTTAATAAACATGATAACTTCCACAAAAGACACTACATGCTTGTTCTTCAGATGTGACTCTATCCAGCAGAGACAATAGAGATGATAGTTGTGTTAGAAATTTCAACTGGTGTCACTGGTTAAATTAGCATATTTAGTGCTAATCTTATCAATTAGTGAGGATGACCAGTTCTGTATAAAAACATAGAGATTTGGCATTCTGATGCATTGTAGTCCAAACAAAATTTTCATGTTTCATTTGGTGTTTATGTTTTCATGTAAAAATTCTTTGCAACAGTTTTCTTAATTGTACATGGATTATTTTTGTCCCCATGTGATATAGAGATTGAAACATGTTTGCCATCCATCTGGTGCAGCTGTTCACCTTCCATCTTCCTTTTGGAAATCAGATTGCTCACCATGAGGGGTCTTTCCGCACATTTTTACATAAAGAACTCTGCCCATCTAACATGCAAACTTCAGAGTTGTGTCCAAATTTTACATTAGATTACATTAAATGGACTGTGGTTCCTTACATTTTAGGATAGATGTGAGGACTTCTCTACTTCTGTTCCACACAGTCTAACTGAACAGCCTGTACTGGAGACATCCTGTGAAAAAAGTAAATGTGTGAAATGGTTGAAAAATAAGATGTCAACCACAGAGACATTACATAGTACAGAACTGGACACTGCAGAACCAGCTTGTTTCTTTTTTTTTGTCTCCGGCTCACTTCCAGTAGCCTGTTGATATATGAAGGATATACCATATGTACTCCTCCTTATCATCTGGTCTGGTCACTAAATGAGACATGACGTCGGCTCTGAGTTCTATGTAGTCCTTCTTAAGTCTGAAATTATCTACATCCATAAGTTTTTTCAGTCCTGAAAAGCAGATGGTGGTCATTGTTTTCAGTGGAACCCCAATGATTTTATATACAAGCCACCATCACTAGATTCAAGCTCCTCAGCTGTGACTTTATGTGAACTGGACAAACTGGCATCTGATCTCACAATACTATTACACTGTTGTACACCTTTCTTGACTTGACATTAGATTCAGAAAAAAAGTACACATTTCTTGAAAATAAAAACTTTAGAAGAGGTAACTAATTAATGTAATAATTAAACTACACACACAATGTCTTAATTATAATCTTTTCCCCAACACTACCAAATAGTTGTATAATTTTTTCATCTTATGTTAATGTTGTGGCAAACAAGTGACCGTGGACCACATTTTTGCTACTATTCTAAGTTTGCAGAAATTAATCAGATTATGAACGTAGCTAGAATTAAACATAAACATAAACTAAACATACTCTAGAAAAATACTAGAAACCCAAATTATAACTATATTTTCATACCGTGAGAACTGAGTAATGCTGATAGTTGCCGTAATTGCCTATCATGCCACATCCTTATCATATCAAAGTAAAGTCATCCTCTGAAAGTGTGGATAAGCATCATCAGTCAGAGAGAACTGTAAATGCCATGGTGTAACTGTGAATGTCACATTACGTTTTTTATCCTAGCTCATCAGGTGTGTTTACTACAGTCACATTCAATATTGATGTACAAAAATGGGATTGAGTTTTATCATTGTCATTGTTTACAGTGATATTAATCTAGTAGCATTTTTGGGGACATGTTCAATTACTTTTGACTTGATGAGAAATGTCTCTAGTTGGTCTTGTATCCAGTTGATCTCTTGTATTGTTGTACCATTTGTTCTAATGCAGAACACTAGCAGTTTTTCATTGACACACACAGTATATTTTACTAGGTTAGTGTTTTACAGTAGTAGCTGCTTTAGAAAGAAATGTATTCTGTGAAGAATGATATTTCCAAAACATGTTTTCATTTACCAGTTGTCAGAAACTACACACAGACCACAAATAGGACCACATTTGATAATTTATAGAATTGGCAATTAAATGGTTCCCTAACATTGACTTTAAGGGCAATTTTAATGAAAAAAAGAAATACATATACAGATGAAACCTTACATGTATTGTGAAGTAATGAATGCAAGAAGTGATTTTTCAGACAGTAACATTGTACATGCAGTTACCATTATATCACCATACTTGCATGTTCAACTACAGATTATTGTTGTACCTCAAAAAACCAAAAATAAAAAAAACAACAAAAAAACAGATTGAATGTTAATTTGGAATGCAGATGAGCTCTGAAGACTCACAAGGAGGAAAGGTTTTGCACTATAGCATTAAATGCAAGTCAAACCGTGAGTGTAAGTCCATTCTGGCCTACATTATGAAATTTCATGCCCCAGTAAAGAGCAAGTTCATAAAAGGGGTTTAAATTGGGCTTTGCAGTGTGTATTGAGGAGAGGCGCACGGCATACGACCACATCTGGACTAGGAGGCCTACGCCAGTATAGGTGTTACGTCAAGCCCAGGGCGGATGGGGACTAGCAGACTGGACCATCTGTACACGTAGGCATCTGCCACACTTACCTCACCACATGCGTCATTTGTGGAAAAAAAGTGTCACATCCCCTACTGGTCTTTCTCTAAATGTATCCTACCATGTTTCATATTCAGCTTACTGTCAAAGGAGGAAGGAATTATTTTTTTTTTCATTTAATTTCTTTTAAATAACGTGGCGCATGGATCCTGGTTCGAAAGCGCTTCAATTCTCTTAATTTCGCAGTGTTAGGTCTGTAGGCCCCTTATAGAAGTTGCTGAGTTAGGTCCACTTTTTCAGCAGAACAGTGACGACTACATGGCACCTGCTCATCGGCCTTAAACCGAAGGCTGTGGGAGAGAGCTCTCCATGGTTCTGAAATACATTGGAGCTGTCCATGGTTCTGAAATCAGAACTCGTATCATGGTGAACGCCCTGCACTGGAGCCCAGTTTGTGGAAAATGGAAAAGAGGATGTGGTAAAAACGGCAAATGGTGGGATAATAAGATGACACAAAACAATGAAACATCAAAAGTAAAGAAATTTAAAAATGAAAAACTGATACAAGCACATAAATCTGTCTTTTTTCTATCTCATATAAATCTTGCATTTGGGGCATCACGATGGGATGTGCAGCCTTAAGATGATTTGATCGTGCATGAATTGGCACTTGTTGCCATAACGCATTGAAGCCTGGCAACGTGTTTCTATGCGTTCGTGCATGTGTGCGTGCGCACCAGTAGAAAGGTCTTATATTCGCTATTCCACACTAAAATAAGTAACGTTACTTCTTTTCTAGGTTCCACGCGCACGACTGC
>JAPQRQ010000005.1:15175619-15189488 GCA_037367365.1 Apogon talboti | reverse complement strand
TCATTGTCATGTTGGAACATCCAAGACCGTCCCATGTACATTCTGTCAGGGTATGGACACTTATGAGCACAACTGTATATGTAAAGACTTCTATGGTTGTTGGTATAATCCTTTTTTGACTAAGCTACATCTTTTCACATCATTGTGTGTGTTGTGTAGAACAAGGCTTTTTTTTTTACGGAAATTTTCTGCCTTTTTTTAAATTTTCAACAATGCAATAACGTGAACTGAATTAATGTACCTTTATTCAAATTTGATTTATATTCCATTAAAAACATTAATGGCAGTCACTACATCTCAAGGTGCAGTGTTGGAACACATTAGCATTCTGCATTCTCCTCCTTTCAAAGTTTTATCCTTGTCTTTTGACCGTCATCACTCCTTTGCAGTTTCTTTCATTAGGAAAAACAGGAGAGGTGAAATAAAGAGCAATATAACTTGACTTGCACTCCCTTGTTCTGACACAGTAAACCTTTCTGAGGACAGGTGGAAGAAGAGGAGAGTTCTTTGTTTCAACTTCGGTGCTTAAAAGATCAATATGGTCCCTTGAGGATGAGAGATAAGAGTAATATACAGCAGTAATGTGTCAGCATCACTTACCTTCTCATTATAACCACTGTCGTTACCATTAAACATCATTGCTTTTTCTACTATGTATGGTACTGCAGGTCATTTTGTTTTACTTGTTTTAATTTGGAGCACTTTTTTGTAGGAAAATCTACTTTGACCCTGATCTATGTGGTTCTACGTCTTGACACTATACATGTATGTAATATTTTACAGAATCAAATCAATAGTGTTGACTGAGATGTGACTTTTTGCACATTTGCTTCACAAAAATTACCTTAACCTTTTACAACCATATTCATCAGTAGTCACTGTCATTAGGAATTCATACAAGTAAAATCCTTTATTAAGATGATTTGTCACAGACGGACAAAAATACAAACCATTTCTGGTAAAAACCTGTTGGGGATGTTACGCTGTTGGGGGGGAATGTAGCTGACCATGGCAGAGGTTTGCCTTCTGAGTGCTTTCTAATTAGGAATAAGACATTGTTCCTTTTCCATTGCTTCTTATCACTCAGTATTTTGTTTTCTCAAGTAAAGAACAAGTTCAACTTTTATAACTTCATCTCCTTGATGTTTTGTAATTTGTGCAGTAGGGATTGGCCAGTTATTTTCTTTGTATTTTTTGGACCAGGGCACCGTTAAGGGGGAGTAAACATGATAAATTCAAGGGACCCAGCATTCCAGGGGGGCCCATAGAGCAGTGGACTGGGCCCAGAGTTAGAGGAATTAGTAAAGCATCTTAGGTTTCACCTTCTCTTTGCACCGCTCCGACAATAACGGACCACTAACCCCCCCCACACCCCACACCCCCGCTCTGACAATTTATTCCAAGTAACTTTCTTGAAGGAAGGGCCCAACGAGATAATGTCTTAGGGGGGCCCAAAATTGGTAGCGGTGCCCCAGTTTTTGGAGATTAGATTATTACCATGCACCAGTAAAATGTGTGGTGCAGTGAGATTAGATGCCATTAAATAAACTGGATAAATCTGTAAAACTGAAGATTCTGCCATAACAAGATCTATGTGGAGCCAAACAAACACAAATTAATGTATAGTTCATGTTCAAAGCACATCTTAGTCTCTGTGTCTTTTTCTCCTTCTCTACTTTAATGTGTGAATGTGTTCAGTTTGGTCAAATTATTCTTTGTGAACATCAAATTGTATTTTTGCTTGAAATACTCATCCTTGTTATGGCCTGGGAATGTGATTTCTGCAGGAGCCAAAACACTTTTACTTAACAATGCTCTGTGTTCCAGCCACTGATGACGGAAAAATACTGTAACAACCCCTTTGTCTGTTTTCAGTCATTGCTTTTACTTACATTTTGGTGATAACGAATTGTATTTTTTTTGGTTCAGGGAACAATTCTCATTTGTATCTGTAATTTTTCTGCAACATAATTAAAGAGTTAAATTTTTTTGTCATTTAGTTCAACCCATTTCTCCTTTCAAACCCATTGTATTTTCGTGCATACTCTGCTTCAAAACTTTGTTTGCCAATCGTGTGTCAGTCTCATTCTTGTCCTTGGCTTGTCTCTCTCTCTGCTGCCTGCAGTGTAGGCCCTTGAGGATGGCAAACAGTCAAAACCTTGCCCATCATTACATTACACAGCTAATGCAATAACTGTTATGTGGAAGTATGTCAACAAAGTCAGTGCAGGCGACGAGGACCCCATCTCTACGCTCATGTGTGCAATGGTACTGCGAGTGTATTTTTGCACCTGAACATTTATTAGGACTGAAGAAAGAGGTGTGTGTGTGTGTGTGTGTGTGTGTGTGTGTGTGTGTGTGTGTATATGTGTGTTTAATGAAGCACTTCTAAGTCAGCACATTTCCCCAGGCACGGGCGACTCAGGGGCAGGGCTGTCAGAGTTTGCATCATGAGCACTCTGCCAAAAGATTGCCTCAGTTCGACACTAATGTTTAAGCAAAGAGAGCTGACATCACTTTACTTGCCTTCTTATGCACATAATCCCACTTTTATTAGATAACCCAGCGCTGCACGGTTTGTACTGCACATGCTCACTTACCTGACTGTGTGCAGACACACACAAACACACGCAAACACACACACACACACACACACCTTGAGTTTATGGTTTCCATGTGTATTTTGTTATGATATGGACAGAATTAATTTTTTTTATAAATTTAAGGTTATGAAAGGGACAGAGTTTATTTTTGATATGTGAAGGTAGAAGGAGGGGGTTAAGGGGGTGGGAGTAAATAAGTTAAACTTCATCCTGCTCCCATTTGAATATGTTTTCATTTCTTTTTATATTAAGCTTTGTTGTTTTAAATGTTGTATTTGAAACAAACAAACCTCATGACTTGACCAACTAAGAGGCTATGAGGAGGTGTAGCTGATGTCACAAGGCCATATCAATGCCCTTAGGCAAATTTCAAAATTGCCTTTTTATTGTTGTAGATGAAAGGAAAAGAACCCACAGCTGTGTACATATGGATGAAGAGCACTCTCTGTTATCTTACCTTTACTTTCATCAAATACATATGCATACCTGAATACTTTACAGCACACCCCAGCCCCCTGTGAGAACGTGTCCTCTGATGAGCAGAATGTCATTATCAGATTTGCATATGTTGGCTGGGGGCAGTGCTTATTTGTTTATGTTTATTTTAAAGGTCATGTAATTAAAATGTATGATCAGGTCTTTTAACTGTTTGCATTTCTTCGACTTCTCAGGTTACATTATATAAATAAACTGACAACAACATCGTCTCTCAGCCAAATTGTCATCTTAAACATTGGTACTGGCTCAGAATTTCATGACTGATGCACTTTTAATTTACATGAAAAGACCATATGCTATCATAGCAGCCACCAAAGTAGGGAACGAAAACTACACAGATTTCTCTCTGAACTTGACTGTGCTGGATTGATGCTAAAATTTCTTCGATGTTTAATTTGTCCCACTGGTACATTGCATGGTGTCTCATACATTTATGTGTGTACTCGCATTTGTGTTATTGTGTTATTAGTTGTGCATTTGTGGAGATTCAAGGTTCTATCCCTGGTATTAAACTTTGGAAGTACAAAACTGAAAACAGAGATGTAAAAGTGACAAGAAGTAAAAAACTAAAAAGCTCAAATAATGTATTTTGAGTTTCTCTGAATGTCTCAGTTTACTCAGCATACCAACCACTGTTTGCCACCTCAGTCTTTTGTTGGTATTCTTCTTCCAGCCTGTTCCATCAGCTTTTTCTGTGAAAAAAGCAATCAAACATTTGATAGTGTTTCTAATCAGCTGCCCTATAAGATGCTCCAGGTTCTATGACAATTCCCTCCTCCGCCTCCTCGTCAATGAAAAGTCACATCATCACTAATAAAAAAAAAAAAAAAAAATTCACATGGTTTGAGGTCCTTATTTATGGACCTTTTATTTAAGACGTTAAATACCACTGGCATTGTTTTAGCAAGTATTAACCAATACATTGACAGGTACATTTTTGAAACTGGACCACCTGTGGGAAACACATATGATAAAGGAATATGGATTTAGACACAATATTTTGCTTTTTTTTTCAATACTGCTATTATCATTCTATTGAAAAGTGTATATTTTACGCAGTGTAAACCATAACATTTGATATTCCATAGGCTACCTTATAATTAAAAACATGTAGGTCTGTATCTTTTCATGATATTATTTATTATTGGCATGTCTGTCTTGGTCTATCTGTAAATGAGAAATAACCCCAAAAAACTCTTAAATATTTTTTCAACACACTTGCAACAGTTTATTAGTTATGTGTTGAGTGATGTCTTTTGCTATTTTGTCTGGTGTACGCCTGCTTCATCCACCATTTATTATGTTGACATTATTGTGTTGATAGAGCACTACTTGAAAATAATTTCCTATATTTACTGTTCCTATGTGTGCTGTTTTTAACTGTATAATTTATTACTTATTTTTAAATGTTATCATTTGTATAATTTATCATTAAATTGTTTCATTTATAGTGATTAGCAATGTCAGTGAAGCTACAGCACTCACACAGACAGACTCTGGAAAAGTCTTTATTTTACCATTCAGCCAGGAACAGGTAGAGAGGTGAGACAGGAAGTCTCAGAAAACTGTAATTTGGCTAAATTTGGGTAATTGGCTAACTTGATAATATGGCTTTGTGGAACAGGCCCTTGTTCATATTAAACGTTATCAAAATGTCAGAACACCTCTTTTCCATCTTGACATAGAGGACAACTTGAGCGAAGGCATCATGCAGATCAGGATAAAATATGAACAAATTTTCTTAGATTGATAGGGAGAAGGTGTGCCAAAGACAGGCAAACAAGAACATGAGTGGGACACAGATCAAAGAAAGTCTTCACTGACTTGAATATCAATGGGTGGATTTTATGCCAAATATAGAATCCGTATCTGTACTCTTGCTTGTATCATCCTATGAGAGTAAGCTTCATCATGCTCTTTGTTGTAGTGGCTGTGCCTTCTGGAGACAAAAAAAACCTCCTGTTGTACATTAATTCTATGGTTAATACAATGAAAAGAAACACTTGTAATCAGTGCAGTGAGTCTCTTCGAGGTTACATTAATAACTCAGTGTGTATATCTATCTGTTTGTATTTCTGGCTGTATGCGAGCACATGTATCAACTCATTATGTAGAAATTCTAATCAAACACGGCTGAGCTCTGACCACCTGCACCCAGTTGTGAGCCAGCCGGCATCAATTGTGATTCTGCCAGCGTCTCTTAAAAAGAAGTAATTTCATCACGAATGCAATTCAAGTTTGCGCTTAATCTATAATTTAATGACTGCTTTTATCCAAAGTGATTTACAAAACAGAGTGCACTAAAAAGTGGCCCTACAAAACATGGCAAATGCAGCTTGGCAACAAACCCAATCAAATCTTTCTACCAGCGCAGCCACTTAGAGCCAGTGTTCAAAGTATCCGTATTCATTAAAGTGAAAATTGTCATTAAATAAAACTCACACAAATCAACGTTTTTGTAATATGCTAGAGTTTGTCAGAAATGTGTAACGTTATTCAGATTTCAGACTTCATCTAAGATGAAACATCAAAGTTATTGTAAAAGGAGCTTTGTCACTGTTTCTACTCTCTAAGGAATGACATCTCTGTCATTTGAGCTTTTATTTACTAGAACTCTACTGTAATCAAACTGTTGTTTCAGTCAAGTCAGTGACAGCCACCTTGTAACTAGTAGCACATGGATAGTTAACTCGGTAAACATCAGTGGCAAGGATGCCGTTCCACTGGATATAATTTCAGTCTCGGGGGAGAGAATGATTCATCAAAGTCAACCAGAGGGAGCAGATCCATTCTGGGATGAGTGGAAGAACAGGGAAAAGTCTTTTCCGCTCCCATGTATTGTGAAAAATAATGATGAAACAAGGGGTTTGGGATGTAGACAGAAGCGACAGAACCACGGCCAGCAAAAATGAGATATAACGAGAAAACTGTGAATGATAAATGGAGAAAGGGTGAGTTCTGAAAAGGAAGGGAATGGGTAGATGTTGTGTAACGTTTCTTTGGTGCATGTGTGTATGGGAGTGTTGACACATGCACATATGAGCTAGGATGTCTGGGACCCTGTGTGAATGTCCTAATCGATTCTCTCTGTGCCGTCTTCAAGCCCTCCCTCCACCCAAGCCTTAGGCATATTGGTGTTTGCCCGCAGTGTGCTACTTAAAAGAAGCCCTGAAAAATGAAAATTTGCAGAAGGCACGCACACGCAGGCGGTGTACCTCACACAGAATAGAAAATCAGTAGTATTTCTCACATCTATCATTCTGCCTCTCTGTCTCCCTCTTCAAGGGATGTTCTTTCACTGGCCAAAGCACAGCGAGCCTCACTCTTGGAAATAGTGTGGCCCTAAGGCAAAGCTGCATCACTTCATTGTCCACTTTTCAAGTCACTTTGAGAGGCCCATTTACAATCAAAGCCCCCTACTTCTGGCAATGGAGAGGAGGGCTAAGAATATGAATTTTACTAGTAGTGACAGTGGTCAATGGGTCGACTTCACCTGAGTGTAAACCAGTGGTTCCCAGGAGTCTCATAGGCATCACTCTGTTATTAAATACCAAATCCTTTAACCTGCTCAAGCCACCGTTGTTATAGGTAAAACAAAAATAAAAGAGACTAAAACTCAGTTTTAGAATGATTTTCTTTACAAGTAGTAAAAACACAGACACTAAATAAAACTGCAGAACACAGCACACACTCAAATGAAATAGAATTTCTGGTAAAAATCAACTTTGTGTTCCCCCAGTGTTAAGTTGTGAGGAATAAATTTGCTTTGTACAGTACTGAAGCTTGCTAAAACAGTATTTTGTAAATCATATTTGATGTCATATATTCTTTCATTCTACCTTTTATCAGCTTATATAAATCAAGGCTTTCCTAAATGCAAACAGAACTTGGCAATTCTTCAAACTAAAACTAAAAATACTCATGCACTCGTAGAACTTACAAAAACTACAGACAAAAAAACCCCAATCTGCAACAGCAGTAACACCGGTGAAGGCATTGGAAAAGGGTAACAAGAAGAAAAAGTTCAGTTATAGTGATTGGCACTCATATAAAGTGACAGTGATAAGTGGCATAGACATTATTGTAATGAGTTATGACTGAAGTATATTGTATTCATGAGAGTGTTTATGGTCACAGTTGATATTTCAGAGTTAAAAAAAACACCACAGTGTAGTGTACTGTAAAAGAAATGGTTGTTTAGAAAGAGTGGTATTTCTATCTTTGAAACATTTTTAGCAAGTTCATCATCTTATTTTTTTGCCTATTTTGTCTGCTGTTTTTACCTCCACCTCCTCTCTGTCTATGTGGATATGTCAGATTCTCCATCAACCCAGAGCCAATGCTCTCTGTGTTAAGAGCTGGTGTGGGTTGTCTCTGTGGTTTAGAGGTGAAACCATGTCACTGAAGTGCCCCAGGGCATTTGGGGGTCTTGTCAAAGTTAAGCCTGTTATCCGCCTGACGTCACTGTAGCATGGAGAACAGACATCCAGCCATAAAAAAACAGACGTTATATAACCACAAACCATGACATGGCACTTGTCCTGCAGAAATCCGCCTCTGGAGAGAAAAGAAAGGAGAAACTACAGAAGAGGCAACAGAAAGGAAAAATAAAGACAGAGACTGTAGGAAATGGGCTGAGAGTAAAAGAGAGGGAGGGAGAATTAGTATGTAACAGCAGGGTGTGTTATTGTGTCTGTGTGCTTCGGGCGAGAGGGGGCGTGAGAAGGAGTTAAAAAAAGGGAGGATGTTAAGGTAGGAGAGCTGCATACTGTCAGAACCTGATGTATGTGTTGACTGATGAAGGCTCTAATGACTGACTCACACCACAACACAAACACTTTAGAATATAATGTTATCTTTCTGTGTCCTTCTTAGCATTTGGCCCACAATATACTCATTCACAGTTGGTCTCTTATTCATTTAGCATGCAACAGCCTCCCCTTGTTGACACTACTTCTTAAACCCTTAAAAACACATCTTGAGAGTCCTCAACCGTTCCCACTTCCTTAAGCTTGCCTTACCCAAATCTTCCTCTAGATTCAGCTCTGTCTTGTCAACACTTGAAGACGAGGGGCCTCGGATTGCTGCCGCATCTTCCCTCAGCATCAAAGTTTTAAAGCAAAGGGATTTTGTTCAGCTTCAGCTTCAGCTGCTGCTGGCGGCGAGGGTATTGGAGATGTGTAGACTATCTCTACCTCTCTCCCTCTCTGTCTGTCTGTGTGCTGTGCCCAGCGGATGTTTATCCAGGCCCTGAGCTCACAGATCTCAGTGGACTAGGCCTTCCACCAATCACACTCAGCTTGAATACCAACATGTAAACAGAAAGAAGCTGCCAAGCTGCTTGTGCTAAACCACGCAAGAGAGGCAGACAGGGGTGTGCTCTATGCATTTTATGTGAGTATTGGGTTATGAATGATGGATCAAACAAGTGAAAAATCTTACCTCTTTGTACATAATGTTTTATTATAACCCTGACAACTTCTTGTGAGTTAATCAGTAGTCCTGCTCATTATGGTGTTTTTTTTGTACCTCATATAATCATCCTGCTCTGTAGCCAAGAAATGATAGCTGCTGTAGCTTAATTTTAAATTGCTCATAACAGCCTCAGAGTTGCTTTGGCTGCTGATTCAACTCCTGTTGCGATGGTTCATGGCAGCTTTACAGCCACATCAAAAGGGTTTGTTGATTGCACTAACCACTCTCCACAAGTTGTTCATACTATTGAAAGTGAATAAAAAAAAAAAAAGACATGTGGCATGCTGCTACATACTGCGTTTGATCCTCATAGGGTGCCAGAGTTCAGTCATTTTGATTGACAGCTTCCCCTGTCATGTAGTTTCCAGCTCCGTTTGATGTTTTCAACATGTCGTATCTGTGTTATCTGACGCGTCTTCCCCAACATTGTTCGGGGTCTCTGATGCAAGGTTGCTGTTTTTCTAATCTGTGTTCAGTACACAGGGAAATTGGTATTTGCATGTGAATTGCTTTTCTGTTGCTTCTGATGTGGGGCACGATAGCATGCTGTATGAGTGCCCGATGGGAGAGAAGCAATTCTTTTTTTTTCCTTCTTTCATGTCTGTCTCCTTTGAGGTAAAAAACAATGGGGGGAAGAGAGACACTCTGGCTGCACTGCTGCAGTATACATTGATTTAGTATACAAAAAGGGTAAAAAGAAAAAGGGAACTATGATGATTGAGGTGTGTGAATAGTGTTTGAGCTAGATGCTCATGTGGGTGAGATGGGATAGACCTTGTGAAGGTCCCATCCTCCTGTAAACTCCGCACCCATCTATCTTTTCTTCCAAACACCTTGTTCAGTCTTCTTCCATCTCTTTGCTCCATCTCACTGATGCATCCGCTCTGATCTCCACTTCCCCCATTGCAGTTTTCCCTCTGTTTTCCCTGTTTTCCTCTACTTTAGTTCTCTGTCTCTCTTGCTCCTCCCCTGTTTTAGAGCCAGCTGTGTAACTCTGCTAATCACACTGGGAAAGCATGCTGTCAGCACATCCTCCAAGCCGCCAGGGCACGGTTACATAAGCTGGTTAACAGAGCAGGCCCACTGTCATGTCAACCCCTCATCATTATTAGGAGAAAAAATGAGTGAAAAGAAGAAGGGATGGTAGAGGAGAGGAACAGAAATGAATGGAACATATGCTTACTAAATGAAATCTATCCATCACATACTTGCTTGTTCCCAGTTGTCTACCACTGTGACCATCACTTAAACACACTTTTCCCCTCTTGTCCATATGAAATCCACAGTGCTATTGGCACACATTAATGAGTGGGCGTCATTCAGGCAGGGGCCTTTTATAAGACGGATTCAGGAAGGTTGATGCTTTCATACTATCAAGGGCCCTAATTAGAGTCATCAGGTAAATTAAGCACAATCAGGGCATTAGCAGCTATGTTTAAATAAAAATGAAATACCTCCCACCACTTCTACCCAGAGGCATAATCATACACACACATGCACTTACATATATACGCCAGGCCCTTCCCTCTCCCTTTATTCTCATCTCCCAATGCAATTGTAGCTCAGCTTTAATGTATCTTTTAAGACCTTTCTTTTCTCTTTTGCATCCCTCCTTAGAACCAAAGATTCTCTTTAAAAATCTAAATCCCCCCAGTTGTATTCTCCCCCATCTAATCTCTAATCTCCAACTCAGCTGCAGAAAACAAGGTCATATGGGACACCTTGGAAAGAAGGCAAGTGTAGCTACACAACAAAGAAGATGAGAAAAAAAAGAGTTAACAGCCCTCAAATGCCCTTCTGGCCTAGCAAAACGAACCCCCTGACTCATTATTTGCCTGCTAACAAAGAAAAATGAGCTACTTACGTGTTACAAATTGGAGCACCACCTAAAACAAATGAAGCCCTACAAAGTCAACCAAGCTCTAACAAACATATTTTTTTGTCATGTAATGTTTTACGTACTGTAAACATGTGTACATAAAGTGGATTAGAATAAAATTTTTATATTGGTACATTAATATTGCTTTGCCAACATAGATTCTCTAGATGCAAAAGTAATAGCAACTTTTTGTCCTGTGTGCTGTATAGGGGCCCTTGTTATTTGTGTTTATTTTGTCATCCATTATGAATGCTTTGGCTTTACCCAAACCCTGGAGCATAGAATGTAAACTTTGCTTTGATGTTAATCGCATACTGCATTGATTTGAGTGTCTGCAAAACAAGACGGGAATTTACATTTGCTTGTGTTGTAGTTATGGGTATTTGGGTGCGTTTCAGCATTTATCTGTACATTGAAAATAGTATACTTTTCCTAGTGTTTGTTTATGTGTGTTTGGGCAGGTGGTGGAGTAAGGGGATTGAGGAGACAGAAGTAGAGGGGCTAACGGAGGGAGACATTAAAAAAAAAAAAGAAGCATGGATGCTCATACACCAGCCTCTGTGTACTTTTTGTCCGCAATATTATGTAATAAAAGAACTGGCACAAAGGAGTGTAAGCAAAAAAAAAAAAAGCAAAAGGGAAGGAAGTAAAAGCTGGAGAGAGGAAGAAAAGCTGAGGGGAGCCAGACCTAAATATTCAAAGATGTATTGCATTAATGGAATATGCTTCACTACAATATAGTGTGCAACCATTTAGGGATCTGCCTTTGTCATTAGGCAAATTAAATCTTCTTAATGTTCCCTCTGTTTAGTAATGGAGGCTCCTCTGTCATCCCCCTCCTTCCCCTCTCCGGTTCCCCTCCTCTCCCCTCTTTCTCTGTCTTGCTCCCTCTCGTGTCTCCCTTTGGCATCCCTGTGGTGCTCTGTACTCTGCAGTCAGCTTTTGCTGTCTAGCATACGCCACTAAAGCTCTAAGTACATCTTCCCAAGACTCTGTACTTAGCTGTGGTGCTGTCACTGCATTGCTGTAAAGCTCCTACTACCCAAGCACAACAAAGCAAGCCCATGCCATGTGTTTCAGGACCACGGACAGCACTAGTGCCCCCTTTCCCCTCACAGCCTCGAAGCAAAAGCAGGTTCAACTTCTACAGCTAATATAACAGTTACTCTACTATACCTTAATCTTGTGGATGAGAGATCAGAAAGTGCTCAAAAGATGCTTGTGGCATCTAGCATTTTTATGCTAAGTGTCAAACAAGCTCTTTTGTATATTTATTCAGGTTTTGGAATAGTTGGCGTAAACGTAGCACAAGCAAGGTCACTAGAAGTCACTTTTCAAGACATTGCAGCTGTGAAATGTGCTGCAATTATTCAGTTGTTCAGCGTTTTGGTGGCACTATTATCACTGGGTGTAACATACACTGTTGGCTATATTAGGATTATATTTAAATCCAGTTTATAACAAGCACTCTGGTTTGTATTTTTGTACTCAGTGCTCAAGTTCATGTCACACACTAACTCTGCTGATAGATCAAAAGAGCTCACTGTACACAGCAGGTACGCATAACCCATGGGCATCCATTACACAGTACTGCAGCAGAGAAAGAGAGAGGGAGGGGAAGGGAGTGGACGACAAAGAGAACCAGAGAGTGACGAAATGAAAAGGACAACATGGACATGATGGTCATGCAAAGGGAAACAGCATTGGAGAAAAGGGAGCAAAAAGAGTAAGTATTACAGTGAGAGAAGCAAGAAGAATGAGTAGCATGTGTGTAAAACACCTTTTCAAACTCCCAGCAGATTTCAGATTTCACTCCCAGCAGATACATTTCACTGCCTGAGAGGGGCAGCAGAGATGCAGCTTTCCTATAGCCACTCTATTTACACAGACCAACAAAAACTAATAATCCTTTTCTCATTGTTTCTCTCAATCACACAAAAATTCACTGAAGAACACACTTATCCATTCCCTTCCCCTTCACACATTAGATTTGGTAAACAAAGGAAAAGGAGTGGCACAAGAAAAAAAGGGTGTGGATGAGTTAAATAGGAAACAAGCACCCAAGCAGCAGAGCCTCCTTGACCACCTACATGTTCAATCGTCTCCGTCTTTAATAGGCAGTGTTAAACTAGCAGGTGATCTGCACTGACAGTGTGAAAGCACAGCTTGTAGCAAAGGGTAATTGGTGTGGACTGACTTCAGAGAGAGTGTAGCTACTGACTGGTTGAGTGGTTGTGGGAGGTGGTAGGGCCAGAAAGCATAGTAGGACATACAGTGAAAAGATCATACAGTGTGTAAGAGGGGGCTTTTTTCTCTTCCTCATAGGCCTTTTTAATCATTATCAAGGGCATCATAATGGTTCACTGCACAATCTTAGCTTTGTGGTTATTTAAACATGCCTCAAGGTTTTTCCTATATGTAAACTTCATTTACAAATTGTATGTTACACAACATATGTGAAAATTATAAATATCTCTCAGACAAAAGTCAAGTAAAAATACAGGTTGCTTAGACAAATTATGACCGATAAGAATAATTTGGTTCTTTGTAGACCTGCTCCATAAAGTTTATACATTATAGTGTTGAATACAATCGGACACAGACCATATACAACCATTCATATATGCAAATACCCAATAAAAATATAAAACCAGATGTGTAGTAGTGGTAGTATGTTTGACATTTAGCTGAAATGTCTGTGATGCTGACACAACCACTGACAGGGAGGAGTGATGCCCCAGAGGCAGGACTCAGTGTTCACTCTGACTCATCTGCACGTGTACACAGACACACATAACCATGGACGTCAGAGACTGCTATGTTGGCATGAAGGGGTCTTCCCTATCCCGTATCCTTGTAGAACTCATAACAGCTCATCCAGCAGAGTGTGGATCCATTGCTGCAGGGCATGCTGTAAGAGGAACTGTGTGTGTGTCACATGCTGCAAGGGAGGGAGTTTTGAAGCCAAACTGTATGCAGAAGCAATGCATGGCAGTCTAAATATATATGTCATGTGAGTGAGCCTACAGTATTCATTTTCTACATCTAGGTGAAAATTAAGTACTGTATTATTCTGTTGTTGTCCTTAGGCAAAAAAAATAGATCATAATGGTTCAAGTGGTCTGAGAGTGAGAGTAAAAGTACATTTCTATATCTTTCCTCTGTTTTCTGGTTTTAGAAAATCTAGCCTATGATAGAAACACTCAGTCCAATCAGTTCTTTTTCAACGATGAGGAAGATAAAATAGGGTCGAAACTCTGTCAGACATGTCACGACTGTGCACACTCTGTGGTTTGTCACAAAAGGCGAGAGCAGGAGGAAGCTGTGTGTTTTCAATTTCTGTTACTTATTTCCTTCAATAAGTTCTGTCTACTTCAGCTTTTAGCTTAAAATGGTGTGGTGTCAATGGAAGAC
>JAPQRQ010000005.1:15150835-15171662 GCA_037367365.1 Apogon talboti | reverse complement strand
TGTGTGTGTGTGTGTGTGTGTGTGTGTGTGTGTGTGTGTGTGTGTGTGTGTGTGTGTGTGTGTGTGTGTGTGAGTTACGTATCAGTCAAAGGACTCAAGAAGGAAACGGAACCTTGAGCTACAATCGTTTTCAATCAAAAGCACCACAGCATGGACTATAACTTCAGGGAGGTGGACATCCACCTTTTTCCCCCCTGTCCTCACCCTTTTGTGACCACCAACTTCTAATCACCCCTCACTTTCACTGAGCCTCCAGCTGTGCTCAGCCAGTTCCCTGCCGCTTTCAATTATGTGTTAGTAACTTCTGCTAACTAGGGCCCAGAAGGTGCAATGCCCCGACAAGAAAAGGCAAAAGTTTCATACTCCTATTACTTGAATGTGATGTACACACAAACATACTGTAGATATATACAACACACCACTCGCCACCCAAATGCAAACCACTGACCACACCTGGATTTTAGCTGCCATTCCTGTATTTGTCTCACTCACAGTCCCAATGATGCAGCGTCTGCAATTACCAGACAACACAGAAAGAATGATCTGTCACTTCCACAAATTACATTCCCCATACTTAATGGGCCCCATGTTTATGTAACAATCCCTTCAAATTCTCACTGTGGGAGCACTATCACTCTGTCTTCCTGCCACGCTCTGGGACTCTAGGCATCTTTCGCCGCATGTTAGCTACCAGCACCCAAGGAAACAAATGCACAACACCTCATGCTCAAAGAAATAAATAATGAACATATCGTTTTTTTTGTTGTTTTTTTTTGCCGTCACAAATATCTATGCCATAAAAAATTTCTCTGTTCTATTTTTCCCAGCATATTGGAAAAAAGGAGGATTTGTCAATGGTGATAAGCTTTTTGAGCGTGCTCCACAGCGGTAACATGAAAGGGGATTTTGGTTGGGATGGGCTGGCTGGCAGGCAGGGGTGCACACGCTTCAGTTGGTTAGCTGAAGTTGGGAGGTTGGCAGGGTGGGTGGGCTGCCGTTTGATGTTTCATCTATTATTCGTGCCACGTTACCTGGATTATGTACTGATGGACTTGTGGGGGTGGGGTGGGGGGTGTTACTTAGGCCTGTCACCAAGCTGTCTGAAAATGCTTTTTCATTTCACTGTCTGTCTGCATTGCCCCCACCCTTGTCTCAAACACACAACCCATCTCTTCTTTCCTTGTCATCCTCACCCTTCTCGTCCATCTTGTGACATCCGATCAGAGGCCCAAATCCCTGGTTCTCTTTTTCTTAGTCCATCCATCTATTCATCCATCCATTCTCCTCCTGACTCTATCCTACTCTCCTCTCCCAGCTCTGCTTTCCTCTGTTCTGCAATGACATTAAGCAGCTTACTGCATGTCTCGTTTCAGGCTTACAGCGTGCTGGACGCAGAGTTTTACTGTCACTCTGTATATACAGGTACTTTGTGAGTCAGAGCTTCTGTGACTACTTCCATTCTGTGGGCTTTCTGTGATTTATGTATATGAGTCAAACCTGGTACCATAAGGCACACACACAGGTATCTTCAGTCTCAGAGCTGATGCTGTAACTTTTTTTTTTTGTCTTTTGTTCTTTGTATAACATAGTATAGGTAGTGTGGTTGTTTCATCTCTATCTGTACCTGTTCAGTGTTTGCCATCTCCCATACGTACAGTAAAACAGTCAAAGCATTGGTTGTAGGTAATAGTACTACAAGTTTAAGATTTATCAGAATATGAAAGTGAATCTTTCTCAAATTTTCTAGGTCATACCACTGGGCAACTTTGGTACTTAAAGTTGATATTGTTTTTAAGGATATGATTGCACAAAAAGCAGCCTATTCTTCCTCAAGTGTAACTTCATTGTAGGTTTTGAGCAAAATTCCTTTCTTCAGAATTGGGGTTTTGTACTGTAGTATGAGGCAAGCACTCATACATACATCTGAACTATCTTGTAGCAACGCCTGGTCGGCGGAAGTCCTCACAACTTTACCATGTTAACCTCCTCAAGCCGTATTACCAGCGTGTCCCTACACAGAACACGGTGGTTCCAGCTATGGGTGTTACCGCAACGGTGGTGGCGCGGGAGGTGGACAGTGTCCCAGGGCTGGGTGATGGTGTGTTGTGTCCGCGACTGAAGAACTCTGAGTTGCTTGTGCAGCTGGACTCCCTGTTGCAGCATCTTCCTGAGATACAACATACTCATCTGGTTGGGCTAATCCGAAAGTTTCCAATGTTGTTTGGGGACGTCCCCTCTCGCACCACTTGGATTGAACATGACATTGACGTGGGCGGGGCGCAACCCATAAGACAGCTGTTTTACCGCATGGCTCTGGGGAAACTTAACCTACTTGATACTGAGATCACTTACATGTTGAACCACGACATAGCAGTCCCCTCTTCATCCAGTTGGGCTTCTCCCTGCATCTTGGTGCCAAAACCGGATGGTATGCCTCGGTTTTGCACTGATTTCAGGAAGGTGAACGCTGTGACGAAGTCTGACTCTTTTCCGTTGCCGCGTATGGATGACTGTATCGACCGTGTTGGTTCTGCCCGGTTTGTGACAAAGTTGGACCTCCTGAAAGGGTATTAGCAGGTGCCGTTGACACAGCGCTCCCAAGCGATTTCTGTGTTCATTACTCCGTCCGGTCTGTATTCGTACACCGTTATGCCATTTGGGTTGAAGAATGCACCGGCCACCTTTCAGTGACTCATGAACAGGGTGGTCTCTGGCTTGGTGGGGTGTTCAGTTTATTTGGACGACCTGGTGGTGTATAGCGACACGTGGCACTCCCATTTGCAACGTATCCAGGCACTCTTTGAGAGGCTGGCCGAGGCCTGGCTGACCGTGAACTTAGCAAAGTGTGAATTTGCTAAGGCAACGGTGACATATTTGGGTCGTGTGGTCGGACAGGGTAAGGTGGCTCCGGTGCACGCTAAGGTCCAAGCCATGGTGGATTTTCCACCTCCCACGACGGGACATCAACATCAAGAGACACTTATTCATTCTCACGTACTTGTTGGGCTAAAGGTGAGAGGAAAAAAAGAACCATTTACACTATGAGCACTGACTGGGTGACTATATTATCACCTAACAAGCCTACAATATGTCCAATTTAAATAAATGCACAGTGCTTTATTTCCCTCTTAGGACTTTGTTATATTATTAAATGTACTTGGATATTCTCAAACATCATATGGATCATTAAGAAAATGGCAAATAGGCAGATGAGCTGTAATGAAGTTAACAATTTTTTTTTTTAAATTTGGGTTTCTCCGTTTTTCTTTGAATACAGTTAATAATGCATTCCCACCAATGCTGCTTGAGGTGATAATATATGGTAATGTTTCATTTTATAGAATCCTAGTGTCCTTAAGACCAATGGAAATACAGTTATGCATTGTCTTGAAAGGCTTCGTTGGTTGTCATTTAAAAGACTGGTTTACATAAATAATCAGTTGATAGTAGGATAATATAATATGGTCCCTCTTTGTATCACCAATATTGTGTTGTTTTTTTCTTTGTCATTGTTTTTGACTCCTTTCCTCTTTAGTTTACTTTTTTCTTTTATTATATTTTTCCTTTATTCATTGCATCTTGCTCCAACTGTTCTGTGAATGTTAAAGCTGAGCCTGGGGCATAGATGTATAGTTCCTGCTGGTGCATTTTTAATTTCATCTGATCTGGAGGCCTGGGGATTTGGCAGCCCTTTTCAATGCAAAGGCCCCTTGCCTGTGCCTTTGGAGCTGACCTCAGAACAGCTTTGCATTCCCGGAATGCCTCTTGGCTGCTACATGGACACCCACCACTTGCATACCCAGAAGGGCAGCAGGGTCACCTTAATCATATAGCTTACTATGGTATTATTTACCACGTTATGTCCAATTTGGCATTTCTTTGTCACTCCACCTCCCACTCCTTTTTCTGTCTTCTCTCTTTCCACTCTTCCATTTCTTGTTTACTTCCTTCCAGCAAATATTCGTATTCATCACAAGTTAGTCTATTTTATCTGGTTCCATTTGCTTATTGCAGCTTGTGCTGGAATCAGTCAGTTATTGAAGGAGGCCTTTTCATCTTTACTTCTCAATCTCCCATCATAAGTTTCACCCCTGTCAGTTTAGGTCTTCAGCCTGTGAACCGCTGCATGTTTCATCAACTCCTCTCTTTCATTTTCTCAGCTTGTCTGTCTTAACCTTCTGACCTCTTCATGTTTCTTCCATTTCCTTTCACTTCCACCTTCAGTCTCCACACCTTTTGGTTCCTTCAAGGAGAGGGAATGGGCATATAAAAAAAAAACCTTATTTGCTTCACAGTACTCTGTTTCCCTCAATTTTTGGCTGTAGTGAGAAAACGGAAAAAGGAAATTTCTGTCTGTCATCATGCATGTCTTTTTCAGACTTTGGAATCCCCATTGTAAGACACAGATTGACACAAAAAATAGGAAAATATAAAAGATGGAGGTCATCATGGCTGAACTGTTGACTCAACAGCTTGAAAGCTTGAAAGTGGTGCTCTTTGAACTACAGATATACACAGAGGTGCCAAGACAGGTTTTAACATTTCATGAAAGACAGCATGTAATGTCATGTACAAAAAAATAGTCCACATATACATCGCCTACATCGGCAGAGGTCTGTAGGTATCTAGCACACAAACTTCCAGATGAGATGGTGCAAATGCAACCACCACCACAGCTACTTTACTTCTGTAAGTGGATCCTTACATTCTCAAAAGGCACATTTTCAAAGGGATGTTTACAGAGTTGGTGAAAAAGAAGAATTCAGACAGACACATACATACAACCTCCCTTTTTTACTCAAAAGCCCTCAAAAACAAACATGGACATTGAAAAGTGACATAATTAGTAGGGTAATCTATATGCAATTAACTGTGCTGCCTCTGCTGGAGAAATAGCAGACAGATGTTTCATTAGTGTTGATGAAGAAAACTACAAACAGACGCTGAGGGTCAATAGTCTGGGGAAAAGTACTTTATGATGATATAATGCACTGTACAGTGCACATGGCTTGTTTGTGTAAAAGGGCGTATCTATATATGTAAATATTTCATTTTTCTTGTTCTTGAATTTAGTTCTTATGCTTCATAGTGTGATGTAATTTGCACATGTAGAGACAAGTTCAGTACCAATAGTCTCAGTAATTAAAGCATAAATCTGTTGATCATTATTCTTCACTGATTTCATTATAGCAGAGCAGGATTAATTCATTACAGCATCCTCTGACCTTTAAAACTCAAATTAACCTGATTGCCATTGCTGAAGGTGATCAACAAACTATGAAAAAGTAGGTTTCCTTTTTTCATCCATTGTCTGTCCTCTATAGCATCAGAATACCAATACATACAAATATTAATTTTGTTTCAGGTTACTTTCAACAGCAAGAAGCAGCCCGACTGAGCTAAAAGGTAAATAGATTTGCAGTGTACTTTGAAAACAACTTTTATATTTATTAAGGAATGTTAAAATTTCACCTAAAATGCTAATGCAATTTACAAGGTGAAATAATTAAACATAATAGTATTGTGTAGCTAGAGGAAGCAGCAGTACTATGTTACCAGCCAACCCTGTGAAATATCAATCTTTGAATGCAGTGAGTGTGCATGTGCATGCACTCATACACACTTCAACCCTCACCCTTAAATGCAATCAAGTGCTCCCACTCTGTAAACCCTGCACCAACCCACACACCTTATTCAGTACAGCATGCAGCAGAGAGCAAGGCCGCTTGGTAAATATCCCCACTACGGAGGAGGTGTATTTCTTTGCAATGAGTCACTAACATTATTAAAAAAAAGAGAGAGAGAGAGCGAGAGAGAGAGAGAGACTAGGACTGAGATAAACCGACTCATCTTTATGGTTCCCAAAAATGCAGTAAAATGTTTACTGTTCACAGTACTTGCTAAGCCCTTCAAAAGTGTGAGCATTATCAGCATGAGGATATGTAAAAGGAAAAGGGAAGAGTCAGGAAGAGGAAAGGCTGATGCAATTCCTCAAAGAAAAGGCAGAGCTAAAAGGAAAAGATGGACAAGAGGAAACTTGATAAGAGAAAGCTCAAAGGCTGACTGAGTCGAAAGAAGCCACGGGGTGTGAAAGTGTGAAAACCTGTAAGCGAGTTAATGAAACACCAAAAATATACTGTGGAAAAGCCTGAAGAAAACATCACTTGAAGGGAAAGAAGGTTCTCGATTCTTCGCTGTAACAATATCTCAATTGTCTTTCCTCATTCATTTTACTGGCTTTTAATTCACTTACATTTTGTCAGCGTTATTGCCTTCATAAGGCTAAAATATATTTGTGTTCGAGTAATGTAGTGTCTGAATTCTTTACTCAGTTTTTCTTTTATGAGAGCTTGAGCCAGTGTAGCAGAGAGAAATACAATTTAGGACTGACATTTGATATAAAGACATAGAGAGTGCAGATTAGGAGTGAATAAAAGATGGATTCAGAAGTAGTAAGTGACTGTGTCACAAACAAAAATAGAGAAAATAAACCAGCTATATATATATTTGATTTTCTCTGCATTTATCATGTGTGTAGTGTCATCTCTTTGATTAATGCAAACTATACTTAACTCAAACTAAAATCCCCCTTTGAGCCTGTTTAATTGAGAGCTGAGTGAAGAAGATGAACATCTGGATTTTTTTTTTTTTTTTTTGTCGTACTCTGTATTGAGTTTCTGGAGCTCTGTTGTGGATTGGAAAGCGGCTTCGCAGTTTACCATGGCATATGTGGAAACCACGCCCGGCCAAGCACATCATCCCACCTGCCCCTAGATTGAGATCCCAGAGGATCAGTTGTTATGCCACACATCGCCAAGCTGCTGATTCTGGCGGACAGCCGCTGTCTGGAGCCTCCTGATGAACTCTAATTGACCTTTTCACTTTGCCATCATTTCATACACTTCCCACACTGCCAATTTTACAGACCTGTGGAATTTCTGTCATGCATCCCCCACAAAACTTTCAAACCTTGTCTTCACAGATGCCCTGGCAGGAGTTTCCTTCACTACATTTGCAGTGTTGTGTGTCAGACTAATTGGTTGTCTGCCTCCACGGGTGGAGAGTGTAAGAAAAAAGGCCAGAGTAAACTCCTCTTACAAATACCCACTTGCATGCATCTCACATTTCAGACAATGAGTTTTGAACCTTGTGATTGATAGAGTATGTATGTTTTTTGTCAGTACATGACAGCCCTCTTGTCATCACTACAAAGTTGCTTGAGCCATGTTAAAAATGTTGTAGCTGTGTTTTAGTGGCTACAGGTGATTACCTACACAAAAAGGAGCTCACAAAACCAACCCACACTTAAAAATAAAAAAAAACAAAAAAACAATTTTTTCTCTTTTTTCTTTGTCTCGTCTCTGAAGAATACAAAGCAAAAGTGTGGGCTCCTGAAAAACAAACATTGTGCCTCTGGTATGAGTTGGCATCAAACCACTTATTTGTCCTCCCTTTGAAGGTAGTTGTGTACTTTGACCTGAGTGCGTAGTTTACCCATTAGTAAGCAACACCTGAAAGGATTCTGCAAATCTTAACATACTTTTTGTGCAGTTTTTCTCATGTATATCATAGTTTGTCTGTGAATAGAAGGTTTTTTAAATATCTATATACAGAGAAGCAGCTTCAATTCATACCAGGAATGAGAAAAAATTTCAGGTACTTACCATGTTTATTAAAGTCAAGGCATCCTGTGTTCGCTGGGCAGTGAAGGAGACAAGTTTAATGCATGGAAAACAACAATCTCTATATGAACCTACCAACCATCAAACACAGAAAATAATCACATGTTTTGCTTAGATTATTTAATCATCTTTAAAAAACTATTTAAAAAACATTTATAGCATGTTGTATTTAAAAACAGTGTTTGCTGGGCTAAAGTCTGAGCCACATGGAAGTTTACTTTCTGGTGTTATGCAGTATATCTCAGCGGAAGTAGTCTCACAGGCACCTTTAATGGAGTTAGTTTTGGGTTTTATGTGTTCATGTATGAATAGCTCGGTAGAGGCCTAAGTATAGCATAGGACATGAAACACCACACTCCATGTGCCATTGACACTGTCAGGTGGGCACTGAAAGCACTGATACCTATAATTTACACTCAATTGTGCTCAAATGACAGTCCTAAGGGTCATCCCTTATCGTGATACATTGTCCCAAAATATAGCCACACACCATTTTAGAGTCTCCTTTCTCTGGAACTGTGTAGTTTGATGATCCGGATGATAGAGTCCAGATCACAGGGAGCTGTGCTCAGAACTTCCTTGCTTTCTTGTCTTAACTTTTTCTCATCACTTCCAGAGGTGGAGAGACTGAATGTCCTGCTTTCTGTCTCCAGTCTTCATTCACCTTTTCCCCCAAACTTCAGCTCCAGGTGACATGAAAGACAGTGGTATTTTGGAGAAATACCAGTATCATTGTCTAGGATCTATCCAAGGCCTTTGACCTCTTCAGGCTCTTTTGAGTCTTGTCAGTCTTTTGCTAAAGGAGATAGTTTATGTGGAGCCTTAATCGCGTTTGTAAATTTTCATGTTTGTACATATATACGTAAATCCCATAATGGTTAACTGTCAGTGTTGGGGAAGCTACTTTCCAAGCGTAGCTTGTAAAACTACTAGTAGTTCAGCATGGCAGTAATTCAAACAAACTACATTTCTACCCCTGGAGAACTGTAGTTTGTAAAACTACAGCTAGACAAAGTAATTTTAGCAACTACTTTCTATTTTCAGTGTTAAATTGAGCAATTCAGGATGAAAGAAAAAGTCTTGCATTCAATATTGAAATACAATTTATATTACAAAAATTAATGTAAAAAAAACCTTAATTTTATGTTGTTGCCCAAAATGTAGTTTTCAAACTGAATAGTTAAACTACAAAAAATTACCCAAAAAGTACTTGAACTACTTGACGCGGCACAAAATATGAATGTAGTTTAACTACCAGCAAGTTACAGTGAAATGTAGTTTAATTATGTAGTTCAACTACATGTAGTTTAAGTCTCCCCAACACTGTTAACTAGAAACTCTAATACTTGTTGTAGTGAAGTGCAATTCCCAGGGTCAAAGAATGTAATATTGCTTGAGTAGCGCTATTAGGAAATAATAATCTTTTCAGAGAGTGTGGCCTGTGATCAGCTTCTCTTTGAGTCAGTTTCATCTTCCTCCTGATGAATGCCCAGAGTAATCACTAGGTGAGAAGCTCGGGCCAAAGTGCAACTGGAAGCTTTGCACCCTAATGGCTGTCATTTGTCCCTGCCATATTGGGTGGCAATTGAATAACTTCATTGGGTGGATGAGAAAAGGCAATTTTGGTGCATTTAAAGTGATATCCTTTATAGCTCTGCCAGTCATAAATCACCAGGGTGCAAATAGGAAATGAGAGTATCAAAAGAATGCACAAATAACAGCAAAATATCTAAAAGGAGATGTTTTTTGCCCTCTATTAAGATTGAATTTCAGATGTAATGCCTTCTAAATTATATGTATGTGGGGTTATTTTTCTGTACTTGCTGGGACAAAACACCAGGAGTCTGAAAATGTCAAAATGCTCATTGCCATTGTTTAAATCAGTACATGTTAAGATTTGGGTGAAGGTTGGGGCAATACTATGAGTTAAATACAAACAACTGATGAAACAATGCGTGCATGTGTGTGGGGGTGTGTGTGTGCATGTGTAAGCGTGTGTGTGTGTGTGTGTGTGTGTATACCTGTGCTAGTAGCATTAAGCTGAGGTTAAGGTGGGTGGACTGTTACCTTTTCCATTTCCTATCACTCATGGGGAACACTGTCTATTTTCTTGGCATGGAAGGTCAAGATTGTTCCAGAAGCAGTGGACACTTACATACACACAATTCACATGTGCAGTGTGGTCAGGTCATGGTCTAGAAAACATGCTAGAGGTGTGACAAATGTAGGCACAGGCTCCTTGCCTTGGTGGAAGTCTTACATTTTATGTCAGTGACATGCTGAGCGGAGCTGTCTGCCGTAAATGCTGTCAATCAATACTGCTGGCAGCTTCTGTTACGGTTGCTGTTGAATAACAGTCAGTTGACCCCACCTATCTGCTTGACCTTCACCAGTTTTGACACCCACACACCAGACTGCAGAGTGCAAACGGATACACACATTTACTCATGCAGTAGTGCTTCACGCATACACACAAAAATGTGAACAGTATGTGAACGCAGAACTGCTGTGTTGAGAATGATGAGCTGTCTGCTTCTGGGAGTAATGAATTTATATCCTTCATCAGCATCACTGAAGGACAGTGACAGGCTGCAGTGGCACTTCCATACCAGAACGGACACACTCTCAAAAAATGCACGCACCACTACCATCGCTACAACAATTATCCTTGGTCAGAGTGGCATATAGGCGCAAAGTATAGTCTTTTTTATAAATACACACAAAACACAACCAGTCCTTAAAGCTCTTACACATAAATTGTCTTTTATGTGGGAAAAATACAGCATGAACCACAGTGTTTGATGTTTGACAGTTTTTATTTACTGCTACAGCTGCTGTAACTGCATTTTCAAAAATACACAATGTGCCATACAAGTACATTTTACTTACTTTACATGCAGAAAAAATACTTGCTTTAAAATTCATGCACACTAAAACAGAGGTTTTTGTTATAATATGCTGTCAGAACATGCAGTAGCAAACTAGTCAGTCATTTTAAAAGTGCAGAAATTGTATTCATTGATCCCAAAAACAAAAAATCAGTGGTCTGATGATTGTAGTTCAACACAGACTGATAAGTGTACTTACAGCAGTCAGGGATGGGAGGCAATATTTCACTTTTATAGCTAGGAAGGAGAGTGAAAAGGGAGACTGCCCTTCAACCTTCATCATACCAGCTTCTAAATGATGGTGTGATGGCAATAATTTCACAGGCTTTCTAAAAGTATGTTTTCCTTATATCAGTCTGAAAGTCATCTACTGTATGTCTATGTCTTCCACTATACCATATAAATTGAGCAGACAATTTGGTGTGTTTCCTGTTCTCAGAGACCCATCCAATATATTTTTTTCAGAGTTCAATTATTGTTAAGCACATCAAAAATAGCCTCAAAGTCTGGGAATGGAAAACGTCAGGGTAAAATAAGTCTGAATCACTAGAGAGGAAAAGGTGACTTGCAAAACAATTAAATGTCATCTTATGCAACCACTTTCATTTCAAGGCTGTTATACGCAGCAGAGAAGTCTATAATTTTAGATACAAAGTTATTACAGAGGCAGACTCCAAACGCTGTCACTTGTTGCTGTGAATATGGGCATAATTCTTGCATATTTTTCTTCAGTTCTTAATGTAAGAGGACCTTCATTCAAGAACTTTACCATCTGACCTAGACATGGTCAGTTTTGATGAAGAGGAATCGAAGATGAGGTTTATTTCTATTTCTCTGCTATGAGGATTTAAGAAATGTACATTTCAGTAAACCTTTATCCATTTATGTTGACATTTTGGGGGCTGGATAGTTATGAAAGTTATACTTAAGAAGGGGACTTTTTTTTGCAAATTTTATTTGCCGAAGTTGACAGCCAAGAAACATATTTTAAGACAAAGCTGTGAATTAAACAGTAAATTTGTGATGAAATGTGAACAGTGTCACTGTATTGTTTTCTTTCCTTGACTCCAGGAACAATGGATCTTACTGCAGTAAAATAATTATTGTTTTGTGTTAGTAGTGAACACTGAACTCAACAGTTATAAGGCCTGCCATGTGTTTGTTTTTTGTTGATTTTTCTTCAGTCATTAATTATCAATGATGATTTCTTTTCATTTTAGATTTAGATGTTTTCAAGTGTTACCTTTTTGTTATTGCTGCAGTTTAATATTACACATACATGGTGCATTTTAGTTTTGTCTTGAGTTCATGGAGTGAGAAATATTAAGATTTAAAAAGCTTTTTTATGTCTCAGTTGGCCAGTGTTAAGTTTGTTCTTTTACAACATTTTCTGAATAAAGACTGTTTTTAGGAGATTTTCTGAATTCTTGGTCATTTTCCGCGGCAGTGTTCAGAGACAGTACATCAACATAAATACAGCATTGTGCCACTATGGCCCGATCCCAATTCACCCCTTGGCCCTTGCACTTGGCACTACCTCTTGAAACAGAGTTGTAAGGAGTAGGGGTTGACACATTCCCCTACGAAATGGGACAACCCTTCGAGACCTGTTCCATAATCAGTGGTTGATTGATGCCGCTATAAACGGATGCGACAACTTTGTTTTTTGCGAAAGAATTCCCCATACCGTCAGCAGTTGTAACCATCTGTATTGTATGGACTTTGGGCATTTTTTTTACAGCTATCAACCACAAACCACAGAAATGGGGCTATAATACATTAAAGCGGCATGAAATGGATAATCAAATGATTAAGTTATTTACGAAAAAAATACTTACATTTGTGTGTTTCTTTCATCACACTGCTGCACTTTTTAGCTGTGTTTACCTCCATCTTGCTGATGATTCGAACAGAATTATGGGAAATTTCTCATACCCCTCCATTTGTAGTGTGGTCCTGAAAAATCTCCGTTTGGAGCGGCCAAACAGCCCTCCCCCTTAGCCCCTCCCCTCCCACTCACCGATAATCGGGACACCCCTACCCCTTTACAAGAACGCACAAAACAGAGGGGTAGGGGTAAGGGGGAGGGCCAAGGGGTGACTTGGGAATTGGTGTAGGTAGTGTGATAAACCTAGAGCTGCTCTTCTGATTGGTGAAAACAAGCTTGGGCGCACAATGCAGTCTGCCCACGAGCCCACCAAGGTGTCTGCAAGTGCATTTGAATATGCATGCATGGGACACCTACGTTGCATCCTGCCACACTGTGTATGACATCAACTCAGAACAAAAAGTAATTTAATCACAGGCCTGTGAAATTGAAAAGCTTTATAGATTCTAACATGGAGAACACTGGGCCTACACCACACTAATCCAATTGCACTACAAAAGACAACATACACAGCAACACACGGATGTGCACATTAGCGTATTGACTCAAACACTGCTTATGTGCAAATGAAATACACTGTTGTGCAATCTCCTGCACACAAAGGCACAAGTTTTGGCCAAAGCTGCCTATTTTCTCTGCCTGTGGTAGAAGAAAGGGGAGATAATCGTACAGAGAAGTAAAAGGGAGGAGGGGCAGAGACAAACAGGGGATGTGGTAGCAGATGGTGAGAAAAAAGAAAGTAATCATTATTCCAGAAATAATAGACAGTAAATGAGAGTGTGTGTGTGTGTGTGTGTGTGTGTGTGTACATGTTTATGTAATACACTTAGCAGTGAGTTGTGCAATTGATCTTTCCCATAGTTTAAAGATTTGGTGATTTGCCTCATTAACTAATCCTCTAGGGTCTCTGGACTGGTGGAGGCCCCTTCTTAACTCTGTCTTTGTATTTCTCTCCTTTTTGCATCTCGTTCGATCATCTTGGTCATAGTCAGCTCTCATGAAACCAGCTCATCTGTAACGTCTGCATCCACAGGTATAAAACCTCCAATGCCAAATCGTCTGCTTCAGAGAATCAATACAGCTTTTATATCGGGGACAAACAGAACTTTCTGCCCTTTCCTACCTATTTTTGTAAAACTTTGGTAAATGTAAGAATTTCTGTACCTCCTTTCTGACTCATCATTTGTGGTTTAATGATGCTGTCATACTTTCAGAACTTCTCCTTACTTTGTCCCTGATGGCATAACAGATAACATGTTCTTCATTTCTGCAGGTCTTTGTTTCTTTACATTTTATAGCTACTCTACAGCAGTATAATACAAACCCAAACCTCCAAGACCCATTGATTCTCACCTTATCTCTCCCCTGTCACAGCTTTGCCTCAAGTCTCAAACAACATTCACATATCCACAATCCATTGTAAGTACAGACCCGAATGGAGCCTATAGTTGCAAAGCTTCTATGAATATTTACATATTTTTCTTCATAATAAAGGACAGTATTTTCAGTTGCATAGCACTTACTCCTATTCAGTATGTTAGATGCAGCTTATTTTAACAGGTTTACAAGTTTCTTTTGACTGTATGTGTGGTGTGGGTGTGATAAAGATATTGGTGATTTCGTAAGTTCCATCAGTGATTTCCATATGAGCAGATGTGCTCCATTCCAATTGTTAAGATAACTTGGATGAAGATAGTAAACTGCTATCAGACCCTGAATAAATTGCCCGTTGTGGTTGCAGATATTGTCTCGGAGATTGTTTTTTCTAAACTGCCATACTGGTTACAACCCCATATACAAAGACAAGGCAACATTGTTATCAGGCGATTAATCGGCTATTTGCTTTTTCCCATTCACTACGGTTATGTCATTGGTCTTTAAAAATCCATTATCGTTCAACCTCTGCACGTTAGTGGTCACACATTTAAACAATACAAATTCCTAAAACAACACAAATTCACATTAATAACAGCACATATGGACTGTTCAACACACACCTACGTAAACACAGAGAAGACACAAACACACTCGGAGGCAGCCAGCCCCAGTGGGGATGCTTAGAGGCTGTTGGTCAGCTAAGACGGGGCTGTAATTACACTGGAGGGTTGTGTGACAAAGAGTGGCTCAGAGATGAGATCAAGTCTCTGCCCTTATCTATCCTGCCTGTTCCTTCACCTAAAATAAATAAATAAATAAAAAATAGACAGTGTGTGTATACATGTGAATGTGCTTCTATGATTTAGTACCAAGATAACACAAAAGAGCTATGATGCTGGGTAAAGGCTTAAAATACATATACCTAGAGCCTAAGATAAAAAGAAATTGAAAGGGAGCAAGTATGTGTCTGAGCCTTGTGCAACCACAGACACATAGACTGTCCATTTACCAAAGGGATTGCACAAGTAATTTTGCCATTTCCCCTGGCTCTCTTACCAAGAGCTGTACACACTCAAGCACAGTGTCTTGCATTTGTGCAGATTTCATTTCACATAGCTTGTTTGCTCAACCAAGACCAGCTTAGAGCACCTGGCTTGGTTTAATAAAGAGAGATTTATAGCATGTTGGTTTCTTATATTTACCTGCTGTAATAACAAGAAAAGGAAGAGGTTTAGGAAGGCCTATCAGTCCTGAGAAGAAGTTATGAAGTAGGAAGTTAATTAGAAATGGTTGTGCATGGTAAGAGTGAGGACGCTTCCAACTATCCCTGCTGAGTGTGCAGTGGTCCTATGGCAACGCTCGGAGTCCAGGTGATATCCAAACTATAATGAGGTGTCATGGTTGCCAAGCTCTGGGTAGGGGACACAATGACACACACATACCACTCCTCTGTTTCAAGACAGAAACAGATGACAGTAGGAGCACTAGGACAGAAGAGGGTTCAATCTGACAGAAGTTTGCAAATCTTGCATATCTGAGCAGCTTGCACTCGACGTCTCATCAATAATAAAGTCTTACACTGTGGGAAGTATAAGCACAGAGCTTGGACAGCCCACTGAATCATTTAGAGCTGATCTGAGGCAGTGATATGGTTAACTGGAGGACATGGAGTCAGTGGGGTAGCTGAGTTGTTGTGGATGTACAGTAGTTATTACCCTCGCAGTGGCAAGGATATTGCTATCTGTCTGTCTGTGTGTCTGTAGGTCTGTCTGTGCATCTAACTCAAAAACATCTACACCACATTTTGACTTGAAATTTTTACACAAGATAGATAAAAACCGTCTATATCCCAGTCCTCTGCTTTTAGAAATATACTGTTATTTTAGAATTGTTCTAAAGTATTTTTCATCATTGCAAGACAGGGCACTTTTGGACATTTGTAATTTTCTCAGAAATAAATGTTCTTACTCTTTGTGAAATTATGGCAACACATGCCTGACAATATCCATCACCTTGATCAAATGCTTGCTGATGCAGACCACGATCCAGAATGGAGCAGAAATGTTCATTCCTATCTTCCATATTTGATGTAAAGTCCTGACCTCTGTTTTGATCATAATATCTTCAGAGTTGGAATTTAGTCTTGTTGTTCATTCCCTTTTTTACATAACACCTGTTCATCCTCAGTTGATAATAGAACTAACAGTACTGATACTGAAATCACATCCACTCCATGTAACTTCAACAAAATTGATAGAAACATGAATCCACATCCAGGAAATTGACTCAAAATAGATACTGTATTAAAAAAAGTACACGTACCATTAGAAATGAAAATGTTCAACACCAAATCCAATAATGGAACAATCAGTTAAACTCTTCATAGTTTGTCAGTTTTTCAATTTTGGACATTTTTTAGAAATTGCATTTGAGGATGTAGGAGGTCCTTCTAAACTTGCTCCATATCTACTGCATATTATGCAGTCTACCACCCTGATAGCATTACACTACAGTTGGTCATTTGTGAAAATGTTCTGCTTGGTAGTTTCTCAAGTTTTAAATAGACTTTATCTTATCCACAGGTTTCCACAAGAGATAGCTTCAGCAAACTTATTCCCTAACCCGTCTCTCTGTGGATCAAGTTTTTTGATGAGTTGGCCCTGGTGGGGTACTGTGCAATCAAATGCATCACTGCGTAAGCCAGCGTAAAATGTCCTGGGAGAGAGGTAGGGAAGCAGGGAGAGGCAGGAAGAGTGAGAGGGTGTGTATGGATCGATCACACCACAGCGCTTTGAGAATTCAGATTGACCAGCCATGAAATGGCTAATGTCCCTAGAGTAGGTGCCACCATTACACACAGTTCTGCCTGTGCTCAGGTAGGACTGCAATAGATATGGATGCACATGCAATTCAATAAGAATATCAATATGTCTGAGTGAAGGGGGGGTGTGTGCATGAGCATCTGCACGTTTTCAGATGTGGAGCTTATTTCCTTATCCCAGAGAGCCTAAACCTGTGTCTGACCGTTGTCCTTCTTCAGGATGTAGATCCCCACTGGTTTTAAATGACGTAAAATGATCTGTAATAGAATCAGGATATGTTTTACCACCACAGTTCCAGGTCAATGCAATTAAGTGTAACTGTCACCACATAGTTTTCACAGGGATAATAATGCATAAGTGTGTCTTCAGTTATCAGTGTACAAGTAATCACCTCCAGAGAGTGCACAGATTGATATTTGAAACCTACACTAGATCTAAGCCTTCATACGTGTGTACCAGTGTACAGTATAATCACTATCCGAAGGTTATGTATGAGGCCATACACCTCTCCATCTAATATAGACAGAAACAGTGATTGTTTTGTGTTGTTTAAGGCCCATGTGTGAATGTCATCTTTTTCAATCTAATTTGTTTCATTCTGCAGAATGAGAGTGGCATTTCACACATGGATTCCTCAAGAAACATGCACCCCAGTGGGATAAGCATCAACAGGAAATCATGTTATGACAAGCAACACTTTTTAGTTAGAGAGTTACAGCACTGGTCATGGGGAGATGAACTTGAAGGTTATCTCAAATACAGTTAGAAAATTATTCATAATACACCACTTACAACATGAAATGTGTATGTGAGGAAATAGGCATTTATTAATAGGTTTTTGTAATATGTGAACATATTGTACCTTTATAAAAATAAGCACCTTCGCTGACTTGAAATTTGCCTACATTTATAGAAACAGTTTGTACATTGATTTGTACATAGAAGACTTGAAACTCCATATGGTGGCATTTATATGAGCTCCTGAGTGTCTCAGTGCCTCTCTTCTGGGGCCTGCATCACAGGAGGAAGATCAACAGACCCAGGATCTCTCTGTTTTACCTGACTCAACAAAACCAATCACATGCATTCACACTAAGTAACATCACAAAGGTGGTTATCTACTCAACGAGGAAGGAAGGGCTAACAGGTTGACCAAGAACAAACATGGACATGGACGAAGAGCCGCATATTTCACACAAGAAGAATAAACAGTCATTTTAAACAGATATGAGAATTTAAAAATATAATAGTGATTAAAATCAACACAGCTACTGTCACCAAATGGAAAGCTGGCAAGAAATTGTCCACTGTGTGAATGTGTGAGTTAATATTCTGATCAATATCACATCATTAAGCCGTGAGTCTGACTATAATTACAGTTGTTCATTATGTTAAATTAATGTGCTGCTTAGATGTATTTATGGTGTGTTAGACAACTGGAACCCTATTATTTTTCAAGTTCAACCCTGATGCTATTAAACAGTGAGAGTAAGTAAAGAACAAATAGCTATAAAACACAATTCAAATAGATATAAAACAAAATTATACTATCAATTTAGGTTAAATGATTTAATGCTTAAATCAGTCTGTGTTTTAATATTATATTCTAGACTACGCAAAGGAAAACAAATGGTTTAGAGTCTTTCCTTCCTTGTGGATGTTCTTATAATTCAGCTAACCCTGAGCATCTCTGTTTTTTTGGGGGGTTTTTTGTCTGGGGATGGAGAAGGAGAGTTCTAAGAGAATTGATTCGTCAGTTGACTTAGCTTTTAGATTTTTTGAGCACCTATAGCAAGTAGCAAGGTAAGTTAACATGAAGATTTACCCTGGAGGAAGTGAACCACCTTCATGTCAGTTACACCACTAAACCCGTGAACCTGTTTCCTTCACGTCCACATACTAGCTACTAATAGTTCAGAAAACGAGAAAATCAAATGTTGCATAGTTTGCCACTTAACATTACATGTTAAACATCTTTTCTTACAGTTCTCCATCATGATTTCAGAAATGAAAGCCTCCAACAGTACATACCATGCAACCCTTTAGCATTTCTTTATTATACCCTTGGTAGGAGGGTGGACCCCATGGGCAGATAATCTTCCCCTGGTACTGGCATGAATAAGCCATCTCTCAACAGGATACAATCCTCACGTCGAAATGACTGAAATGACTTCGCTGCTTGAGCACTGAAACGACCACCTAGTTGCTATTCTGATGCATAATGTAGCAGCAAAGTTTAATGGAATGAAGGTAGTGCCAAAGAAGCAGTGGTGGTAGGAGTATTTTAAAGCACCCCCCGACTTCCAATCCACCCACTCACAATCACACACTCGCTATCAATATCTTCCCGGAGGTGTATTAGAAGATATTCACCCTGATGGGAACATTTGCGTTCCATTTTGTTCTCTCCTCTTTTTTTAAAATCTAGTCATTTTGTCTCCTTCTCTCAAGCTTTTCTCCTACATCTAAGGTCATTGTAATGAACATTTCATTTTTCAATCATTTTGGATGATTTATTGTTAGAGGCTCTCAGGGGCAAAGTGGGGCCACATGAAGAGGGATTTTACCCTTTATTCTCCTGTGTTTTGGTAATGTATTTATTCTGGTAGCTGTCAATGTCTTTAGGACCATCAGCTCATAGTTATTCACTTCATCGTATTGTGGAAATTACAAGCCTGCCGAATGCCCGAGTGATTCACCACCGCACTTTTCATTAAAATAAGCCCACAGAAAAGAATGAGGGCCACAAAGAAAAGGGGAGATGAGAAGAGGTGGGTGTGCGGATGTGGGGAGACGGCGAAATGTTCTTTCCATCAGCAGGAGTTCTCATAAATATTGTAATTGTGTGGTTACAGAAAAGAAGCGGTTGTGAGCCACTGTGCTGTGATTGACTTGAGTGAATGCTGTCTCACCTTTTGAATGAATTGAACATGAACACTGGTGACAAAAAAAAAAAAATGCCTTTGGGAATATGACATGGACATCATCTAATTCCAGCAGATTACTAGGAGGAAACTAAAAAAAAAAAACAAAAGAGAAATAAATTACATCTTCTTTTTTGCCATTACTTGGTGATCTCTCTGACTTGGTACATTTGCCTTTATCTCAGGCTTAACAATACAAACTGTGTGAACCCTAAGAGATATCCATTAATGTAGTGCAAATGACTAAATCAGCATACCTAAGGCAAACTAGTCAGATGAAGCTATGTGGGTTTCCAGAAATTCCCATTGCTTTTTTGTGGCTATCTTGACTCCTAATGTGGCTCTGATTGCCAGGGTGAAGCCCCAGTCATTGAACTTCTCTTCTGTTCCTGCAGGGCTCTGACTGGACCGGTTGGCCCAGTCAAGACAGAAGACCTGGTGAGTTACAGGCACAGAACAAGACACAGAGAAACTTAATGTTTCCAGAGTAACAGACATTGGTCCTTCATGTTACATTATCAAGTAGACAGTTTCACACTAATGTCCCCAGAAATTGAGAGGTTAATGATGGATAAAAACATGAAAAATTTAAGCACTACATTATGCTGGTGGAAAATATTCAGCACCAGTGTGACATAGTAAATGGGCTGTGATCATGGTACATGGGACTTATAGTTATCTGAGGGCATTGCACTGACACTTGTAAAATGATGAAATTTTCAGACTACAGAAGAAATGACTGAAGACGATAACATAATTGTTTATTGAGCAGTATAACGCCAATGTTCCCAGCAAAGGGTTCATGGGCCCCTCAGAGGGTCCCTAAAGGTTACTGTTGGTCTGGCTTCTACTGCTCTGTGGTGGTCAAAATAAGATTAGCACATGTTAAATAAAGTCACAATAATAAAAGTTACTGGATAGTCATACGTCTGTTTTATCAATTTATTTATTTATTACATTTGCACTCAAAAATTGCCCAATTAGTTTTTCCTGCCATCAGAGTATCACTATTTTATGCCCAGCCTATTTTCATGTCTTTATAACAGGAATTGTCATCGCTGTTGTTTTTTTTGTCTGTATTTTATACGCGCACACACACACAGATACAGATGAACTTTTTTTTATTCCCCGGAGGAAATTACTTTTCCATTAGTTCAAGAAAATAAAAGGTACCGTATTTTCCGGACTATAAGTCGCACTTTTTTCATAGTTTGGCTGGTCCTGCGACTTATACTCAGGTGCGACT
>JAPQRQ010000005.1:15134887-15145312 GCA_037367365.1 Apogon talboti | reverse complement strand
GACTTTTGTTACCTTGGAATATAATATACAACAGTTCAGACCTTACATTAATTAACATTCATCCTGACAAATCCAATGAGATGAGGACAGCTCTGAGGCAAGGTCCAAACACACTCAGGATGCACTGTACTAAGCAGTCGTATCCAGTTCTTCAGGACGCATTCAGGGGTGATCTGGGACAGGTAGTCCGAACAGGAATACATCCTGGGATGCATTGAAGGACTACTTACTCTACTGATATTCTCTGTCTAGTGCATCAATGTGTAATATACTGAAAATTTCAGAAATTTTCCAAAACCTCACAAAGATGTATCACGAGTGCTTAATTTGTACGGTGAAACCTGAACTCATCTGAACGTCTCTTTGCCACTTTTTTCTATGTGAAGAAATATTGATTCACAAGTCACATAATCCAGTAGAAATTCATACATGTTCTAAGTGCTTAAAGATTGTATCACCACTACAGTTTGTATTATGAAAGAAAGCCAATAAAAACAGAACAGTCAAAGTTATCACTGATATTCAACGTATATTGACTGACTGAAGGTGTAAACTTACACAGTGAGCAATACATGCATTAAAAAACACTCCACCACTCTGCCAGTAGACTATGAGTTCTGTTCAACTTAAGTGAATGTTTTAAAATGTAGAATTGTTTCTTTATGTGCATATTGCACAGGGAAATGTGATTAGAAGCGATCACTCAAGACTCATCTGAAGAGGGTTTTTAATGTCAGATGTGAGCAGGCGCTTTTATATCCAGATATCTGAGGACATATGTTAATGCAAGGTTTTATTTAGATGTTTAATGTCATTATTTGGTATTGATCAATCTAACTTCTACAGTCCAAATATCAAAAGATTATAAGTTCACCTAAGTTCTGACACTGACTCCACCCACTGCATGTTATTAAAACTGATAAGTCCACAAGGGGTTTAGAGGGGAGTAAGGAAGGGGTAAAGGGGTAGGTGTGGATGTACAGTATGAGACGAGAATAGTTCAGGGTCATTTACAGGACAGAGAATCATACCTATGCAGAACCACAGGAAAGGGTTAGTTTGGATTAGCTTAAAAAAATCCAATCTTTTGCTGCTTTTCTTGCCAGCATACAGTCGTCTCCCACTGGGAACTGAAGCCCTGAAGTACTCTTAAATGGACCCGAGTTCTCCATAGGTAGCTATTCTGCAGCCCATTTCACTGAGTGACTTTGTGTTTTAATACCGAATTTCAGATTCAAACCAACCAAATCAAATCAAATCAAATCAATCAATCATTCCATCAAGGCAGTGGTTTTATAAGACAAAATAGAGTCTAATGAGAGCAGGTTGATAATGAGTTTTAATACAAATTCCTTGACACTCATTAAGTACAGATGTTTATTCATTTTCACATTCTTTATGATATTTACACTAGCATTGTGTTTCATCACAGTGAAGTAATTTGTGAATTTTTTTAGCTCAAAAAACATGTTTAAGGATCGTATCTCTTCAATACAAAATAAGTAAAGCAAATGTTCAATAATGTTCACATTATGAATACTTGTCATATCATGGTAGCCTTTACTATTTTTTTTCTTTAGATTGATGATAACAATAATTAATCAGTACTAAAAATGTATTAGGTGCATTTCCTTTGCAATCTGTTAATATGACCTGACCATTACAGACAAGGTCATTCAAGTCAACTCTCAGCAAATCTCAGCTACTCTGTCATTTGTCTGCGTTTGAACTGCAATAGGATCTCTGCTGCCCGCAGTGTATTTGTAACTTAATTGTCTGAGTAGATGAAGGTTTGTCAACAGATTAATCATCAAACCAGCATCACCACTTTGGCATGACATCAAGCCTCTGTAGTTACATTGCAACAATAGCCAGACAATGCATCCGTAACTGGAAATACTGTAAAGCAGCTAAATGAACAATAGGAAACACAGACTGTAATTAAGAGTTAATTAAGTGTAGTAGGAAAACAATATTTGTCCAACTGGTTGGTGCTGACAGAAGCCTGTACAGGTTGAAGTGTGAACAGTAAAGCTGTCAGTGCTAGCCTTTAAGGAGGTGGTTATAAAAGAAAATATGCTTATTGATTAAATGCATAAGAGAATTTGATTGATGAATAGAATAGAATAGAATAGAATAGAATAGAATAGAATAGAATAGAATAGAATAGAATAGAATAGAATTTTTATTATGATTGACATTGTATGAGTTAAATCTTTAAGGGGCAACATAGTCATAAAAAATACACATTAGAGTTTATAAGTAAATTATGATTTAATAATATTTATTTAAGTAAAAAAGTGCCACAACCCTTAAGATCACATAAAACATATAAATGAAAACACAGATTCTATCAGTAGAAATATGAAAAAATCATGATTAGATGATTCCAATACTGCACAATATGGGGCCTTGCTATATGTGAGTACTCCTATCTTAACAATATTTAGGACTGTAACTGCTTGTGAGAGTTAGTAAGGATGCCCTCAATAGAGCAGTTGTAGAAGGACACTAACAATTTCTAGGTAAAGTGGTCCTTCCAGAGAATTCTTGGGATTTTCAGTCTCTGAAGTGCCTTTGTTACCGTTGGCAACCCAGGCCAGGTCCAAGTTCTATGTGGACACTAGAAACCTGCAATCCACAACCATCTCTACACAGTCCCTGGTGAATGTCATACTCAATGGAATACTTAAAGTTTTGTGTGACTATAATCTGGTCTAGATGTAAAAATGACAAAACCACAGCAATGAATAACTGGCCTTATAATATTTTGGTCAGTCAGTCTGAACACTTATGTACACACCTTGGGGGAAATTTGTTTCATTCTGCGGTAATGGCTATTAAAGGATCTGAGACTTTAATATTTTCTGGCAACCGTAATCAGAGCATAATGAATTATAAAGGTGTTCTAGGCAGTCAAGTATTGCCAATAAACATATTGGACAGGAAAGGACGCTGCGTAGACAGCCACAAGCAGTATTTTTTCAAGGTACATTTCAATCTCAACTAAGTTTTATGGGAATCAGGTTGTTAAAAATGTACGCATTTAATTTCACATACCTGTTAACATATTTCTTGGGTGATTCATTGGTCAATAAAAACTTTATAATGCATCAAATATATTAATGAAGTGGAAAAATATAGCTGTTGGTTTTAGTCAAAATAAAATCATAGTATATGTAAGTAACAAACATCAACTAGATGTTTGCCTCAGTATGAGTCATTCTAATCATTTTTTATTGTATTTAAGTTACATCATAAATCATTTTTATGATAATATTGCTGTTACACCCTTACACAGAGACAAAGTGGGAAGACAACACAAGGCCATTACCAAAAAAAAAATAGTGTCTCACAAAAACATTAGTAAATCAATAGACAGTCTGAAAGTCAAAAGATCATGAGTGTAAGGCATATATGGGTGTGTGTTAGTCTATGTAGTGAACAGAAGACAAATGCATGCTGCTGCTGGCCTGCTGTGGTGAAGGAATCTCCCCTCAGAGGGAGAGAGAGAGAGAGATGGTGGGCGGAAAATCAGAATGTGTTTTTATAGGGCAGCACAAACTGGGCCCTGTGTGACTGATCCTCTGCTCCACAAAACACCAAAACAAACAGGGAACCCTAATGCCCAAGTAGAGCAGGCGTCACAATACAGGGAGATTTTCTTTTTTTTTTTTTTGTGAATAAAGCAAGACATTCTGTACATAGTTATATGGTGTATTTTAGAATTTTAACTACAAAAATATTGCTAGTATGAAGGAGGTAGAGCAGGTCGTCGGATAACCGAAGGGTTGATGGTTTGAATCCCACTCTGTCCTCGTCATGTGCTGTTGTGTCCTTGGGCAAGACACTTCACCCACCTTGCCTCCAGTGCTGCTGCTCACACTGGTGTATGAATTCGTGTGAATGTCTGGTGGTCGGAGTGAACGTGAATAATGGATCCATTGTATGCACTTTGAGTATGCATTAATAGAAAAGTGCAATATAAATGTAATCTATTATTATTATTATTATTATTATTATTATTATTATTATGAATGAAGACCATTACCTGACTGGAACAGGAACATGAGAACCTGCCATTGGGGCCAGGTCTGGGGCCATGTTCAGAGCAGGGGGCAGTTAGGCAAAGGGAATCTATGGGTATCCTATTCTTTGAAAGTGGGAAACAATTCTTCGTATGTGGAATATCACTTGACCGTGGGGGGATGAAGCCTGAGCTGGTGAGGGAAGTTGATTTAGAAGGAACAATGTAGGTTGTCCAGAGTGGAGCACAGTGGAACAGCTCTCTCACAAATGATCAAACTAGCCTGGACTTTGCTAATCCAATCTACTTTTGTTTTGTGGACTTAGAGGACGTTCATGACATTGGGAGCAGCTGGAGAAGGAAGTTGCTGGATGTTTCTGCTCCCCTTGTTGCCACGATGAGGTGAAATGGACTAAGCAGAGTAGCAAATGGAAGGATATGTATGAACTCTTTATTTTTTTAAATTTGGTGCCTGATTAAGTGTTCAGGAAGGCTGTGAACTACTGAAGATTTCTCATTTGTTAAAAGGCTACCGTCACATCTTGGGAAAAGGAAAGTCACAAGTCTCTTCGGGCAGTGAGCAGTGGATGATTAAGAATGTACTCTGGTGAGAAACATTTCTGACCTTGGCTCCTTTCTGGTAGCTTTCAGTATGGGGTCAAAGAAGTAAAAAAAAAAAAAATTCTAAAGTCACATTTTATATTACTACAGAGAAAACAGACTACAACCCGCCATTCAAACCCAGCTGTATACCTTTGTGTGCCTCGGTTTAACTGGCATCAATTCTGACACCAGACCTACATATTTACATTTACCTAAACTTGTGTTATGCCTAATGGATTTCACTTTATTTGTAAAAAGCCACTCTAGCTGTACCTGGCAGTTGCTTGCAAATAGATGACAAACTGTGTTCAACTCAGCAGAGTAGTTTATTTTCTATTCATTGCCACTGAAGCAAGAGTGATGTGCAAAGTAATATCTGTTATGGAATACGGCTGTTTTCCCCCAGTCCAGCACTGAAGTGACTCTGCAACTGAATGTCAGCCACCCTGTGAAACTCATAGTAGCACAGACAAAGAACAGTAAAAAACAGACAGCAAAAGACTCTCCTGCTCTGAATGACAGAACAGAAACAACATATATACAAATATCCCTTACAAATGAGCATGAACCACAGAAATTTCATGCTTACAAACTCAGCGGTTTTGTGACATCAGGACAGGCTTATGTGAAAAGAAACGATAACAGTAACTGTACTTTCTCTGCTCTGTTTCCACATTTCAAAACATCCCCCAATTCCCTTCCTCCCTTATTCTCATCATCCCTTGCTTATCTCTTTTTCTTCCTCAGTCTCCCCTCTCATCTATTTTCCTTTTTTTTCTTCTCTCTCTCCTTTTCCCTCTCTCATGATCATCCTTTTGCTTTTTATTGGCTATTCCCTCAACCACGGTAGCTTAATGAGCTTTTCTCTCACTCTCTTCATTTGTCAGTGTGTCTGTGCATCCCCCTTCCATTCCCATTTCTCACCCACATCTCTACAGGCCTTTCGTTTAAAGCTTTAATAACAAGATCTGCTAGAACATTAGCAAACCACCCCTTAACGTTAACCCCAGCAAATCTCATCTTTTGCTTTACTAGTGGGGATTTTGTGATTCGTATCTGATGCATTGGGTTACAGTTTGTTTATGCATGTTTATGCATGTTTGTGTCACTACATATGTGTTTGTATATTTGAGTGTATGTGGACAAATGTGTCTGCATGTGTGTCCTCACACGTCAGCTTCATTGCTCTTGGCGGATGCTACTGGAGCGATTTATGACTCCGGTGGGACAAGGTATTGAAGGGGGACGAGGCAGTGGGGAGAAGGGGGAGGGGTAACCCTCATAGTGAAGGCAATCCCCAGTTCTGCTATCAGCGAGGCAGAGTTATGGGCTGTGTGTGTAGATGTACAGACACTTAGAGCTGAAACCCTAGGGGTTGCACATCTCAGCAGAGGGTGTCTCTGACTGTAGTCATCCTCTGCAGGGGTGCAAATCTGCCATTGCTCTATGTATACTTGAGCATATACATTAGAGAGTTGCCCCATTTAGAGACACTACTTTATCAGCCTCAAACATAATGAAATATTAATGTGTACATGTACGTGTGAATGTGAGTTGTGGAAGCACATCTTATTACGTCCATCTTATTTTCACACTTTAATTTAACTACTGATGAAACAAGAAACGCTAACTTCGACTGGGTTACAGTGTAATCTCTCAAAGCCAAGGAGCTTAGCTAAATGGTGAAAATGGAAAACAGTGCTGTCCAATTACGCAGACCTATTGCTTCATTCTGATTGGCGATGCATGTAGTTAGTGGCTCCACTTCAAGGAAAAAAAAAAACACACACACCCCTCTGCAGTGCCAGAGCAGCTCCAGGAGTTGTTGAGAAGTACATGAGGAGAAGCAGCTCTAGATCTGATTAGAGCACCTTTGACCGTTTACCTTTCGGATTTGATAAGCTTATTTTTATGTTTATCCAGTTCCCCCACCTATAGATAAAAAGATCTATTATTTACTTGACACCAGTTTTAATGAGGGAGCCCATTTGGATTTAACAACCTCTTACAGGGGATCAGATGGATGGGGTGAAGTGTCATTGATGGTAATCAGACCTCTCGCAGCCGCTTCCTGTGGCTTGAAAGGGAGGTGTAAGATTTGATGACAGGGTTTAATCACCTGCCTCTCTGGCTGTGAGAGACTTTGAGTTGTAGTTTCTTGTTGAACCCTGCAGGTAAACGACCAAGAACGTTCTCTTGTCCCTCCTTCACAATCATTTCCCTGCTGGACCAAATTTAGTTGATTGTCTTATGGTCATTTAAACAAATGTCTATGCAACAGAGCGAGTCGAAGGTCGTGGAGATCACAGTAGGATCTGCGAAAACATAGGTCTCAAGGCAATGCTAATGTGTTTGTGTACAGATTGCAGTTGCGGCAGAATCTGTAGTATGTGAGAATGTAGACACAACGACAAGCACACGACAGAAGAGAGACAATGACACAATCAGATGAAGTTAGAGACAAACAGTGTTTTGGGGGGCCAGGGGGCTAAAAGTGTCTGACAGGAAAATCAAAGACTCTTCTGAGTTCACACTGCTTGTCTGTCTCACTCAGGATTCCTGTGGGAGAAGCTTGCTGCTGAGTGTCAGAACCCAGTCAGAGAGAAAAGTCACTCTCTTTCAACACTTGAGTGGGTGGTAAGTATGAGTGTGTGCCTGTATATGCAATATTATGTGTGTAACTTTTATATTGGCACAGCAGTGTGATTTTTGACAGTAATGATGTGGGGCCCTCACAAATTGACAGACAAGGAAAGAGAGGATGGGAACAAGAATGTGAGACAAGGCATGAGAAAAATGAGAGCAACGTTGTCTGAGGGAACATTTTGTCACACACAGAGGCAAAAATGGACAACAGTAGAGTGGTTTATCTCTCTTTTTTCTACATTTTGTTCTCTGTCTTTTCTTTGGTCTCTTTGTCCATTCACCTGTCTTTCTTTTTTTTTAATGTCTTGTCAGGCTGCCTTTCTCTATTCTGTGTCTGTCTGTCTGTCCCCATCTCTCAATCAAGGGTCATGAGCTGGTGCCATTAAACACAGCAAGTCAGCCAAATTCACTTTCACTGATGAACTGGGGTTAGTTACCTTTCACCCTCACCTTCAGACAATGTACCACCCAAACAGAAGCCTTTCATATAATTACAAATGAGACGCACAGCAAGCCTTTCTTTTCCTCATGTTGTACAGGTCTAGAAATACACCTATTAATCCATGTAATCTGTTAGGAAAACATTCCATTTTCTGTCCTTTCTTGGAAGAGTGTGGAAGGTGCTGCACTGACACTTCCATTGTAGTCAAGGTGGTGCAGTTTAATGGGGAATTTTGCACAATGGCGCCATTGACTTGACTGAGATTAATAGAGGATCCAGGGAAGGCGATAGAGTGACTTTACCATAACAATGGCTGCTATCCATCAGCAACGCAGTGCAATTGCATGTTTGTATGAAATAATCCATTACATGCAACAAAGGGACATCCACGGGCCACTCTCATCCCTGAGCATTTCCCTGGGGATCAGAATACTTCCCCTCCTGCGCTAAGAGAGAAACATGTCACAGACAAGGACGACTGTATACCCTCGTTGTGCTCTGTTGCCTTGTCTCATGCAGCAGATTACAGCACTGCATCAGTTGTAATGTCTGTAGGTGTAATGGATTAGCTTGTCGTAGCACATTATCGGGTTTGTCTTTGCACATGAGATACGTAAATGTGACCTCTTATGATCATACTTTAGCATTGGGATAAAAAATGTTACATCAGTGAAACAAAACTAAATTGAACCTTCCCTGACATTTTTTTTATTATTATTTATTTTTGGCTTTTTCTTACATCAGCATCTAGATTCAGCAGTCAGGCTAAAATATAGTGTGTGATGAAATGAACTGAGAATTCATTGTGATGCTGTGGCAGATAACTATTTTTGGCAGTCACAATTTACTTTAAGTATTTAAGAAGATTACAAGAATATGATTAACAAATACTTGTAAATAATGGTTAAAAAAACAAATGCATTGTAGTTGATTCACAGACAGCTGTTGGTTTCATTTATGTTTTTTGTTTATAGATTTATTCAACCCTATCTGCCCCTACCTACCAAGTTTTCAGCAGTTTCTGTTACTGGCTGTTTCTATGTCTGTTGCTTTAAATGCAGATGAACTGCTGCCCACACCTTTCCTGTTTGTGCCATGCAGACCATCATAAATTGCCAGAGTGTCACGATAATTAAGTACACTTTCAATGAATTAATAAAGATTCACAGATTGCGGTGCTTCAGTATCCTACAATAATAAACAGTGTGCTCTGGGTTCGCCGTCCATCTTACTGACAAAGTTCTCAGTTTCTCCTCCTCCTATTATCCTGTAAGTCTCCTCTCTTTTACCCTGAAACTGAAACTCTGAGTCAGTGTAGTTGGGCACGAGGCTGAAGACAAGCCTCTAGAACGGTACTCATAATCTGCTCATAATCGAAAACCTGTATGTTGAAAGAGATGAGAGTTGCCTCACTTTTTCTGTTAAGAGCAGCTCACCGCCCCCCTCATTATTTTCAGGTCATTATACAACTATGGTGGGTCAAATTAGACTAACAAGTAAAGTCTATATGTAGAAAACACTGGAGTGAGCATTTCAGTACTTAAACAGTATTGTCAGACTGAGCTTGATCTGTTTTTCAATGGATAAAAAAATGAAAACAACACCTTTATTTTCACAATATGTCTTCTTTAAACATGCAACTGATCTTAATAGATTCCCCTGTCAGTTTGACCTCTGGAATCGATACTTCTTGGAATGATGGTATTTGTCGAATGAAGAGAGTGCAGTCAGAGGGCTTCATTTATCAAATGACCGTCTGACAGAAAACTGGGTGTACAGTCAATGTCTCACAAATCTGGACATTTTTCAGTCTGTTTGTTTGCTCTACTCTTACTACAGGTCTCAGCTTGTATATACATGTAGTCATATATTCATTACCTAGAAAATATGTTTTTGGGGGTAGAAAAAATGTGTAAGTTTCACAAATGTTTGCTGTTAACAGTGTCTTTTGTATTAGGGTTAATGTCTCTTTCACTTGGAGATGACCACAAAAAGATAGTGCTAACTTGTCAAACATCTGCTTCAATTTAGCAATTTGGTGGATGGTAACCAGTGATTTATCTCAGAAATTGTCCAATACACCTCGGCTTGTTTCTTTAGAACCTCTCCTGCCAGAGTCTGGGATTGTGGTCTGCCAACATGGGGGCCGAGGATATGTGCTCAGCCCCCACAGTTCACAGGTTCCTGGCTGCACATCCAGACTGCATTGTGTAGCTGATGGCTGAACACTGGTGCCTGATTTTTTTTCAATGAAATGAAAAATAAGATCTATTCAGTTAAATATAGCTGAATTATATTATATTTAATAATACAATAGCAAACAAACAACAGCAGGCTTTTAAGTTTTTACCATTTTCCAGTTGAACACACAGCATTGGGTCTATATTCGATATTGACGCAGATCAGGTAAATGGGGTTACACACTCCTCAGTCTAGATCTGTTTAAAGGCCCAGTTATGCTCTACTTAAAGACGCATACGTATACAGACGGAGCGTTCTGTCCGTCCTCTGCGTTCATTACATGCTAGAGCCCGACCGATTAATCCACACCGGGCTGATTATAAAGTATTGCAGATTAATCAATATCGGTCAATATGTAACCAATATATTAACTTTTTGTGCTGTGCCATTTTTTTTTCCGAGGCGCCTTGAACGCACCATCACTATCTCTCGGCGTTTTGTTAAAACCAGTGTTTCCTGTGGAATC
>JAPQRQ010000005.1:15071992-15093286 GCA_037367365.1 Apogon talboti | reverse complement strand
TTTGTTTTTTGTTTTTTTTGGGCTGCAGGAGACAATAATGGATTTGCAATTTAGGTCTTGTAGTCAGAGATGAAGCTTGGTATTTCACTTACTTCAGAAGGCCAGAACAATGCTTCTGTCTCTATATTATTTATAGCATAGTAGTACTCATTATACAGATCCTCAAGTGAAAAATAAATCTTTTCATAACAATAGAGCAAACACTAAATGTATGCCTCCAATGTCTTCTTAATCATGATTCTATACACCTAACCCTTTATCGGGGCAAGTGACTATTTTTGGTAATTTCCACACACATTATAAGACAGTGACAGCAACAGTTACAGTGATTCAACAATCTCATGTCCAATGTGATCTACAGGGTCTGTAAGGTCCACCTCTGCATGAACAGTGAGTGTACCTGCTCTGTTAGGTACCATGAAATAATGGTACTAATGTAAGTAATGATGTTCAAAGGGATAATGTGGATGTAGACAGGTGTCTGGGTTAGCACTTGTATTGGTCTAATGTTCTAAACTACACATCCTTTTCACCTTGCATGTGTTTTTTTTTTATTAACTTTTTTTTCACTTAAGGGTAAGGAACCAAATATGGTACCTTTATTGACCTTGACTTTCAACATAACAATAAAAAAATGTATTTAAATTCACAAAAGTAATACATTCTTGGTATGTTCTCCAATAACACACTAAGGTTGAAATTGCACTATAAAGGGTTAACTACCAGATACTGCATGACCGTGCGCATGTAGTCATAAACGTCAAATCACAAAGTTAAATCACAGATAACTGTCTCTTAGCACTCTTAACTGTCATTTTCTGATCCTCAAATTGTGAAAGAAATGTAAGTAATCAAACTTCAGTGATTGTTGAAAGAAATACTAATTGGATTAAAGTTGTCAGATATGTTGAAACTTTGCTCCCTGAAGATTTATTGTTGATAAGAAGAATGTAGAAAGGATAAGTTTTCATTGTCTCTGTCACCAAAAGTCTGTGTTTTGAAATTGTCTGCCTCTGTGTGGCGCATTATTAAAAGCACATTTCATTGATTATTACCTCTAATCGCAACTTTAATCTTCTACTTCTGTTTTTAGAGTGAAACAGATGAAAAATACTGTAGTCTTTTAGCTAATTCTGGTATATTTACAGCAATGTTAATTAAAGTATACTGCCCCTGTCAAATAAATCAATAAAATTAAATAAATAAGTGACCACTTCTAACACTCAGTGTCATCAAAGAATTAATTGGATGACAAAGTTGTGGTTGAGAGTTTATCTTAATACCAATGTGTCTCTGTCACTTCTGATTTGCATGAATTAATATGATGTAAAGATAATCACCAAATTGAACTGCATACCATGATCATTTAAGTGAGACAAATAGTAATGAAATTAAAAAGGGTCCAAATATGTTCAAATGCTCAAGGTTAATGGTCAACCTTGTGGAATGTGTCCATTTTCTTTGCACCAAACTGCACAGTGATTAAAAACCTACAGCACCAATGGACCGGAGGGAGTGTTCACCAAGTCAGTATAAAAACATACAAGAGGATGTGATCGAGCTTGTCTCTCTGCATTTAAGTACTCAGTACTTTTTGCTTTCATAGACTTTACTTGAGTCTTAATATGTTGCAGAAAGGATACAAAAGCCCCACAAAAAGTTAACACGGTGGTTCATGTCAGTGGTCAGAGTCACATAAATCAAGGTGTCAGTTGTTGTGAACCAGGAGAACAGTCTAAATATATCTAATATTTGTCTAAGTCGCTTCCCTCAGTGTTTTGAACAAGACTCCTCCTCCTCCTCCCCCTCCTCCTTTGGATCGAGTATATTCTCACTTCATTTATTGATGGTCTGAAGGGTGGATGACTTTAGTGGCACGTCATAACTTACCTTAAGCTGCTTTTCAGGTTGATTAAGACAGACAAGCTTAGTCATAAACCACATTTTTCTTTCCTGTCAGATACAGTAACTGTACTTGTAATTCCCCTTGTTCATCATTGTGCCAGTCTTCCACCCATCAGCCAGGATTGCAGTCATTTAATATGTGCTGAAACCTCATGGATCAGCTTTTAATAGGAAAGCCATATGCTCACCTTATGTACACATAGAGTTACAAATGTTTAGTGTTACTGACATAATGGAAGGAACAGTAAAAACCTCTTATGGTACCTATATTTAATGCATATAGAATATATGTGTGGCTTATCAAATATAACTTTACCTCACATCTCATCTTTATAGAAACCACTGTTGACGGTTGTCCCATGCTATGAATAAATCCTCTTAAGCATCACTTATTGCTCGCTCGAACACCTACCCATCCATGTTCTCCTTCAGCTTCCAGCTTCTGTCTGCCATTAACCTCACTTGTCAATATGTCTCAGAATTTACTTTACCAGTAGTTCCTAAATGCGCTCTTTTTAATTTCACTTGTTCTTTTTCCAGTTTAATGTCTGGAGAGAAGTTTGGTTATGAGAAGAACTCTTGTGTAACCCTGCGGTAAATATAATGAATCTGAGACGTGTTTGTGTTGACAATAAACTTTAGATGATTTGATGATTAGGTTGAACCCCACAGAGCGAAAGCTGACAAACAAGACAAAAGCAAAGATGCATTATGTTTATATCCACACAAGTTAGCTGACAGACTTTTGCACCTACTCTCTTCTTTATTCTCTCTTTTTCTGCCTCATTATCACAAACCAATTTTCTTTGCCAGCATGAAAGACGAGAGTTTAACACATGATTGTTTGATTTTATCTATGAAGCCTATAGAATTCATTTCCAAAAAGTTTTCCCTTGACTTTGTTATCGTACAGGCTCAAGGAAAGGTAAGGGAGATATAGCAACAGGAAGGAAACTGAATTAGGTTAGTCATTTTATAATGGACTTAAAAGGGGTACCGTGGTCTTTGGGGTCATGTCACCTGTGCAGTACATAGAGGACAATGTCACCTTTGAGAGAAAATAAAAAGATTAAAATGACTTACAGATTCTTTACCAAATGTACTCTGCACATATGCCATGGAACATGCAGGGTTCTTTCGAATAGAGAATTAGGACATGGCCACACTAGCTCTCACAAAACTCTGTTAGTGGGTCTTCAGAGAAAAGGTGACTTTTTAATAAACATAAATATTAACCTTTTGGTGGATATGGAGGTTAAAAAATAATCAGTCAGTCAGTCATAGCAATAAATGTGAGTTATATTCCTGGATTTTTCGTACTTGTAGTAGTATTTGCTACATAATTGCAGTAAAAACAATGATCAGACTGTTCCTCATACTAAATACTAAATTCTAAAATACATTTATTTAAAGGTTGAGTCAGTTGATGGGGTCGTGCACATGATCATGATGGTACCACCTCTGCCTCATTTTGACCTAGGGATTAAAACAAATTTACACTTTAAAGATTAAGATTAAAATATCCTTTATTGCATTATAAGGAAATTTGCCTTGGGCAATAGTACTACATTTCAGCTCAAATAATGTGATTACAATACAACACTGAAATCTGATCCCAATGTCAGTGGGCAGTAAACACAGATGGCAGCATAAAATCACATAAACATACAAAAATCACAGAAGTATATAAAGTATTGATTATATGAACATGTATGCACTGTAGAAACTCTACAATGCATACCAAGAACATAATAGTACCAAGACATAGGACAGAGGTTCTCCAGTAAGTATGAAAACATTAAGATGCACCAATATCCAAGCACCTAAGTCCAAGTTTATATTCATTATATCTCAGCTGATGTCAGAGGTGTGTTTCTGTTTTTAGTGACAGATCAGCCTTTTCAGTTTTAACAAGCACAAATTAGAATTTGACATCGCTGGCCACATTTACATAATCATATCATTTGCATCCTGGCTAGCAGACACTGTCTTATTTTTAGCCAAAGCCTCTTTTTTCCTGCTGTTCCCCACATTTAGATGAGCAAGTAAAATGCATTTACCATAGAGGCATCTTTTTCTGGGTCATAGATAAAAAGTGATGGTGGCCAATTACACAAAACACGATTTTAAGATTACAGCTTCTAAGACATAAAACTGTTAAATATAACCATAAAAATGATTTTTGCAAGAGAAATAGAGCAAAGACCATTTCGGGTCTGATTGAATCAGCTTTCCACATTTAGGAGAAGTATCACAATTTAATTAATTTGATTAATCTCATTATTTTTTACCTTACGGCTCTGTATCTGTAGCTGCAAAATTCAATCTGACATCAGACTTATCAGGTGTGCCATTAAGGAGATCATTTTGGAAGAAACAGATTAATCATAGAGATTAAAAGACTGTGTGTTTGCTGAAAGAGAGAATCTCAAAATGACTTGTTTCCTAGTATGGTTGAATGGTCATTAATTTGACTAAGGTTTACCGTTGCTTGTTCAATGCCCTATTTTCAGACAGTATTATTATTATCGGAGCCATGGCATCCGTCACAACCCAAGGGATTCCCATTTTGTCACAGGTACACAACACATTCCATTACCTCCCTCAGAGCTGGCACAAACACACTATCCATGTTTCCCTATAGAGCACGCTGGCGGAGTGTTAGCCTGCCTGAGTGTAACCTAGCTGGCCCGCTATCGCTCGTCTCATCCGTTACACTCTGCTCCCATTCAATCAGAGCCCTACGCCTCAGAGGAGCTGCAGATAAAATTCTCATTATCTTAGCTCACAGAATTAAAGGGACCAGAACTGAGGGGGCTGTGCACACATACACACCCAAACACACATACTTTCAAGAACGCAAATATCACATAAAGAAGTACAGTAGACTGTTATCACACCCCTGCACACGCATTCACACATACATGAGCTCCAAACAGGGACTTGAACACTCATGCTGAGTCTCTTATCCTAATTTGTGCGCCAAGGGAGACTTTATTGCTGGAACTGTTTGTTTCCATCTCAGTGCTCTCTTAAGGAAAGTCTGTTTCAAATAAATTTGAACAAAGATCTCTGCAGTGTTGTACTTGCAGGCTGTTTATGTTTCTCTCTCTCTTTGTGTGTGTGAGACCATTATCCAAATTCTTGTTCACAGCAGTTTTCACCGTGACACTGTACTCTGCTGTGAGCAAGTAATTTTGTGCTTCCTATCACCACCCATAAAACTATGTTGTCGCCTATGCTTGTAAAACTGTGTGTGTGTCTCTGTGCCTGGTTACTTTTTTTTTTTACATTTTTGAGCACAAACATCTCAAAATGTTTCACTTTTATGAGACCAGATATCTTTATAAATATGTGTTCCAGTGCCTTTGTGTGTCACAGTGTGAGCGTGAGTTCCACACGTGTATGTAAGTGTATCAGCTATAGAGTGTGTGAGTGAACATCGCCAGGGGAAATTTCTCCAGCACATGGAAACCCCATTGTTTATTCATGCTTTCTAAATTGAAGTGTGCATCCCTGTATTCTCGAGGCTGCGCTCTCTTGTGTATAACAGACAGTGAGGGGGAGAGTGAAGGAAAGGAGAGGAAGGGAAAGAGAGAGAGGACTCTTGAATCAGATTTCCTTTCTTTAAAGGCCTCCTTCAGCAACTGGTATGCAGTAGAGAAGAAGATAATGAGAGTCATTTGTCCATATTAAAGGTGATTCAGAGAAGTTCTTTCTCCTCCAAATAAGAATCCAATTCAGGCTCCAATTCAGAGCTACTGATCCTTAGCTTCTTATAAGCCTCTTATAGCTGCAGGTATTGGATTGACACATACTTCAATCGTATTCTGAGTAAGATTGTGCATTGGAGTGCTTTCTCTCATGACCCCTTTCTCCAGAATGCTATGTGATATTGATTGTTTCCATTTACAGTTGTATTGATGCCTTGCCTTCCATTGTCTCTATTCTACGTCATCTCTAAATTGTCAATATTCATGCTGCGCCTGCTCTTGATTTCAAGCTGTGCTTTTTTTCCACTTGAATGTTCAATCAATTGATGATGGCTGTGCTTATCGGTGATTCAGCGATAGAGCTTTTAGAAGGTGTTAGGTGATGGAAATGTTCATCGGAATACCGTAATATGATTAGGGTTATAAACATCTTTTGGTGTGACAGGGAAGCAAACCTTGCTTGCTCCCTGTGTTGAATGCAAATTGGGTGCTTATGATGAATGCCTTTGATACTGTTGCTGACGTGTGAATTGAATAAATCAGCATCAGCGTAATTTAAAAGCACTGCTTTTACCTGAGGATGCCAAGGGCTCTAAAATATTTGTATCACACTGTATACTGGCAGAGGAAGGACAAATGGCTTTCTTTGGCAAGGCACCCTTAAGCTCATCTCACATCTTCCTGTTCCTCTATTCATTAAAAAAGATCTAGGTCACCTACAAAATGGCTGCCACTTGGCCACCCTCTCTGTCCCCCTTCCTGTTAGCATATGTTTCTCTCAGGCCTTAGCCAACAAGAGGCTCCTGAATAATACAGTCAAACAAAGCGCCCTAAAGACAGACAGGCAGGAGATTTATTGCTCATATTTAATGCTCTTTTCAATATGCATTCCTCAGCCAATTTTCCTTTGCACCTCCTTTAATTACCTGTCTTAATAGGATCCCTTTAAGAGTGGCGGGATGTCTTCACTAATGTCTACTTTAGAACGGGGGGATAATTACACAGCCCTGGAATTTGGAGAGATATCTTTCAAAAGCAAAAGGAGAGGAGGCCAGCGAAGGGGAGGGGTGTTGGATGGCGAATCCTTCCTCTTTTTTACTCTTATAATTTGCATTGTTCAGTTTTCTGAGCGTAGCTTTTAATTAGGTAAATCATGTTGCCATTGCTGTATTTTATGATGCTCGTGGCGTTTTGCTTTTCTATGACAATATGGAAGTCTGTTACTGTATGTAAGATGTGCTTGTACGTACTCTGGTTTTAATTTGTTGTGCACAGGCTCTCACAATCATTTTCCTTTGCCTGTTCATCAACTATGACTTTCTTATTCCTCATCTGCAATGTAGTGTCTAAGTATGACAACATGTGCTCCAGATATCATATAATCAGTTCAGATGGCATGGATTTACAGCTATGGTCTATGGTGTCAGATACCCCCAAAGGGAAGTTTGGAGCGCAGTGGCAGGGCTTCGACGACACACAGGAAGACAGACGCAGCCTGTTGCTGTGATCCTGACATATTTTGGTTTTTTCATGGTTGTGACAAGCCCCAAATCCCTTCGCTGGTTTGATCCAACTACGACAAGGCCGACCTCTGTCTGGCTACTCTTCCCACTGAGGTTGACTGCCCACTTTGTGAAACTTACTTCACCTGTTTGTTCACACCATTACACTCGTACCATTACACAGAAATGATAATAATAATAATAATAATAATAATAATAATAATAATAATGAGGTTTGTGTATATAGCACTTTTTGCAGAAAGGTTTCACAAAGTGCTTTAAAATAAAATCAGAAGTAAAATACATAACCAACAAAACAAAAAATTGCATACACAGGTACAAAAGAAAAAGATACAGCTATATACACAGGCATAAGCATAAAACATGCTTGATGTACTGTGTTTGCTCCTTGTTTTGTTCATTTTCTTTAATAGATTCAATGGAAATATAGTGATACACATAGTATTTACATATATGCACAAAGGCTGAGCTGTTCAAAAATATTTACATGTATAGAAACACAAATCAGCCTTATAGAACACTGAGTAATTTCATGGTAAGTCATTTGTCTTTAAGTCTAACCTTTGCACACAAAAAAAAAAACATCTTATCTGCCCATGCATAATCACCCTGCCCTCTCTGCATATGTTCTACATTAACGCAGAGATTTAACGTAACTAGCCAGCCTGTAGACAGGTGCCATGTTCCTCCTGCAGCATGAATATGTATAAGATACTTTTGCAGCACTCAAGCAATTTGCATAAAAGATAATAGCTGCATAGCATGAGCATCATTTGCAATGCATAGGGAGCATATGAAGGTTGTGTGTTTCATCTGTCCTCAGCACCTCTTTCCCTTTTTTCTTTCTTTTTTCTTGTTTTTCTTATTTTTTACCCATCAGTCCTTTGTGTCCTACTTTGTAATCTCTTTGGAAACACTGCTAGGATAGACAGGAGACTTTTAAAACCACTCTCTCATGTCATATGTTACACCTTGCATTCAGAACCATCTTTGTCCCCTGGTGAGTTGTGGAAGTGGGGGAGTTTTTTTCCTCTGAGGAAAATAGAGAGGAAGTAGTTTATAAATAAAGAGAAGTGGAGAAGATCACTCGCAGTGTTGACTGGGGCTGCCGGCAGGACAACTGGTAATTCACAATAAATTGGATGTTGAAAAAAGCCAGCTGCCCTACAGGGGAAGGGGAAACGTGCGTGAAAAACAGAGAATGAAAATGAGCTTGGACGCCAGTATGTATGTTAGTGTTTGTCTGTAGAGCTAAAACTCTGAAGTCCTTACTAGTCCTTGGAGACTATAGCTGATCCATTCCTCGCAGTATGAGTAGGAGTGGATGCACACTGAGGTGGAAGTGTGTGAGAGTGCCTCGGTTTACTGGGGTTTGATTTCTACTTTAAATGTATTGATTCTGTCAGTGGTCCAGAGGCACGCAGAGGCTTGCAAGGATCACACCTCAGCTTTACAAAATAATCACTTTTATCTGGAACTATTGCTTAGTGACAAAAGCAACTGTGAAGCCCCCTACTGAACATAAACACACATGAGCAATACACATATCAGCACTTACTGTAAGGAGCCCACACTGCTGCAGTCTAAGAACTCTGCTCACTTACACCACCATACACATCTTATATAAACACTAGATCTTCGAACACACCTGCTGACATATTCAGTATCTACAATAAAATTTGCCACCTCATGAGGATAGATGGAATAAATCCTCAGTTTCTGTTAAGTAGATAAAAGAGAGAAATGAATTATGACTGGAGTACACAGTATATCAGAACTGCTGTTAGTTTGTTTTGCTTAGTGCTGCTGTTTGCAGGACTTAGTGTCAAACTCCCCAATAACTCCAGCTCGCTATACACAGCAAGTAAATAGATTAGATGTATTCAATAGGTGGTATGTAAGTATTTATTTCTCATTGCTTTTTTTTCTTGCTCTATATGTTAAATTTCTGATTTACAGATCAGATAAAGTCACATTTGCTCTCACAAAGTTTTACATTTCACTTCCTAAAGTATTTAATGCCTTTGGTTAATGAAACAACATGAAAATGTTTCTTCATACTGTAGATTTGACATGATGTACTTACTGTACATCCTTTCAGATCTACACAGTTCAGCAGATCAAGGGAATATACTGTATATATAACAGTGATGGAAAAGACTTATCACATATATGAGCCTTTTACCTCTAAAATAAGCAATTAAAAACCCAGAAATGTTTTAAACTTGGAGGTGCATGAACCTGGACATTGTCAGATAAATACCAACAGTGAGTCACAGACAGGGCTGGACTGGAACAAAAATTCAGCCCTGGACACCACAACCCCGCGCGCAGGTGGTGTACTGACTCGCCCCATTAATGTACATACACACAAGCCCTTAATACCACCACTTTACTGAACATTATCCCTTTGTATTCTGAAGCCTTCAATAAAATAACTCCATAGTTAGCATGTTGTTCACTTGCTCTTAAGAACGATGGAGATGGAGATGATGTACTGGGCCATTGAAAGTTGTTGAAAGTAAAGCATACGTATGTGTTATTCAGCTTACCACAACATCACCACCTCCTTCACACGGTAGAACGTCTGCCTCAATATTTTCTACTTCAGTTTCCGGCTGGTGTACTATGTTACTGGTGGTTTCACCATCTCCATCCTCATCAGACTCATGCTGGTCCGATACCACCTGCTGTTGCTGTGAGGGACCCACCCCCTGCAGCAAACATCATCAGAATTGTTTTACTCGTTGCAGCCTGAGCTTATAGAGCTTTTCTTTTCTTCTCCATCAATTTTGTGGCATTGCCTTTGCATTTTTTTTGTCGCCTTCTCCATTTTATTAATTTCTTTTTGTTGGTAAGATGATACCACTATGTCTCTCTGATGACTCTCTCTTGACAATTTTTTTCATGAAGGTGATTGGATGAGGGGGTGGGACTCCTAGGCCACTGTAACCTCTTTCATAGGGCCACTGGGCTGGGTATTCTGAAAACGGTCAAGCCAATGGGCCAATGGTCACCTCTATGCTGAGTCTGCAGCTCTATGGGCCGGTGCTACTCAAGGTCAAGGATTGACCTTTTAGACAAAAGACAAACCACTGGTCCAATTACATGTCTATCTCCCCGGGCCTGGAGGGTTACTGTAGTTCCAAAAAAAAGAAAAAACGGCCCTCCATTTGGCCCCAATATCGATCGGCCCACCGGGAAAACGACTGGTACTCTATATGGCCAGTCCAGCCCTGGTCACAGATCTGGTGGGACTAAGGACCCGGAGAAGGTCAGAACAAATACATAACAGGCAATAGAAGCTTCCATTGTGTCTCTAATGCAACATTTTTTATTAAACCCATGATGTACTGCGGGACTTTGGACATTTTAGCAGTTAGTATCAAAGAATGGCTGTTCCTGGTTTTCTTTGTTAAAGTCATGTTCAAGTAGAACCAGAAGATCTATTCTGGAGCTTTTCTATCTAATCATTCTATGAAGTAGTGTTTAAATGCACACTAGTATCACGGTTATGAGGCTATCCCAGTTTCGATCAGGTTTAGGACATGATGTTAACATGACATGTACAGAAATCTGGATACGCATATACCTGTGTAGAGGAAAGGTAACAATATTGTGGTTACTCATCACTGCGGACGTTTGTGCAGGCATCTGTAACATTTACAATATAAAGTGTTAATTTAATCTGTCATTTCAGTAGCTGATGTGGTTTACTGCTGTTTCTATAGAAGATGAGGAAACTTTGATTTAGAGCAGTCTTAGTACTATTAAATGCCCACATTACATTGTGAATTTGCATTATTCTTCCGATGTTCTTCCTCTGCCAGTAATGGGAGACGAGATCAACAGGTAAGCATGTCCTCCAGCTGTTATTCTGTCACTGTCACCACATAAGACAGAGGACAGGAGGTAGATGAAGATGTGTAGTGATGACTGATGTTCAAAGAGTGGTTTTTATGTCAATCCTCATAGTAATGTTTCTTTACTTTTTTCCACACTGACCTGATTTGCTGCACTATTTATGGGAAAGCCAATGACAAGTTGGTCGTTTTACTATGCACTTGAAATGCTCAGCTTTCCAATGCTTTTTCCATGACCTTATATATATATAAAACTGAAAAACTGTGTTGTGGCCCACCTCGACGGTGCCTCCTTCAGACTGGGGTCCTCTAACAGAGGCCCGAGAGCCTGAGGGTTCTGAGCAGGATCTTAGCTGTACCTAGGACAGCGCTCTTTTGGACACAGATCTCTGATGTTGTTCCTGGTATCTTCTGGAGCCATCCACCCAGCTTGGGGGTTACTGCTCCTTGTCTGGTGTGGTAGACCCCGGCCTCTATTGCTCTGGTGCTCAGGGTCTGTTCTTGTGCAGCCAAGAGTAGTGCCTCTATGCTGTCTTTCAGTCCAGCCTTTTTCAGCCACTGGTATGTTTTCTCGATATCAGCCACTTCCTCAATTTGCCGGTGGTACATGCCATGCAGGGGTTTGTCCTTCCAGGATAGCCCCTCGGGCTCCTCCTCCTTACTGGGCTTTTGTTGCCTGAGGCATTCACTTAGCAGTTGGTCATTGGGGGCCATCTTCTTGATATATTCCTGTAGGTTTGCTGTTTCCTCCTGGACAGTAGCTCTGACACTTCCTAGTCTTTAGCCCCCCCTCCTTTCACTTTGTGTACAGCCTCAGGATGCTGGACTTAAGGTGAAACCCTCCATGCATGGTAAGGAGCTTCCTTTTCTTTATATCAGTGGCTTGTATCTCTTCTAGTGTCCAGAATATTATGCCATCGGGGTATCGGCTTACTGGCAGGGCATACAGTAGGTGTTAATGGCCTGGATCTTATTTTTGCCATTCAGCTGACTTTTCAGGACCTGCCTCACCCCCTGTAGGTATTTGGCTGTGGCTGACCTCCGAGCTGACTCCTCATGATTACAATTTTCCTGTGGGATCCCCAGGTATTTGTAGCTATCCTGTACATCTGCAATGTTCCCTTCAGGTAGTTTAACCCCTTCAGTTGTGATCACCTTTCCTCTTCTAGATACCATCCGCCCACATTTATCTAGTCCGAATGACATCCCGATGTCTTTGCTGTACATTCGAGTGAAGTGAATCAGGGAGTCAATGTCAAGCTCATTTTTGGCATACAGCTTGATGTCATCCATGTAGAGGAGGTGGCTGATGGTTGTTCCACTTTAGAACCGGTACCCAAAGCCACTCTTTGCGATGATCTGGCTGAGGGGGTTTAGGCCTATGCAGAAGAGCAGGGGGTACAGAGCATCTCCTTGATATATACCACATTTGATGCTCACCTGAGCAACTGGTTTTGAGTTGGCCTCCAGAGTTGTGTTCCATAGTCTCATCAAGTTCTGGATGAACTCTCTTAGTGTGTCTTGTTGATGTTATACAGCGTTAGCCACCCCAGTATCCGTGTGTGACTTTTTTCATAAAGGTGATTGGATGAGTCATAGGCTTTCTTGTAGTCAATCCAGTGTACAGTTCGGTGTTCCTCATCTTACAGTTTCGGGCAATTGCCCTGTCAACCAGTAGCTGGTGCTTGGCTCCTCTGGTGTTGCTGCCAATTCCTCTCTGTGCTCTGCTCATGTATTGCTCCATGTGCCTACTCATCTTAGCCACTATGATGCCTGATAGGAGCTTCCATGTCGTGCTGAGTCAGGTTATAGGCCGGTAGTTGGATTGTATTGTTCCCTTCTGGGGGTCCTTCATTATGAGGACTGTCCGGCCCTGGGTTATCCACTCTGGGTGGTTTCCCGACATTAGCAGCTGGTTCATCTGTGCTGCTAGGCGTTCAAGCAGTGCAGTCAGCTTCTTAAGCCAGTAGGCGTGAATCATATATATATATATATATATATATATATACACACACACACACACGTTTAGGGGGGTAGACGAGTTAAATATGTAATTGACAGCTTTATGCCGATCAATCAGACATGGCTGTAAATCTCCACTTAGAAGTCTTCTCTTTTTCACAGCAAAGTGACATGGCATCACGTCATCTACATTTATATTTTGTCCTCTGATTTGTACAGAGAGGAGAGAGCTGCAGAAAATGCTGGTGTTTTTCCCCCTTATTTCAGTTCCTGTAGCTTGGAAACAACAAAACATAAACCAGTTAAAGGTGTCACAGAGGCTTTGTCCATGTTTTAAGTACACTTTATGCTGGAAGCACCTCTTGAAGTAGCTGTGGGCTAAAAGGTGATATTATTGACATCATGACACCAAGTCCTAAGGTTTTTATCTGACACAGTCTGTACAGTGATTCAAGATAGCAACAAGAAGCATGGCCCTAAACAGCCCATCACCTTCAACAGAGCCAGGAAGTAGGCACAACAGACCTAAAGGTCTTTGGAGTGGGTTTCTTGCTAGGATCTGGCAGCTCTCAGCCAACATAGAAAGGCTTTTGCAATACCCATCACAACTGTTCTACTCAATCCAAACATTGTGTTCCAAAAACATTTCCAAAAACTATAAATATAAAATATGGTCTAAATGTAAAATAGTATACAGTGCAGAGTAAATGATATATAAAATTGTTGTTTCTCAGCTATGTCCTTCCTTTAGCATACTTTATGACACAGCAAATTTTATTTATTTATTTTATTTTGTCATTAAGAAAATAAGTCAAATCATCATTTCAATTTGGAACATGGCCAGAAGGTTTTCTTTCCTTCTCCTCAGCAGCAGATGAGCTCCCTGTGGGAAACTAATTTAGAGCTCACACTGTACGGTGACGGTTTCCCACCAGGCTGTCTATATGATTGGGTGTATTTTCTCTGTCACTCTCACTCTTCTTTCCTTCACATGTTTCAGCCGTTTCCACTCATTCTCGTCTTGCTTTTTGTCTTGTTCCGCAAAGGTTTTCAGTGTATCACGTCGCAATCTCTTTATCTTGCTGGAAGAGATATTTCTGTCTCTTTGTCAGACTACAATATTTATGTTACTGAACTCTCCCCCACTTTAAGCTCTGTTTTTTTTTTGTTTTTTTTTATCTTCTCCTGATTCTGTACCTTTGGTTCTTCTTTTTTCACCCCATGGCTCCACCCACTGGGTTCTTTCCCTGTTTCTCTCACTCACTCAGAAAGCAGCTTGGATTTTTAAACTCTAGGCTATGGCAATAGCACACTGCCCATCTGTCACGGCAGAGAGTCCCCATGAAATGGCCAACTCCTCAGCATCACCGTGTGATCCTCTTATATGCTGTGAGCATGGCACTCACCCATCTCCCTGAGGGAAGAAAGAAAAAATTTCCCTCCTCACCCTTTAAGGCAAGAGAGACTGTCATATTTAGACTGAGCAGCGAGGAGATAGGCTTTCTCACCTTCTAAGGCTCATACTAGAGGGTATAGCTTAAGGGAAGCAGGCAGCCCACTGTTATGGAGTTGTAAGAAAGGCACCTAGCACATCAGGTTAAGTCCCTGGCACAGGATTGTGGATAAACAGGAAGAGTTCTTTCGCCATGACAACCAGTGCACAGTTTCATTTCCTGACTGGCAGGCAAAACGAATAACCAACTCAAGCCCATAAAAAAATTCCCAGTCCAATATGTTGTGAATTTCAGCCCAGATAACATGTTGGTTTTCTCTGTGTGCACAAATAAGATTTTTAACATTGCTATCCTCAATTTTGTTTACAGTTAATGACATTCTTGTTTATATACTGTAATTTTTCTGTTTACAAGGAATACATGATTAACCACTCATGTCGAATAATTTGAAATATTTGTATATACATGTGCAGAAAACAATTATGGATCATCTTTGAGCACTGTTTTTTCTCTCTAAATGATATATTATAATCATCAGTCCCAACTGGAATTCTGCACCATTTAGAGGAGATGTTTATTTAATTCCTGTGTATCCAACATGGTTTTGTTCAATTTGTTTGGCCACCTGGGAAAGAATAGAAACAGGCACAAATGGAAAGAGAGGATATGAAAATGTACAGCGTGAGAGTGATTCACATCAAATCAGAATGATCAGCAATGGGTCAGCCAGTAAATAGGACAAAAGATAATTGCCTATTTGAGATGCAGAAGGTTCCCAAAGTGCAGAGCTGGCACATTCGCGGGGACTCACTCCCTATTTTCCATTTCCACCGTCGTATTCGGCGGCTTATTCAGGAACTTAATCGGATATAAATTGTTTTCCAGAGATGATAGATTTAACTAGGAATCATGAGAGAACTTGGTAACATGACACATGAAATATTGGTAAAGGAGCATAGGAACATAGGCAAAATTACCTTCAACATCGCGCACTGGCGGCAGATAAGTATCTACATTTCAGTAATTACATTCAAGCTGATATTTACACAAGGTCAATAGTGTCTCAGCTCCATGATTTGGATGCCATTGACCTTTTGCATCAGTTTAAACTGTACATTGAACTCTCCCATTAGGTACATTGCACATCAGCCCTGGAGATACAGTCTTCATCTATTGGCTGCTCCATAATTTATGACACTTGTCTTGCTGTGAACTGCGGCGCTGCATCTGATGTGTAATCTAGGTAGGATCGATGCCTGACGGCTGAAGTTGGGACAGAATACCTGTCCTGTCTAACCTCAAATGTCCAGGGGGAAATATGGAGGAGACATTTTGAAACTGCAAATAAAATGTGTTGGCACCTTAATCAAAATGTCAGCGTGTTCCTCTCTGTGTCTCTGTCCGTCTATCCTTTCCCCTAATTCTCTGCCGTAAATTGGGCATAGTGGGTAATGCTTAGCACGTTCAAGTGTTTGTAGATGTAATGGCAACACACTGCTTTAGGTAACTGTAATATGAAACTAGTGAAATACAGGTGCTTACAGTTCAGTACACTTTTCAAGACAGCAGCTCTACGTCTGAACATACAAACTTGAGAAAATGATATGCCCATAGGATGTACTTTCCTTTGTTTAGTCACAGCTGAAAAAGGAAATACAATGAAAATAGGGCATTGGAATTTCTAACAGTAACCCTTCTGAGGCGTTTTTTCCCCAGTGATATCATTTTGGTTCTGATAAAACACGAAGGGCTTGTGTGTTTCCATTCATTGTTAGCATTGTTCAAAAGCAAATTTCTTAAGGTGGACCAGCAAGTTTGGGGAATTTGAGAACAGCAAACTTTCAAACTTATGAAAGAAAGCTCATTGAAGCTGGAACCATCCCTTCACTCAGCTTCTTTACTTTGTAGACACATTGATATGGTAATTCATATTTGCCTTGTTTTTTTTTTTTCCACCTGTGTAAATGTGTGCTGATGTCCAGTTTAGAGCATTATCCAGGGAAATGTACAGCCCTGTATGCACATCCTACAAGGTGAATAAGCTACTGTGCAATAATGCTTGGAAATCTTGGAAACTACTATTGTCACATGCTGTAAAAAAAAAAAAAAAAAAGAAAAGAAAATAAACGACGACTTTAATTTTGCAAATAATAGCCAGAATCCTGGTGTCTTAACTGCCAGCGTCATTTCATTTACTTTGGCTTCATCTGGTCATGAAGAGAACAAAACATTATCCAAAGTAATCCATACTTACACTGCTGCTTAGTCAAGAGTAAGCTGTATCTTTGCCATAAATGCGGTGTTTTGACACAATAACAGATGAGAGCGTTTTTCCTTTGTAAAAGGATTTTCTGAACAAGATTTTGTATCATGTGAAAACCCTCAGATCCTCTTGCCATATCTTTGTTTTAGCCCTTGTTGGCAAAGGGCTTGCGCTCTTTGCTGCAGACCACACCGCAGTGCAGCTGTAATCTCCGCAGTTGCCTGATCAGGCGTGGTTCCAAACACACCAAGTTCTTATACGCCACTCACTCATTGCCAATTGTGTGCCTTGGACTCAAAGCTTTTGAAGTAAATGAAATGAGGGGAATCTAGACAGAATGGTGCTGAACATACCCAATAATGTGGAGTCTTAATGTTACTTCTCTGAGCCTCTTTTTATCCTGACCAATCAATCAATAACCGAGATCAGTTAAATAATTTTGGCTCCATTTGTGTATTTCAGTTTCAGTCTAACTTTATACGTGCACACATCTGGTGTCATTTCGGTGCAGACATTTTTACAGAAAAATCCTAACATCAAGGGCAAACTAAAGTCCTGTTTCAGTATTCAGGTACATCACATGAATAAAATCTGACATTCAGACTTGTTTTTGGCAGCTCTTACAGTTTTATTTTCTCCAAACTGTATATAGATTCTAATCTGTACAACCCCTGAGTCAAACTTTCCCCATGAACATGACACAAAAGCACAAAATAAAGCTCTGCCTTCAGGGACACTGTAACTACGAGGGATTGTTTGACTCTAAAATGTCGTTTTTTGAGTTTGGATGACAGTTAACTGAGCGCATTATAAAGGCTTATGTTTGATGGATGAAAATATTGTGCAGCAATTAATTTAGAAAACAATTTTACACATAGAAACAACTATGAATATATGTAATAGTGAAAAGTGTGTGTTTTTAAGAAATATGTCAAGGCTGTTGGGGAAAACTGTAAGCTGTCAAGATGAGTGTCTGTCCATTTAGCAGTCATGGAGGTTTCTCTGTTTACAAGTACTGGAGTTGGTTTGGATGGTATAGTCTTTAAAAAACTTCAGTCAGGGCTTCTTCCAGGAGACTCTAGTGTAACAGTCATACTTGTAAAATAACACTGGGCCTTAATCTTCCATCTTGTACCTTCCACCTCTTGTGTTACTGTAGAATAGAGGGGTAACTGACCATGTCTTGCCGTACATGAAGGAACACTGCCCTTGACAGTAGCTCCTCATGCTTGTCTCTTCTGATTTGCTCTGTCCTTCATGTCTCCTTCGTCTCTCTCCAAGCTTAACTTCCCTACACCCTTCTCTCTCTCTATGTCTCTACTCTCTCATGCTTGGGTAGCTACTTGCTTCCTCATGGGGTGTTCCATCAGCCTACATTGCTGAGCACTGACTACCGGGCAACATTGCCTGGACTCCCCGCTAGTATGGTTCAGGTATCATCTGTTAGCACATCAGAGCCAGAGTAGCCCCCTGTACCCTCTGCATCAGACCCAGTGAATCTGGAAGGAGACTGTGTCCTGGATATGTGCAAGACATGGATTGCTGACTTAATAGGTTTTCGTTAATATAGAACAGACTTGATGGGACTTATAAAATATTTTTTGACTTATTTTAATAAATTAAATATTCAGAATGGAAAAAGCTCTTGTCACTTTGAATATTTCATGGTTGCACCATTACTTCTCTTAGAAAGTTTAAATATGATGCAAGTGTGCTGAAAGACAAGTGATCTTATTAGGACCTGTAAACGTCAACATTGTTTATATTTTGTTGATTATGTGCAGCACAATTTCTATTCTTCGTCTCTGCTCTGACCTAGTTTCTCAATAAATTCTTCTCACACAAATGCATCCAATGTAATTATCATCCAGGTAAAATATAGTCCACCAGTCTACACCTGAAAATGATATGGAGCTACAGTACATTCCAAACCTTGATGATTTTTAATAAAAGGGTTATGTTGCAATTCACCCACAGTTGCAGTCTGCTCTTGACCCAGAGCTAAAACCTAACAGGGTTGCCAGTACTTTATAACCTTGCTGTATTATAGCAGTGGTGTGTAGTAGGAAATTCCAAATAAGCACCGTAGTAGAAAGGTCTTAATCAAAAGCTGCCCTTCCTCAGACCTTGTCTGCCACCTTGCACTCTTCCCACAGTGCTCATACCATCCTGCTGTGCCCAGCTCCCCTTGACCCACAAAATCCACAGAGGCAGCACTAACACAGACCTGAAGGACTCTTGGATGTCTTTCACACTGTTTGGCTGAGCTAAGTTTCCCTCAATTGCATCAAATTTGCACCTTTAGCATAGAAGAGGATTAATATAAAAAATGATTAGTCTGAGATGCATGCAGAATGTCAGACTTGGTCATTTCAAAACCTCAGATAAAGTATCATAATTCATGTTCATGGTTGATTGATTCTCACAGGGAACACGTGATTGTGTATTTTGGTCAAACATTCAACGTGGTCCATACACTTTATTCACATTTACATGACTTGTGCTAAAATCCCTGTCATTTTGATTAAAGTGCCACATGTCATTACTCTTTTGTTATCAAAGAAATGTAACAACAAAACACTTTTTAAAAAATTGGAAAGCATCCAAAGACATGCATTCTTTGTTTTTTTTTCTCCTCCCTCCATCATGAAAAATTATATTTCATGCATGATAAGCTCTAGCAAATGATATTATGTTTGTATATCATCTGTTTCTGGCGTGTGCTCAGATCATAATGACAGATAGCTCCTTAGGAATGCCAAGGCACTCTCTGCTCGCCTATTCTTCAGGCTAAGGGATTTTCTAACAGATTCATCTGCGGGTGTCAGTTTGTTGGCATTGATTGGGCCTAACGGGCTTTACGTGGAGAAAGAAGTTTGTTTGGTAAAATTGCAAATCCGGGTTGACAGGCTTTATGTTTACTGCGTGCTGAGGAAGAGTATGAAGTAGTCTCCTTGGGGAAATGAAACAAGAAGAAATCACACAGGGTGTAATTTTCCTCTGTAATTTACATAATTTTGACTTTGGAAAACACTCACACTTCTCTTACACTTTTCCCTTACTTTTTTTCTGTAAATTATACTTCACATCATTTAGGGTCCTGGTGATAATAGTATCTTAGACTGTTCACATTTGCATTTTCAACCTTACTTGAGTTGGAAATGCTTCCTCCTTTAGAATTATGTGTGTGTATCATCACACCCGACTTAATGTGCAGAGCTCAGCTCAATTAAGGGTGCATCCCATTTACCAAATTAACTATATAGTACACCCCCTTGCTTATAAGAGGTCATTAAAACATTCACCTTCACAGGTCAATAAAGATTTTAAAGCCCTGTAAGAATCCTGTGAGCTGATCTCTGTGGGATCACCAACCCAGTGACACACACTAACCCAAACAACACACACCCAGAGACACACAGACACAATTCCAGCTCACTGGTCTTGCTGGGATCAGACCATTTTTGTTCCCAAAGGGAGACTGTCCATTAGGTGAACAGGTTGATCTCATTAATACTGCAGGGGTCAATGAAGTGTATGACTGGTGGCTCTAATGACTTGACTTCTCATCTGCAATGCAGTAAATGATGGCAGGTCTGATTTAAAGGCGCAGGCTACAGAAAATTTAGATGGACTTCCACACACTGACACACTTTGAAAAATGTTGCGGCATTCACTCGCCTTCAGATATCTCCTGCATAATTCACTCAAACACTGTGTTGCAATGTATTTTTCATTTTTATTACATTTTTTAATAAACGCTGATGAATGGTCTCCTGTAAACATATTTAAGATTATGAAAAAAATCCCTGAATGTAACATACATTTTCAATGACTCACATTGTCATTGTCAGCAGTAATGCAGGCATGTGCTTTTTATCTCTCACCACAATAGCAGGCAGCTTCACTAGTCTTCTTCCTCTAAGCTGCTATTAAACATTCTGAATGGTAGGTGTATGAATATGTTTGTAGACGCATGAATCAATGTATTTGTCGTAGTAAGTAGTAATTGAATTGTACTAACTCAATATGGGGTGATGATTTTTACTTTGACATGCTGAGATTTTGCTGTGTAATAGTTATGTTTGATATCTTGGAGACATTACAGCACAGCAGTGGCAAAGGAGTGGGTCTTCCACAAATGGATGGCCTGCAGTTCTGTCCCCAGCTCCTGTCCAACAAACCTAAGCTCTACTCTAGTCAAGACTCTAAAAGTAAAACTAGTCTCAGACTCTCGTTAAATACACACCTTTTTACTTTGGCTAAATCTCCATGTCATTCATGTTTTGTCTGGTTTCATTTTTTGCGTTAGATTTGTTCTGCATGAGTTTGACTGTTCTGGACCCTGAGGGATTGCCTTTTCTGCTTTATTGTTGATCTAGGTTGCAATCGGTCTTAAAGTTGGGAAGCTGTGTTGTGATCCAAAATTTTAAAAAAAATCAACAGTTTCCTTCAGATGCATGAAAAACCAATATTGAGCATCCTGTAGAGACAACCTCTATATACTGCAGTATTAAAACAGAAGGAGCAAAACTAAATACTCACAATACTGCCAATAATGTTGAAAACTACAAAATAAATGCAGTTTATTTACCGTTACTGGCTTTTCCA